>JACCIC010000029.1:1342500-1810000 GCA_018907035.1 Sycobia sp. Sy_11
TGGCCCATATTTATTCAGTATATAATAATAACAGAAAACAGTTGATGGCATCCATAATCAATATCAACATTTAGTTTAACAAGTATTTTCCTTACTGTTTTCTCATTTTCAAAAATACCCAAAATTTGTATACGAAGAATATATATATATATATATATTTACATACAAACTTTTATAAATGTAAGGAACATATATAAATATTATTAATATTTATTAGTTCATAAATATTTAATCAGTAGATGTATATATATATATATATATATATATATATATATATATATATATGAAAAAAGGTAGCTATTTTACTAATAATATCAAGAAAATATATATATATATATATATATATATATATATATATATATATATATATATATTATCACGTGACTTTTGCGGGTTACTTACCTCTGATATCTCTTGTGGCGTCGGCGTAGCTGGAGCTAGAAAATGGAGAAAGGGGAACGCGAATGACTAAGTCGATCTGCTTCAGGTCATAGAAGAGCGCATTTATTACAAATCGCAATTACAACGCTCCTTAGACTAAACGCGACATATCACTTATGATTTCGCGCACTCGCGAATTATACATACGATTTTCCGCGCGACGGCGACAAACTCCACGGAGCAGGTTCCGCGGACATGGATGGATGCGGTAGGACGGGAAAGGGGGCGCGATAAGGTTGACCACGGGACGCGCACTTCAAAAGTTTGTTAAATAAAAGGCTATTTGCCGGAGTCCGCTGCTTCCTCGCGATGCTGTAGCTTCTTCTCGGATACAATTTATATTGCTTGTCCAAAACTCAAAATTATAAATTTTTATAGCGAAAATAAAATGAAACTCTACCTTTTTCATGGCCATCGGTGGTCTCTCGGTGTCCTCGTCGTCCGGTGGTGGCTCTATATAATTCTATGTAACTCTTAAATACTAATGGCTTATTCCGATTCTATTCTGTTACATAAACGAAAATAAAATGTCAATTTTTCGCGCTCAATCTAACAAATCCAGTATCAGGAATTTCTGACTACTGAGGGGGGGAATTAAACAAAATACTTCTTTGCGCTGGGGTCTAAAAAAATGTTTATCACTATGAATACCTATTCTAGCTAATTATTTAATATGAAAAGAAAAGAAAGGTGACTAAGACTACGCTAAATCTAAGACAGCTATAAAAGTATGAAATTTATAATCTAATTAACTTAATCTATCGTATAAGTAATGTTTATATTTCATCGTGCTTGACTCTTGCTTGTCACTCTTCTTCGCTCAGGGCCAGCTTCGGCCATCTTCTCGGGCTTCTCTACGTTGTGTTGGCTCTTTCTGTAATGGACTTGAAGGCTGTAAATGAGGTTTCTCCGTAGTGACTGGTTTCCTCTCAGCTATCGTTGGGACAGTGTTGGGGAATCGTGCAAGTAGCCATTTCTTTACGTGGAGTCATTATATGCTATTTTCTAGCGCCACTCATTATCCGTCAACACTGCGCCATCGCTTCATTGCCGCGCTCCCGTGTGTTCTAATCTTTATTATTACTTATTCTAGTTTCCCGAATCATGCCTTATTTCGTCGCGTTAGTAATTCCTGAACGGTGTTTTCGGCTACTTTTGCTGCTATCGCGGTATGGGGACATGGGAAAAATCTCTATGGTATCTGAATCTGGGGATAAAGGGGAAACAGCTGGATGGTGTCCACTTCGCATCTACTTGTTGATGCAGACCGGGATGACGATTAGAACCGGTCGTTTGCCTTGGCCGATTACTCCTGCAACCTCCTGCAGGGTCTGCCCAGTCGTCTCTTGCGCTCTTGGCTGCGCGACTGTCGGGGGCTCGGCTTTTTCTAGCGCCTCATCTTCCTTTGCCACTTCTTCGGACATCTGCCGCGGCTTCTTATCGCCTTCACCTGGCGACTGCTTCGCGCTGTCGCCCTCCCCCTCTCCCTTCCAAGACGAAGCGGCAGAGGCCCGTCTCTCGGGACAAGCGATGTATGTATGTACATCCATTGTCTGGCTGCCATAGCGGTAGCAAAATTTGCTACTCCGCGGTTGTAGGCAGGTGGAGTACCTATGTCCTTCTTCACCGCAATTCCAGCAGTCATCCTTTTCCCGGCCTGTTGCTTGGAGAACGGCCTTGCGGGATAGGATGGGTGCGGTCGCTTGGAGAGTATAAAGTTCTCTGGGGAGGTGACTACCATCGTCATGAGCGCTGGTATCTTTGGGGTTGCCGTAGCGGAATTTAGCATCGCTTGCTCCATGACGGGGCGATATAGGGTAACGAGGGGACCGGTTGTTCTTTGAATTCTAAAGGGATTAAAATCTTTCGTATATTCCAACCTGTAGCTGTCAGTTTGGCTGTTGATCCACTTATCTGGGCGCGGTAAGAAGATCTGG
This sequence comes from Sycobia sp. Sy_11, assembly GCA_018907035.1. Classification (NCBI taxonomy): domain Eukaryota; kingdom Metazoa; phylum Arthropoda; class Insecta; order Hymenoptera; family Epichrysomallidae; genus Sycobia; species Sycobia sp. Sy_11. Next base: position 1,344,879 of record JACCIC010000029.1, read on the forward strand.
GACGTTTTACCGGCACAGGCTCCTTCTTCATATAGACCATCATTTTCCTTGAATTTTTTCGGGTTTATAACCTGGCCTTGCGCCTTCTCGTTTGTACTGCCCCTGTGTCCCCACGAACCGCACAAAGGCACAGCGGTCTCCACGGTAGAGGCGAACCTCGCCAGCTTCCTGGGTACTTACGTATACGATAGGCGCTGGCTTCTCGAATCTAGCTGATCGCTTCGGCATAACTCGCCTATGGCATTTAGGGCCTGGCCGGTATGGTAAGTGGCTAATAGACTGTATTTGCTGACGTGTCGAATACGGTATTGCGTCTCGTGGGTTACGGTGGACTATAATGCGTTTACGGGACGCTTCCAACGGTCTGGTCTTGTGCGATGCATCACTGTCGGGCTTGTAACCCACGGATATGGTGTCGCGCAGGTCCTTATATCTTCTCGTGAACGGATTGAAAATCCAGTACTTTTCTTTTTTCCTACCTTTGTCCATATTTGCTGCCCCTGTTGATGTCGATGTGTTTGCTTTACATCGTTCCGGACGTTCGTAGTCCTGTGCGTTTTCCGTAGCTTCACGTCTACGTAGTCATCATAATTCCTTTACTTCTGTTGTTGTTGTAGTTTCCTGTCTTTGCAGACTATCCTGTTCAGCTACTTCTTCTGCTTCACCTTCTGATGGTGTGATAGTTTTACGTTTTTCCGGACAATCGCAGACGGTGTTATCTTCTGCTTGTTCCGTAGTTTTGCGTCTTTCCAGACGTTCGCTCTCCTCTTGAGCTATGTCGCTGGTGGCGGTAGGGGGTGGATGGGGGTATTCTCTGGGTCGTCGAAGGGGGAATTGTTGGTGCCCAACAAAGACAGCGCAAATGATTTTTCATTGACCGGTATGGGTATTTTCGGTCCGGGTTTATCGACGCCTAATTCCTGAGTTGAGTCCGGGCTGAACTCAATCAGGTTTCCTATTTCTTTTTCGTTTTCTCGCTGGTGCAGAGCTTGGACTAGTTTGGGTGTATCGAAAGTTTGCGCGCCGTCACGTTGGCGCCCTTGCGTCGCCTGCCCATGTGTCCCTAGGACTTGCGACGTAGTCGCGTTTACGCGTGCCGAGCCCGTTGGATTTGGGGTAAGAACATCCCCTGGTCGACGCGGTTGATCGATCAACAAGGATCAGCGCAACCCTCTGCCTCTGCCTATGTTGGGGAGCATCGTCTTAGCTGAAGGTACATATGGAGAAACGAGATGGTGCGTTAGGGGCATAGTATTTTTTTATGTCCGAAATGTGTACTCTGGTTTTCTTCCTGTCGTCTATATCTTCTAGCTCGAAGATGACACGGGATATTTTCCTAGGGATATTTCCTAGGAAGGACTATTAGGAATGGAGCAATAAACTTCGGTGCTAGTTTTGCTGCGAATCTATCCGGCCCTGATCAGAATACATCGTTTCTCCTACAAACCGTCTCATTTTCCTCGAACGAACTTTCTCGTCTATTCCTGTTATAATAGTGTGCCTGTTTCTTGCTGGCTACACAGAGGTTTTTTCTGACTAATTCATGAATGATGGTTAGTTTCTTCATTCGATTTGGCCAGTCAGCAGGCTATTAATGGCTGACGTGGTGGATTGGATGTGCGGAGGTTTCTATACGTGAGCATCTCTTTTGGGTTTCTACCGAAATTTAGGAAGGCTGGCGAGGCTTGCGTACTGGCATGCATGGACGTGTTCATGGCGAAGGCCAGTTCGTGTAGGTGGATGTCCCAATTTTTATGATCTTCTTTTACGAAGATTGAGATAATGCCTTTGAATGTGCGCTCTACCCGCTCTACTGGTTTCGCCTGTGTTTGCTCTACTGTTCGCGCGTGTCACGAAGTGTCTTACTATATTTTTAGGCGAATGCCAAGTCGCTTTGGCCCATTAATCGTCATTTGCAACAGTATCAGTATATCCATCCCTAGGATGATATCATATGTCAATAAGCTAGATACTCTGAAGCGCGTCGAAATCTGTTGCCCATCTATTTTCAAGATTAGATCTATTTCTCCGTCGTTGGGGCAGATCTGGGCATCTGGCAGCTGCATGAACGATGTGATTGGTATAATGGCTATCTTCACAAGCTTTGCAGGATGTGATCCAATATATGATTCGGGTGTCCCCGGATTCACCAATGCTGGAAATATTTTTCCTAATAATTCAATATTTAAAAAAAATCGATTATCATGCTCCCGAATTGGAGACGTGCGTCGAGAGTCGTTAACATCCGTGGCTGTTATTGATGCGCGTTCGCGTTATTCACGCCGACAGTTGTTTGCAGAGTCTTGTCGTACAGGGTAGTAGGGCCGACTCCGATAGCGTCTTCCCTTACGCGTTTCCCGCGGTCCTCCTGTTCGGGCTGCAACACGTGCAGTTTACTGTTGTGACGCGATCTTCACTGCAATTATAACAGAAAATGCGTTTCCGCTCGGGGCATCTATTTGCCCAATGGCTTCGTCTATTGCATATCCAACACGGCCGATCATTTTCGCCGTGGTTTCTTCGTTCCGAGCGTGGTCGCGGTGACTCACGACGTGTTCTTTCATTCAGCGTGTAATCACAGCTCTATGGACTCAAAATGTCCAGAATACAAGGCTGCCATGGAGAGATTAGTTAACTCCACAGATTATGGTCAGTAATGCAAGGGATAATCGCAGTAGACTTGTCCTGCGCTGCGCGCAGCTAAATGTCAGAAGAGTACGCAGGGTCACTCCAGGGATAAGATCTAAATGTGTGGAAAGAGCAGTAGACATCCTGCTTCTCCAGGAATCATACCAGCGTGCCGGCCGAATAGAGGGGTTCGGGCTGCGCACCAGGATAGTATATGTGGATGGGCAAATCCCCTGGGCGGCTATAGTAGTCCTCAAATCGGAGGTGACAGTGCTTACATTAACGCGCCTAACAAATACGCACTTCGCTGTAGCGGAGGTTAGGTTACGTTCTTTAACGATGTATGTGGTCAGTGGATACTTCCAGCTGAGCCACGACGTAGGGGTACACTTTACACACCTAAGTAAGGTGCTGCACGCACTTCGGGGGAGGACGGTGCTAATAGGTATTGATTCCAATGCTAGATTTCCCCTGTGCGGGTCTGATCACACCGACCGCAAAGTTGAAGAATTGGAAAACTTACAGCGCAGTGGAATCTCCGGATCGCCAATGTCTCCAACGAAGTTGAAGAAGGAAATGTGGACGTAACTCTTGTCACCACGAATCTCGAGACACTCATCACAGGATGGGTCGTCAGAGAGGACTGGACCTCGAGTGATCACAGAACGATCAGGTTCCTCCTTAATGGAGCAAGCACACCTGCAAGTTCAGGTGCTACAAATCAGGGAAACAAGATAAAGCGATACTCCACACAGAAAACGAACTGGATTTCTTTCTGCGCTGTACTCGAGGATGAATGGGACCAGGTCCCTAAAGAAATGCCCGGCTCCAAAATGGAGACAATCGAGAGAGTTCGCTCATGGACAGCCACTTTGAGGAAAGCGTGCAATGCTGCTATACCGAGGAGTAGCGTAGCTGTTAGGAGGGTTCCTTCGTGGAACCCTGACTTAGATAGGATGAAAAGGGCTACAAGTCGAGCCCGTCGAGTACTCCAAAAAGAGCGTGGTCCCGTCAGACGGGAACACCTCAAGAAAGAATAGTAAGCGGCCAGAAACGAGTATATCCGTAGACTCAGGCATACTAAAGAAACGAAATGGCAGGACTTTGTCACTGTAAAGGGTAATCAGAACCCCTGGGGAGTAGCTTACCGACTCCAAGTTGGTAAGCTTTCCATTAAAGAAATTACTTGCAACGTCCGTCTGGATGATGACACCTATACGACGGACTGGGTGAACACCGCTACGGCAGTGCTAAACACCCTGTTCACTCCAGACAATTTGCAGGATGAAACGCAAGAGCAAAAAGATATGAGGTCCTTAGCTAACGCTCTCCGTTCGGGGGGAGCCCAGGTTGAATTTAATATTACCGAGTTGGATCAGGTCATGGCCAAGATGAAGGTGGATAAGGCCCCAGGCACAGACAGCTTCGAGTTGGACATTATTCGAACAGCACTACCGACCATTAGGCAGGACCTGATTAACATATACAACTCGTGCTTGAGATTTTCGGTCTTCCCTAATGAGTGGAAGGTTGCCCAAATTGTCACAATCCGAAAGAGTGAGAACAAACAACCTGAGGACCCTGCGTCCCTACAGTCCCATTTGCCTCTTACAACTGCTCGTGAAAACCCTTGAGGCTCTGATACTGAACAAGTTAAATAGGATCATTGAAACGAGTTTATCTTCTAGACAGTACGGCTTCAAGAGAGGGCGTTCTGCAGAGGACGCCATTATTCAGTTGCGTAAGTCTGTGAGTAAATTGAGCAGAAAATATGTTGTAGCAATCTTTCTGGACATTAAGGGCGCCTTCGACAATGTCTGATGGCCCGCTGTACTAACAGCATTGAAATGCAAAACATGCCCCAGGAGTCTCTACAAACTAATAAAAGATTGCCTGAAGGGCCGTCGAGTCCTTGTACGAGATGGCTTTGAGGAAGTACAACTTGGGGTCAGTAAAGGATACCCTCAGGGATCCGTACTGGGCCCAACTCTGAGGAACCTAGTTCTAGACCCCTCCGTTGGCAGCTCTCAAAACTAGGGTGCAAAGTCATTGCGTATGCAGACGACATCGCACTCCTGGTGGAGGGAAACTTGCGTAGGGAGGTCGAAAAAAATGGCCAGAGTTACATTGAAGAAGTGGAATCCTGGTGTCGCCTCAATAAAATCAGGCTGGTCTCTCAGAAATGTGAAATGTTGATTCTGAGAAGGCACCTTCACCCGAAAGTCCCCCCCCCCCCGAATTTCGGTCGGCAACTCAAGGGTGAAGGAATTAGAAAGCCTACGATACCTTGGTATCCACTTCGGCGAACATCTTACAGTCGGTTGCCATTTGAAAGCGGTACAGTCCAAATATGTGGACTTGTTTAACAGGATTGGACGTCTCGCAAGATGGAAATGGGCCCTTAAATTTAAGGCGTTTAGTACTATCTAATCCGGGCTGTTCACATCAGTCGCTACTTACGCAGTGGCAGGATGGCACGATTTGATGTGTGTAGAACAGTAACGCAAGTTGGCAAGTACTCAAACGCACGCGCTCATTAGTCACCGGCGCGTACAGAACTACCTCAACAGACACCCTAGCAGTGATAGCGGGAAAACTCCCCATTGTGCTAGAATGCAGGCGTAGAGCGGAACTGTACGTGAATTGGTGAATGGTATCTGAAAGATATCTCGATGACTGGCAGAAAATGTGGAATAACTCGACAAAAGTTAGACAGACAACCATTAGGCTGTCTATCTAATGTCAGAGGCAGGATAAAGACATACTGGATCTGGCCGTCGCGATGGTTAATCCAGTTCCTCACTGGGCATGGGGACTTTAAGTCATATCTCTCTCGCTTTCATCTGAGAGAGAACGATACATGCACATGTGGGGAGGTGGACACACCACAGCACGTTCTGACTGTCTGTCCTAAATACAATGAAATTAGGAACAGGTTCCAGAGAGAAAACAACACCTCTATTGAGGTTAGAGCTCTATTGAGCCAGACAAATTATAATGCTTTCGAAAGTCTAGTCAAAGTGCTCCTTCAAATAAAGGAGTCTCTTGAAGCAATACAATATCTGCTACAAAGTGCAATAAATTATTAGCAACTAAGCAAAGCCAGCCTATACACTGGCAACCAACTCTAGTCTGAATTTACAAGGTGCAATAAAAATGGTTCGGAACCCACTAAAAACTGTAGGTCCACAAAAGTCGCATTGATGTACAGATGTGCACCATTGAAAACAGCAGCAATACTGCAAGGCTCTGGAGCACAACCGGCCGATAAAGTAAAAGCTAGGTGCAGCCGGGAATGTTTATGTGCAACAAAGCATAACTGAGCAACCTTTATTTTTATTTATTTTTTTTCTGCATCCACAGGTTATAGGGGTCACTCCATGGTCCTGGTAGATTGTACCAAGGATTTACCATGGTTGCCGCTATTTTCTCTGCCCCCGGAAAATTTGTGCTGTGGGCCGGTGCTGATGGCCATTGTCCCATATTATACTCTCCGAACGGGATATTAATGGGGAAACACCATGGCGGTGTCGTCGTGACTGATTTTGTTTGGAGACTCTGCTGAGCGGCAGCATTCAGCGCTTCCACGTTAACAGCTGTTGCTTTATTAGCTTTTATCTCATCTATTGTGTTCAGCTCCGTGAAGTTTAAGACTTCTGATATCTCCGAAATGTCTGGATGAATCTCATCGATCATTTCATTCCACTCAGCAGCGCTGTTTCCAAAAAGTCGTCGCAGCTCAAATCGGACTAATCTGTCACGAAGAGCTTTAATATTATCTTGCGTTTTGATGTTGTGTTGTCTTGCTACTTGAGTAAGTTGTTCTGGTGTCATTACTGTGAAAAGGCTATTTAACCTTTTTTCTTCGTCGGCCAGTGATTGACTTGTTGATGGCTTTTCCTCCATTTTACTCAAGTATATATGACAGTGATTAAAAAAAATTATAACTATATATATCTAGTTTATATATAATTTAATATATAATTATACGTTAGAATCGTGTTTTTTCACCTATTGTTATATCTGCTCATATACACGTCTATTGTACTTATAATTGTTGCTTTATAGGTTTGATAAAAAAAATCTATCTATACTTAGATTTATGTTCACTTATAACTATCAGTCTTTTCTTTTTTTTTATAATAGTTAGCTTATTCTGTTAAAATGCTGTATCGTTAGTCTTTATTCCTTTGTTTTTTTTCATACTTACTTTATTTTATTTAACTCTGTACTTCTATTTCTGAACTAAATCCTAAAACAATCGTTGTATTAGGTAAGTATTTGTTTTGTCTATCTCTCTCTTTTTTTGATTATTATGATTTTATTTTCTAATATTTATTAATTAATGATGTTCCTATGTTTATTATGCAGGTACGATTTTACTGAGGAATTGTAAAGGTTACTAATTTTTCTTGTTGCTGATAAAAGAAAATGATTAATTTTTCTTGTGAGCTGAAGCGATAGAAAGAGATAACAATTCTAGAAAAATTTTCAAAAAACGCTGAAGTTGAAATAATTTAATTCAACATCCTTTTTAGCGTTACTACAAAATTAGAGAAAATTAAAAAAAAAATTATTTATTTATTACTTATTAATTTTTGTTATTAAATAAATGAATTTTATATCCTCGTTGACCTTTTAACTGGTTATTTTAAATGTGAACTCTATTATCGACTTCTTTTTCCAAGTGGCATGTTATTTATTTATTTATTAATTTATTTATAAATTTATTATTATTAATTATTTATGTTGGTTGTATGTTCTCTAGTTCATATTGCTATTAGGTTACCTGATTTTGCTTATGCCTAAATAATTTCCTTGCCTTTCTATCTTGGTGCTGATTATTTATTATTTATTATCTGTTAACTATTTGTTTAATAATTGTAGCTTAGCTACTACGCTGAACAATATGTAGTATTCCTCGTTAGCAGAAAGAAAGAACTTGAGGTTTGATTGATTTTTCCTTTTTCATATATTGCTTAAAAACTTGATTTATTAATAGAAAATTTATTTATATTGTTTTTATTGTTAAATAGTTGTTATCCTAATTTGAAATTATCTGTATATCTCTTCTATGGCCTCATACTGTTAGAATTTTCCAATCTTGTCTAAACGTAACTTATTTTCATTCACCTCTATGTATATATAGACTTACCACATGAGTCCTCTATTTTCCAATATTGTTTATCTATTTCATTATTGCCTCATAGTAGAAACCCGCTTTTAAATATATATTCTTTTTATGACAGTTATACTAACCCCATACTGTGCAAGTATAAATTGTTTATTTATCACTTATTTAACTCCCAGTTCTTCTGCTTATTGTTAAAGTATTTTGCAGTGAAAGTGCGATATTTACAATTAGTTCTGTCTAGCTATACGTTATATGAAATAGAAACGGCGTGTGGTACAAAAATACTTTCAAAGTATTTTTGCAAAAATTTATAATTATTTATAAATATTTTCCACTTTAATACCCACTATTGCTGTAGCCGACATGAGTCTAATATACTTTCTTGGGCCAGAAAATTCCTTTTCCTTTCCACACTTTTAATATTTTTAAATTCTCACCTATATGTGCTACACTTGACATATAGGTTATACGTGCACTAAATGTTTGGTATAGTAGATAGGTATTAACTTTTTGTACATGTTAACATCACTGGCACTTTCACTGATTTTTATTAAACATTATGAAATGCTATAATAAGAAAAGCATGTGCTCGCTGGAACCTTCGCTGATTATTTTTGACTTGTACGGAGGTAAATCACACAACGTACACACAGATAAACACCTATATTACCTCTATTAAATGTAAAAAATAATTAAATACACATCTAACAATTTAACTGTAGCATATCGATGATCCTCCTGCTCCTCAGCTTACTAGCCAATAAAAGAAAATACATCAACTTAGAAAACTCTTCGGTTAAATACCACTTGCATGGCTCCTCGAGGACCTGTTTTCACTATCAGGTTTTTTCAGTCAAAATTGGTTTTTCTGGCTAAATCTTTCTAAATTTTTATTTACACTGTAGATGTAGTTGTACTGAGCCAGTTGGGTCTTGCTGAATCAAGAAATTTGACTTTTTTCTGAGTCTGCCAAAATCTGTATCTACTGGCATACATACAGCGTGGCAGCTGTCAACTGATACTGCTCAATCATATAGGCTTCTAATGCCAGTATGATTTTCTTAGCCTGATTGTACAGATTTTTCAGAGAAATTTGCCACTAGCTTCTTCAAGCTAGTGAGTTGGACGACAGGAAGAAGGACAGTCGTACACCGTTCAGGGTTTTGTTTTTTAAATTACTTATAAAAACATGTTCATATGAGATATTTAAAGAAAAGAATGATGTTTATATGAAATATGTATTGCAGAAAATATATATATATATATATATATATATATATATATATATATATATATATATGATAATATGATAATGTTATATAGATTATATAGAAAAAATGAAGTGAATATTTATCTCAATAATGAATTTATAAATATGACAGCATGCAGATGCAATATAAGTACACAACATTTGAACATAGTATCATGTAAATAACTTGAAATTATATTCTTCGAACAAATCTTAATATATGACGATACTTATTTTACGGGGACACGGCTGACTCGAAATTACTTAATATTTACACTTAAATATCGACGAAGAGAAAGTGAATTTTTAACACGAGGGGTGAGGGGATATTCATATAGTCTGTACGACGCTTATGTCGTTCTTACCGGCTGCGTCTGCTACGCGCAACGGCGCGACTGTGCATATTCGTGCGTCGCTCTCCAACATGGCCGTATGTGTCTGCCACGTGGCGCATTACACGGCCCGTTCTTGCTTTTTCTGTTTGTTTTGATTTTCCGACCGCAAATCTGCTTACGCGCATTCTACTAGGAATTTTTATTATTTTGTCCGTCGGGTTTCACTTGTTGGGCGCCATTTTATAACCCTACTTTTGCGGGTTACTCACCTCTGATATCTCTGGTGGCGTCGGCAACGCTAAAGCTAGAAATCGGGAACGGAGAACGCGAATGACTAAGTGGATCTGTTTCAGGTTACAAAACAACGTATTTACTACAAATCTCAATTACAACACTCCTTAGCCTAAACGCGACATATCACTTATGATTTCGCGAACTCGCGAATTACACATACGAGTTTCCGCGCGACGGCGACGAACACCACGGAGCAGGTTCCGCGGACATTTTTTAAGAGAAATTCGGTAAACCATTAGAGTGTTCATTGATTTGAAAATACATATTTAATTTCGATCTAACGTTATTATGATGTTAATAATCCGCGCTCCAAAAAATATAAATATGCAAATTTAGTAGTGACAGGAGTTATTCAATACAGTCACCCACTGCCGATGCTTCAGAGGGACCCCAAGATTAAATTTTTGATTATTTTTCGAGAAATATTCTCAGAGGTGGGTAACCCAATAAATGGGTTACATTACTATTTTTAGTAAAGCCGAGACGACGGATGCTACAATATATATATATATATATATATATATATATATATATATATATATATATATATATATATATATATATTAAAAGTTATAGCAGTATAATACATTTGGATGCTTTCACGATGAATTTAAAAAAAATTTTTTTTAATAGTACATGCATGCAGCAGGATCGCTGTGATGTAAAGTTCGCGAAGATTTTTTGATAATACAGCCTTGCTCCAAGGCTGTTGCGATCATGCGGAAATCTAAATGTGCGCTGGCAGCAAGCTTGCTCCAATAAATTGCTATGTGAGTCAGTAACAGAGATCGTGGATAAACTTCCGAAAAACGAATATAATCGATTTTCGATTTCTTTTGGATGCTGATTAAAATTATCGTAGTGGCATTAAAATTATCGTAGTAGTAAATTTTGATGAAAATTTAATTCTCAAGTTAAAAACTATAAACACAGAGTCTTTTGGACATATCTCGGGAAATATTAAATTTTCTCAAAATATATTTTAAAAAATCGTTGTTCAGCAAATTAAAATACATATTTTTTATACTACTTAATTCATCTCTACAAGCAGTATTCTCGAAAAAAATCTATACGAATATACCTTTATTGAATATATTCGGGCAACCGTTCACGGGACTCCGAAAACTGCATTGAACAAAAATTATGCATTTTACTGAGTTCTATGATTGTGGTTTAAAATTTTTTGCAACTGTTTTTATTGTTTAAGAGAAATTGAACAAACCATGGACTTTACATGAATCTAGAAATAAATATTCAATTACCGTCTAAAGCTGTTACGATATTTGTAATTAGTTCCCCAAAAATCATAAACATTCAGAAAAATAATGCGGGAGAACTTTCATTGAACTAAAGTGAATACAGCCACACCATGACATTGTGTCGGCGAGCCCTGAAGCTCATTATTTTTTTTCAGATATTTATATATGCTACTATTATCATAAGTAAAATTATCTAGGCAATATATTTTTATACATTGAGCATTTTTTACATTACAAGTAGTATTTAATTATTTGATAAGTCGGTTATGTTACTATCTCGGGCAAAGCCGAGACGAGAATTATAGTATATATATATATATATATATATATATATATATATATATATATACATTAGCATCTACAGTTTTATATATGTAAAGAGCATATCTATAAATATTAAAATGATATTAATGCAAAGGAGATTCGGTTTTTTTACTACAAATTAGATGTAAAAATCAGGCTGCTGCGAAAAATCGAAAAATAAGTATTTACACACACACACACACAAATAGAGAGAATGGATTTTGAGTGCCGAAATAAAGAAAAGAAACACTACACGCATTTCTTTCATATATATATATATATATATATATATATATATATATATATATATATTCAAATATATGTGTGCATTGTTCTTTACTTAAAACTCTGATGTTCAACTTTCGACCTTCCTCATTTTGACGCATTGTAATATGAGAGAATGAGGGGGGGTACGTGCGGGGGTATGTGTGCACGCGTGTGTGTGGGTGTGCGTTGTGTCCCAGGATTTTAAATAAATTAAAATCAAAACACTATATTTTGAATACTTAATAAATACGTTTATTATTATGTTGAAGTGGATAGTTAAAATATACGAATGGTTAGACTCGCTAGTTACAATGTGGAAGTTAATAGATTCTTAAAATGACCTCGTCGCTCGAAGGCCTTACAGAAAGTGAAGAAAATCGTCGTTCTTTACTTCCAACGCCGCTGCAGAGCCGCCGCTGTTTAGGAGATCATTTTGGTGAGGGCGAGGTAGCATGCAATTAATTAGCCAGCTTTGGGGGTAATAAAGTTATAAACCAATGCGCTTTAATCATATGGTTCATGGACTACCTGAATAGGATCGCTGGGTCGGAAACTCCAAAACTAAATTATTTTATATTTTGGGAATTTTTGCGCACATTTCCTGCAGCAATTGTCAAAGCTTACAAATGCCGATTTTATCGCGTGCTGCGGCTAAGAGCAAGAAACTGTCCGCTTAAAATTTATTAATCCCTTGATTTATTTTCAAGACAAATGTTCAGAATGAACAGCTGTTGTTCACAGGACAAAAAAAAGAAAACTAAAAATACGTGATATTCTTTCGATTATAAAAATCTACACACAAGACTAAACAGTGTGTTTTTAAAGAGCATATCAATATATAGCATTAATATTTAATCTGTAGATTTTCATATATATATATATATATATATATATATATATATATATATATATATATATATAAAGTGAGAGAGAGAAAGAGAGAATGAATGGATTATGTTCGCGGTTGGAATCGGTCTGAACTTAATAATTAGTAATTACTGATAATCGACATCGCAGACGGACCTTGTTCGGGTACCTAAGACAGTAGGCTCTGACGCCAATTTGGAACCATTGATTTACATGTGCCCTGGAAATATCGGTTCATCTCTGCTATTAATAGTTTACGCGGTCTACGTGGATTAGATATTCGTGATTCAGGATGCCATCTATTGGCCGCTGGTGAAACTGACTGCTGAGAACATTAACTGAATTTCCTGATGAAAGTAAAATTATTTAAATAATAAAAAATATAACCTATGTCCTTCCGAAGATAATATAGACTCTATACGACCAATTGCAGAGCAATTGGTTGAGTTGTTTTTTTGTTTATCGTGTACAAACAAAAACATGTTTTGTCTTTATAAATTTGTATGATATGATATGGAATCTATATATATATATATATATATATATGTGCGTGTGTGTGTACATATATATATATATTAATAGTCTTCTATTTATTTATAAAATAAATAATTTAATAAATAATATAATATTATTGGTTTTTGAAAATTTTTGAGATTATATCGAAATAAATTTCTAGAGGGTGCACAGTTGCATGTCTGGTGACTCGGTACTCACGCAACTAACAAAAAATTACCTTGGTTAGTATATAAATTAGTATATATCCAAAATTAGGAACTCTATATAAATTTACAATGAATCGATTAAAGTAACTATCAACGTCAATGATTTTATAGAATAACTAGCACCCCCCGTCTCGGCTTCGCCCGAAATAATAATTTAACCTATTTCATAAATGATTTAATAATATCTAAGCAAAAAGTACTCTATATATAAAAATCTGTTTCTGTAAATAATTGACGGTAATTTACCTATCGTCGCTTCTGTATAAAAAGCTGTTTCAATGTAGCGACCATATCAAACAATTAATATTTTGCCGACCATTTTCTACAATATATATATATATATATATATATATATATATATATATATATATATATATATGCATATTAAATACGGCTTCGATGGAGAAAATTGTAATTTCGAGTTCGAGCGGTAGAAAAATATGTGCAAGTGTCTCGAGACGACGTTTACAGAGAGTATCATGTTCGGACTATAGGGAATGTCTCGGGACGACTGCTATAGAGAGTTTTATGTTGGGGAGATAGAATACAATGTCAACTTATCCCGGAACGACTCTTACTGAGAGTGTGCGTGTTCGCATCATAGAATACTAATCTCTTCTTAGAAGTTGTACTGACATACCTGCACATTGTGTCTCACCAACTATACACGACACTCCCCGTAGGAATCATGTCGCCATAGCTGGACATCATCTTCTACTATCTGAACACGGAATTCCCTCTAGAAGTCGTTCCAAAATACCTGAAAATTGCATTCTATCATTCGAACACTAAACTCTCCTTTGAAGTTGTCCCGACATACCTAAACATCGTTTCCTACCAACTAAACACGAAAGTCCCAGTAAAAATCGTCCTGAGAAAGTTAGCATCACATCATAACGACTAAACACAATACTCTCCGTAGAAGTCGTTCGGAAAGACCTAGATATCGTATTTTACCGTCCCAACACGAATCATTCCATAGAAGTTGATTTCCTGATACCTAGACGGCATTTTCTATCAACTAAATACAATATTCCCTATTGCTGTAGAAATCGACCAGAGACACCTGGACATTGCATTCTATCATCGGAACACACGACTGCCTATAGGAATCGTCTTGAGACAACGGAATATCGTTGTGAGGAACTGCGTAGTACGCGCACTTCGTCTACGGGAAAAGTGAGAGCGCGGGGCAAGTGAGGACACAAGTGCAAGTCGTAACTATATATATATATATATATATATATATGTACGTGCGCGCTAGAAGCCCTTGACTCGCTTCCTTTTCTTACTTTCTTTTAAACGTATACGAATATGAAGGGAAGAATGTATAAGCACTTGTATACGTACAATTGCCCGCACAAATAATATATATATATATATATATATATATATATATATATATATATATATATATACTATATACGCGTATATGTGTGTACGGGTATATGTGCGTATGTGTGTATATATCGGCATACAAGTATATAGTCATATAAATTACATTAAATTCCAAAAAGAAAATAAAAGGAATATTATTCAAATAATATAATAATTCGTAATGAATGATGTTTAATTAATAAATAGTCTTATCGGTCTTACAGTATAATAATTATATTAATAATAATAAAATAATTATTGTTTTACTCGTTTTTCTTATAACGATAATTAATCATATTACGAAATCATAATATTATAATATTATAATATTCTTATTATAGTAATCAAAAGAGTTGTTTAATGAAAATCTAAGAATCTAATATAAACAACCTATTTAATTTTACATTATTATTATTAACAATTATATTACATCATTACTATTTTCAAACAATTATAAATTTGAAGCTTGTAATCATTAAAAATTGTATTAATCAATTAATTATTATACGAATTACTAACAGTAATATATTTAAAATACATGCATAATATATGTTAACTAACTTATGACTATATAAGAATAATCGTAATTAAAATTGAAAGTACTTTTCGAAATAAATATTTAAACAAAAATATGCAAGCGTCTATAAACTAAGGTAATGTAAACATTGTAAAATATGAATATGTTATAAATAAATGCCGTAACTTCCTCAATTTTTAAAATATAGTTACAATTCAAAAACGATAATTTACCATAATTTTTAGTGAACTAAATTAACCATATAACATACTCATGATAAACATGCAAATATGTTTTTTATTATATAACGGAAAATCGAACTGGAAAAATTAACGATACGAGCTCGCGCTGTACTTATTCTCTTTATGCTTCGGAAAAGTCGTAATTCCTCCCCCACCGCTGCAAGGCTTGCAGCTACGTTTTGAAGGAGGGCGAGTAGATGAGATATCATGAGCTTATTGGTCCAAAACTATCTTTTACGACTTTTCCATAAGCGCAACGTTAGATTTTTAGTATATAAGGAGGTAGAAAAACACAACGAGCATCCCAGATTCGGAGTCCCTCCAGAGAAGCACTGTATCAGAGAAAGCATTAGCGGTATATCTGGCGCAGTGGTATTCTGGAACGTACTCGGTATGTTGAGTAAAACGCTATTATAGCTATATACCGACATCTAGTACATTTAAAACATCGCGACTCCACGTGCCATTCCGTCGCATCCGTGGTATATTGTTAACGGGTTTAGGCCGTACCCTGGTATACGGCTGTGCGGAAGGCCCCAGTAATTGACAAGGCGCCCTGGGCGGTCTGTCAGTTCGGCGCTGCGACCATTCGCCTTCCCTTAATATACTAGACGTCGGGGTGAGCGCTCTCAGGGGTAACCCGACGTATATATTACAGGAAGCGAAATCTGACCTACCCATCGGCTTTAGGCCAGCGGTACGCAGTGACTCTTCACGTTTGAGTTTTTTTCATTAATACGCCCTCACTATACGAGGAGCCGTTTTCAACCGTGTTTTTCCTCTTCTTAACGTTTACTTAGTCGTCTCACCGCGTGCTGAGCACTTCTACTACCGCCAGTTCGGTCCGCGCCTTATATTAATAGAATATTTGCTGTAAAAGGAAACGTTAAATAAATTCAAAAGTGAGTATAAGTGTCTATATTATTTATAACTAATTCTCTATTCAATGTTCGGGGTGTCCATGGTATGATTGGATTCTGGGTAAGGTACTGACCTTATCTAAGCGTTTACGCGGTAAGATACAAGTATCACTCCTGACGGAATCCAATCATTTTGACCCCTACACTCCGATCTTGGTAACGAATTTCGCAAGAAAAATTCTTTTGGGATCATAAAATCCGCGTCGCGAGTATCGCTTATCCAACCCTATTCCTGGTAGTACACGAGAGTGTAGGCGAAAAGGGGGTAATTAAAACCGATAACTACGTGGTGACATCGTAATCAATCGCCCGTGCACGCCAATAAATATTTCTCAGTAGAAACCGTATTTAAAATGTGTATATATAATATGTACAATATAATATACATAAAATATCATATTTTGTATTCAAACGATGGATATTGCTTTTTTTATGCAGAAGTGACGATATATTATATATATATATATATATATATATATATATATATATATACACAGATAGGTTCAAAGTTGTGGATAAAAAAACCCTATTTTGCAATAATATCTTTTGATCAAACTAAAAAAACAGTCTCTTGTCACAATTCTGAAATTAATATAATGTAGAAAAACAAAAATATCATGTGTTATCACAAACTATATTCAGTATGGTTTGGCATACAGAACCATTTTATAGAAGAAGGAGAAAGAAAGATAGACGGCGAGAGAGAGAGAGACATACAGACAGACGTTTCTCACGTAAGAGAAAATAAAATTGACAAAAATCAAAAGATTTTCATAAAGTGTGAGAGTATGTGTGTGTGTGTAGCCTATGAGAGTCTTTATCTGCTCTGAAGCCAGCTCAGTCCATGATTGCTTAGTAGTCTGCTACCAAATTTGTTCTAGCTTACAGTTTCATTATTTTTCTGTTACTTTCTATATGCTTCAATGCCTCTATCTACTGTCTGGCTCACACTACCACCAGCGGTTCAAGAGAGGCAATGATCGATGCCAAATTTTAGGATGGTAAGAGCTTTTGGGAAAGAAATGGTATGTATCCAGTTATAAGAGAATAGCTATACTACAGATGGTTACAATTATAAAAAATAATTTGTTAAATAATATCAAAAGTCTAAATATAATTAACAAAATATAAATAATGAAAAATAAAATAATGAACTTATATTTACAGGTTAGGTTTCGTTGCCGCCCCCACCCTCCAGCCAGGTGCTTAGAATCAAATACAAACGAGTCGAGATTGTGGATCAGTATAGAACGACTGCTTTTGTGTTTGCGATACATGTTTCTCTTCTTAGAGCTTGTAATTTTAACCATTTTATAAGACTTTGTTGCAATACCAAGAGTACATCCATTCCATCAACCTGATAATGGTCCTACCAACATCCTACCAACGTGATAATGGTCCTACAGACATCTTTTCCCATGTTTGTTTCACATTTTCAGCATGCATTTCCCTTGCAGATTCGAATTGTCTTGTGTTTCAGATAATGCATAGAGTCACCTATACGAGTGTTCAAAAGGTATGAGGTATTCGGTTTATGGATATGATGTCGACACGAAGGCTCAATTGCCCCAGTGGAGGCATTCTGAATCGTCAAGACCGAAAAAGGCGCGACAAACGAAAATCGCCGAGTTCAAAAAACACGTCAACGTTAGCGGCTGTCACTCAAAAAGTAAGCAATGAATATTGCTGAAAATTTTATCGTACTTCGAAGGCATACGTACCAACATAATAAAAAAAAATTTATACTGGCGGACTCTCCAAATCCGCGAAATTTAAAAATTCTCGTTACTTTTTGAACACACCTCGTATAACTTAAGTTGCACGAAAAATACCATTCATTTTCTGCTACGCATAACTTTCATTAATCTATGCATTGTTTCATTAAAGTCAATTGAATGCAAAATATGTTGGAACAATCGTTTATTTTCGATTCTATAATCTGAAAAATACTTTAGTTCTTTTTCGGCCTCCTTTAACAAGACGTTAATATCAATTATTTTTCTATATTTGGCATCATATAGACCTTAATTTGGTTCCTGGATAGTGTATATGCCACCTTGTTTTCTACTCCAATATTAAATATTGATTTCCCACTCGGTTAGTTTCCCAGCAACTGGAAATCAGTTATTACTATGAACAGGTGCCCTCACTATTGATAAATTCGTCGAGTACTTTTTTGGTTTTTCCGGAGGCATTATAAACATTACTGCTTTAATCATTCCGGAATCTGTATGTAGTCGTTTGCCATCAAATACATGTATCGTTTATGATTGCACAAATTCTCATTTACCTGAGTTTTTATTGCCGACAATATTTTTTCTCTTTGTAATTTGTCTTCTACCGCTCATGTCTGGGGTATTTAATACGCATTCCTCTTAGATATTTTTTTTAATCAACGAAAATGTACGTAAAACAGCAGTCTACTATCTATATTATAACGTTATTTCAATGACCCGATCTCTGTTCATTTTATTTCGTGTTTTATCAGAGGAATAGACCCACTCATTTTTGACATTTCAGTATTTATGAAGTTTTCCAAGTCCAATTATTCTTCGAGCAGGAAAGTCGTTAAAAAAAATATATTTTCTATCATTGATATCACTGCGATGTTTGTTCAGTTTGGATTCGGCTGTAAAATTACGGTTCACTACATTACAGATTTTTACAAATAGACAAAATGATTTATAAACAAATTTAAAAAGAGTATACATATTGTACAAAAGAATAAATAATGAAGTTGTATATACAGGTTGTATTGCTGCTTACAGGCTATATTGCATAATTTCTACGAAATTATTCTCAGTTCCGCTGTGGATTTCGGTACAATATAATTACGCGACAAAGTTGTGTCTTAGAAATTTGCGCAGACTATCTTCCCCTTTCGAGATTGCTTTAAGAGATGAGCGTGACTCAAACAATTAGACAGCCATTGCTCACGTACACATTCATGCACATATATATGCAAAATTTTGCACGCGCGCGCGTGTGTGTGTTTGTATTTGGAAATGATTCTGAATGCTCCCGAACATCTCAGTGAGATTTTTGCACATTGTTTTTGTATGTGGCTAGTTGCGTGCAAGACACGTCAGAGCTGCGTTGACCCGTTTTAGGGAGCCGCGCATTAACTTTTCCCTCAAGTAGATCAAATATTTTTTACTAAAACTTTATATTTGTTATATCCTGTAGATACGTGTACATACTCTTTGCTATATTTGTAGAGAAATGGATTTGCTATTATATAATTTGAATATACTTCCAATTAGTCAATACCCAATTCGGATGTTACCTTTCATTTAGTTTTCATCGAGAAATACTGCTTGCACAAAATAATATATAAAATAAAAAAGATATATTTTTATAAGATTTACAAATTTTATTCAAAAAGTTTTTCTGATATATGCAGTAGATTCTGAAACAAATATGCAAAATCAGTATTTTTCTAGATTTGTTCTGATTTAATTTATAAAAATTCAAAATGTGCACAAACTCACAATAATATTCTCAACCGGCAACCCAATATACATAAATACAGAAATTTTGAGCAATTCAAAGGTATGCAGCACTCTCAACATAAAAAATGTCAAATTATCGAACAAAAATGTCATAACAAAATCGTACGTATGTATTTCCAGACATTGCTTACCAATATAATGCAAAAATTTGCCAAGACCAATTCACAAATTTAATTGTGAAATTAAATGATAAAAAATAATTTGATAAATTAAATTGATTAAAATATAAAATTAAATTAATAAAAAAATTATAGAAACTGTTATGTATCGGACAATTTTGAGTTTGTAGAAAACTTTGTTAAACAAATGTGGTAAACCTTATTGAAATAAATTTTTTATATGGGACTTTCGGTCAAATCGTGTGGCATCCATTTTGCTTCTTTATGAATTTTTCCCATCGCATGTAAACGTTTGCCAACTGATCTGTCACTGACTCCTAACTTATTAGCGACTTCTTTCTGCGTTTGAGCTGAATTTTTGTCCAATAATACTTGAAATTCACAATCTTCAAACTTTTTCGGTTATTCATGACGATCATTGTCGTTAACATCAGTATCTCCATTGAAACCACTCTTTACATGTTGTAAATGATAGAGCTCGTTAGCAAGAACATTCTTGAATCAATTAATAAGTTTCTGCTAAACTTTTTTTCAAATCAAAATAGTGCAAAAGGATATTTCGAAAAACGATTTATCACGATTCAATTTTACTGATCAAAAAATTATAATGTTTACACAATTGATGGCGCCTGTTAACTGAATTTTATTAATAAATACGAAAACTAAAAAATAAGTGCTAGACGCGACAAATCTGACTTTTCGTACTGTGACGGATTATCGGCGGATTCACGCTAACCGCTAGCGATCGTAAATAAATACGCGCGCTCTATTTGTTGTCTTTGCTTCCGCAAACTAGCAGAGTTCGAGCAAGTATGCTCGCAACGATCTCGATCTATTTTCATAAGCTAGATGTCGTAAGTAAAAACGCGAGTCATTACTGAAACTCTTGTATTAGTAGCTAATAAGAGATTATTTGTAATGTTGCAACTAGTTCGTAAAATTCTTTGAAATTTATCATTTCGTGTTGCGAACTAAGTCCCGCAATAGAGTGTAGGTACTGGTGAGGAGTTACTTAATCAAGCTTTGACGGGTCGAATTGGCATTTGTCAAATCCACAAGTCGCTTTACGCTCAAGTAAGGAATAGGAAAAAAAGGAATACTCACTTTTTTCGAATTTTTGCTATGAGCGATGTAGTTGGAATAAAGGTACAAGGAAAACGGAGAAATAAGCTGTCCCTAGCTCGAACGCTAGACTAAGTTTCTATTTGTTGGGAGAATTTGATATATTGGGAATGCAGTCGAGGTCTCTGGTTTGGTGAACCAAGAGCGTGATAGCCGGTTGCGTCGAAAGCGTGACAACTTTAGCGGACTACGGTAAGAACTGAGTTTCTGGGCGTGGTGAATACCCGGGCGTACTCAGATGGGAAAGGAGATAGTGGTTGTAGGTGATCACATTCACATTTCCTGGGAAGGAATGGGTATCGTTGCGCTTTTCACAGCCTATTTTATAGAAAAAATGGTACATTGATGCTTAGGAAAAACGCTATTGGAAGTGATGGGGCCTTAATTAACATGTGTTTTTTTCGGTATAAATTTATTCTATATACTATATGTAGTATAAGTCTCAAAAGCAAGCGCATAAGCTTTTTATTATTCATCTAATTGGAGAAATTGGGAAAGATACGCAGACTGAAGCGAGAGTCGGTCCTCTATATAAAAACTATTACATTTATTATAAAGTTTTGTTTAGCGCTGTTCTATTAAAGGTACATATAATTTATTATAATTATTTGGTTTGTTATAAGATTTTATGAGTATATATTATTGAATTATAATTCTCATTAAAAAATGACAATAGTTATAGAAAATAATTAGATATATTTAATAAATTTAGACAATAATTTTATAACTTGATGTTAGTTAGCAATTTCATTTAAGTAGGATGTTTCCTTTAATAATTGTATTAATCTATTTATAAAAATAATTTCAGTAAGATTTATTTAATATGTAATATATGATTGTGGCTTTAATAATTGTATTAAGTAATTTATAACTTTTTATTCGGTACGATTTATTCGATATATAATGTATGATTTTACATTTAATAATTAATAACTTAACTAGTTAAGTTTATTTAATATATAATATACGATTGTGTTAATACATTTATAATAACTTATTCATTTATATTTATTTCGTATATGTTTAAATTAAATACACTTTAATTTATCTAAAAAATGGTTGATTATAGTATAAAAAGGATGATAGTTATTTTATACTTTCCGTAGTTAATATTAATTTTAATGTATTAACTTATTTAAAATAATATAAAATAAGAATCGAGTAATATATATATATATATATATATATATATATATACACTTTTCCGTGTCGGAGCCGCTATCATCTTCGGGGTCGTGGTCTCGATTTTAGGGCTTCAGGTCGGTGACATGATGCTTACCAGCATCTCTTCTCGTACAGTTGATCAGTCGGTAGACATTCGTGCCGAGTTTCTCCATGATGGTAAAGGGCTCGTCGAATTTCGGGGCAAGCTTGGCGCTGACGCCTTGTATACCTGACGAGAGAATGCGATTACACCGCTATACGCGATCGCCAATCGCGTAATGAACATCGCGACGTCTCGCATTATAATAGTGAGCTTGGTTCGCATGTGCTTGCTGCGAGTTTTCCGCTACATTGAGATGGAGATCAGATAACTTCTCCATGCACTCTTTCCAATGCTGTAGAGCAGCCTCTTCTTGCGCCACCTGTGCGCGCTGTTCCTGGCGATGCGTGCCAGGGGCTGAGGGGTGACGACCCGTGTTAAGGAAGGCCGGACTTATGCCAATAGAGTCTTGTACGGATGTGTTGTACGCAAACATCAGTTCGTAGACATGCGCATCCTAGGTACTATGAGACTTCTCAATGAAGGCGATTATCGCGGTCTTCAGAGTCATATTGACTCTCTCTACCGGAATGGCTTGAGCGTGATAAGGGGGTATCGTTGAGTGCTCCACCACACGCTTCACAAGGAATTTCTGGAGAACCTTATTACGAAATTCGGTGCCATTGTCCGATAGGAATATTTCGGGCGTACCAAAGCGTAAAAAAACGCGAACTTTCAACTCGCGGCGAATCGTTTGCGCATTCGCCTTTCGGATAGGGATGCACTTTACCCAGCCAGTGAACAGATCCATGAAGACGAGTAAGTACTCGTATCCTCGGGTAGATCGTGGAAACGGACCCATCACGTCTTCAGCTACTACTGCCCATGGGCGAGTGACCGTTCGATGGCCCATCAGGCCAGCTGGCTGCAGTCTGCTGTACATGTAAGGTACATGTAAGGTACATTGCTGGCACACGGTGCAGTTACGGACAAATTGTGTCACATCTTTGTGCAACGAGGGTCAATAGTCTGATCGTGCAATACGTCTTATGACGTCCGAAATGACCAGCTGTGGGCTCCTCGTGACATTCATAAAGAACGGTGCGGCGATCTTCTTTAGGCACGACTAGCTAGCACGGCGCCTTGTTCCGAGTCTGTGGCGTCCGTCTGGATGACGAACGTTTCTCCGAACGACGGTCGAGAAAGGATTGGTGCAGATGCGACGAGCACCCGGATCTGTTCGAAAGCTTGCTGCTGCTCTTCTCTCCAATGATACTTGATGTTCTTCTTGGTTAATCAGGGTAGAGGCTCAGCAAGCGTGGCAAATTTCTCTAAGAACTTGCGATACCAGGACGCAAGGCCTAGAAACATATGGAGGTGCTTCAGGTTTTTTGGTGCGGCGTAAGTCAAGATTGGTGCAATCTTATCCGGATCGGGGCGGACACCTTTACGATCCACGAGGACGCCGAGAAACCGTACCTCTGCGAGTCCGAATTTGCTCTTCTGCCTATTAATGGTCAAGCCGGCATTGGAGATTCGTCGCAGAATATGTTCGAGCCATCTGAGGTGGTCGTGAAAGCTCTCCCTAGCGATGATCATATCATCGAGATAGGCGAAGGCCACCGGCTCCATTTCAGGGCCGATAAGCTTGTCGCTTAACTGCTGAAATGTTACAGGGCCCCTGGCGACACCATATGGCATACGCGTCCATTCAAATAACCCTATACCTGGGACCGTGAAGAAAGAGAGGTGTCGCGATTCCTCACGAAGAGGGACCTGATGGTAGGCGCTGCTGAGGTCCAGTGCGGAAATGTATCGCGCATTTCTCAATTTCCGTAAAATTACGTCCATGTAAGGGAGCGGATACGCGCTGACCTTGGAAATGGAATTCAATTTGCGATAGTCCACACAGAGTCGGTCATGCAGATCACCACTTGCGCATGCATCTCTAGCTCTATCTTCTAAGAGACCGGATAATAGCGCTCTGCTGAATAGGGACGCGACACGATCGCGTCGCGGCGTTTTCTGCAGCTGTTGTTGAATGTTAACCAGCGTAGCATGCATTTCATTTTGCCGCTGCTGCAGATCTTGAACAGTGCTGTTCAGTTGCCGCATCCAAGTTTGTAGCATATTCTGTAGATTGCGCAATCCATGACTAATTGCTACATTGTTTTCGGGGTCAGCAGACTAAGGCTCGACTGCTGCTTTCAACGCATGGGATGCGACTTGCGCCTGACGTGTAATGTCATTCGTGACACACGCTTCGGGAGGCGTAGCTACGCTCCTGATGGCTGCCTGAATCGACGATTCATTGGCTGTGCTCCATGCGAGCGGTTCGTGCCTGTTGATCTCTACGAAGTTGAAATTGATCAGATTTTGTATCTGCTGATCGGCAGCTGTTGTGCTACGTCTTTGGCCTGTGCTCATATTGACTTCCCGAGCCTGTTGTCTGTTAGCTTTTCATCAGCTTGTTCAGCATATGTCGCCTCCATTTTATTTAAAATATATGTCTTTTTAGCGTCACGCATTGTCGAGGTTACGATTACTTTTAACAGATTTTTATCTCTGCGCGCACGTGTTTTTACAATATCATCACCACTCTCGCATTCCACAAAGTCTCCCGGGCAATAATTTCCTGCCAGTCTGCGGTATAGCCTAGCAGCCCTTTAAAATGGGGAACCATCATCTTTTAATTCTAGTTCCGTCGTAATGATGTTTGTCTCCTCCTCGCATAGGCTTTGGAGCCAGTCATTAAAGTCGTTTGGCGGGTTTACCATCTTTTACTTATTTAGTTGACGCAAAGCTAGAGGAAGATAAACGAACAAACAAAAAAAAAATAATATGAGAAAAGGGAGCACGGAACAGCCAAAAAACTCTTTGTTCTTTGTTTATAATGATAAAAATAAAAAAATAAAAAAAAATAGAACAGATCAAGAAATTTCAAATCAATTAATTACAATTATTATATCAACTGCAAAATTAATTATTGCACTTGGTAAATAATAAATTTCTCGGTCCTTCTTCAGCAATTAGAAAACAGTAAAATCGATAGAAATTGTAGACATATAAATTCTAGGAATTTTAGAAATCATAAAATAGAAAACAAATTTGAGAGAATTTATTACTTAATTAATTAATTAATTAATTAACAAATATTAAATTATTCAATAAGTTAAATAATTAAATGAATCAATTATTTAATAAACTGTTTAGTGTTCGTTGTTTACCTTGCTCAAAAATAAAGAAAACAAAGAACAAAACATTTTTGTTTGGTAAGTATTTCGGAACCGACAATGTGAAGAGACAGTGGATTGCGATAGCGCAAGCGCAAAAGTTATAGGTGACTAACGCAAAAAAGAAATATGTAAGAAACAGAAAAAAAAAACAAAAATTTTATTTTCACCACAAAAGTAAGAAAAAATAAATTTCAAGAATTTTCAAAAATTTTCCAAAAATTTTCCCAAAATTTTCAGAGATTTTCACTTTTTTCATTCATAAATATTCATCCAAAAAAAAAAAATTTTATTTCTGCATATTCGGAAAAATTTTAGTTTTCAATTTCAAAAAAAAAAAAAAATTTTATTTTTCAATTTCAAAAAAAAAATAAAATTTTTATTTTGAAAATTTAAAAAAAAATTTTTGTTTTTGTATTTTCGAAAAATACTAAACTACAAAATATTAAAGATATAAAAATATCAAAACGAAACTCCGAAAGCGAAAAGTATAAAAGGAAAAATAATTTTGATCAATTAAATTTGGAGCAAAGAAAAATTTGCGTTAGTCGCGTGTACACTCGTATGTATGGCGTAGAGTCGCGGTAGTGTGTGTATGTATATATCGCGGTAGTATATATAGACACATGTATATACACAGATCGCCGACTTCGCAATTTTTATACTTGTCGTGTCGCGAGTATGTATAAAAATTTGTTGTATTTAAGTAGAACAGATTAATATCATTAATTACATTTATTATCCTAACAGCTTATATATTAGCATATTACGAATTATATTAGTTATAGTCTGTTATTTGATATTAATATTATCATTACATGCTATATTAAATCAAATTATTAATTCGTTCTATATTAACTTAAATTAAATTAATACAATTAAATTATATTTGTAAGTAAATTAAATGTTCATTCTATTTAGTATAATGAGAATTTATTATAATGTAATAATTGTGAATATATTGTGTAGCCTTATAAATAATTTTTCTATTGACTCTAGTCTAACTCAAATCGAATTTATATAATTAAATCAAGTTAAATTTATAATTACATTGAATTTATATATATATATATATATATATATATATATATATATATAAATTGTATATAAATTAATGTATATACAAGTGTTTAATTTAATATTAGTCTTGCTTGAAAAGCCGCACAAATATTATATTTCCGTGTGCGGCTGTGTATTTAAATTGTGCTGCTTTTCAACAGCTTTCGTCGAATTGTCGTTGGCCTTGGCTAACTTCGAGAGTGTTTACATATACGAGTTCGCCACGTAAACACTCGCGATGCGCAGTGCGTTCGTACTGTGTAATATTACGATTTTCTATACAATATAATTATTAAATTATTTACGCGCATCCGCGTCACTTGCGAGTATTCGCCGGGGCACGAAGTATAATAAAGTATATTATTGAATATATCATAAAACATATAACAAAACATACAATACAATATATAATAAGATATATAATTAAATATATAATAAAATATGTATGAATGTATATATCTTCTTATATCCAATTGTGCGATCCCAAGATCGTGTTGGGCGCCCTGTAACGGAGCGCGTGTCCGCCTCGAGCACGAGGACGGCGAGCACGGCCGTTGCAAATATGTGTGCCCGGCTGGGCTTAGCCCCGAATTATCTCGGCGAGGGAGAGGGGTGGTTCGCGATGGGTAAAGAATCGCATGCTGGATTGACGGCTCACGAAATAAGAAAGCGGAAGATTAAAATCGATGTGGATTTAATATCGAATGAATTTACAACACATATGCGCGAAGGCGCGAGGCATGCAGGCCAAGGGTCGCCGAGGCGACGCCGCGCGAGCTGCTAGGGAAGAGAGAGTCTAAGGCTGTCTTCTCACTGTCAAATTAACGCGCACGCCCGTCTCTCCCCACTCCCCGCTCTCTCTCGCACTTACCTCTCCGACGGTGTAGTCGTGCGTCGGTCTGGAACATATATAAGCTTTATATTTACACACACACACACACACACACACACATATATACATATATACTAGCATCCCCCGTCTCGGCTTCGCCCGAGATAATAATTTAACGGATAGTTTGCCGACTACTTGGGCGTCGTTTTCTATCAACTAAATACAATATTCCCAGTCGAAATTGCCCAGAGATACGTAGACATGGCATTCTATCATTCGAACACACAACTGCCTATAGAATTCGTCTTGAGTCAACGGGGTATCGACGGAATCCTTATTTAAAATGTGTATATATAATATGTATAATATAATATACATACAAGATATATTATATATATATAATATATATATCGTATGTCATATTTATACTATATATCAGTTATATTTCCGTTTTTTCCAATTAAATACGTGAATACGTATTTAATTGAAATACGTATGTAATATGAATAGAATGTATAAAAATGAAAATATAATTTGTCATCACAAACTATATTCAGTATGATTTGGCACACAGAACCATTTTATAAGAGAAGAAGAAAGAAAGACGGAAAAATAGAGAGCGAGAGAGAGAGCGAGAGAAAGAGAGAGAGGGAGAGAGAGAGAGAGAGAGATTTTCCTACGTAAAACTAAAATTTATAAAAATCAAAAGATATCAATAAGGTGTGAGTGTAGTATCAGATTAACCTGTAGAACAAAAAAGGTTATATGGTTCTGTGTGCCAAATCATACTGAATATAGTTTGTGATGACAAATTATATTTTCATTTTTATACATTCTATTCATATTACATACGTATTTCAATTAAATACGTATTCACGTATTTAATTGAAAAAACGGAAATATACGATATATATATATATATATATATATATATATATATATATATATATTGTATGTCTATTATATTATACATATTATATATACACATTTTAAATAAGGATTCCGTCGATACCCCGTTGACTCAAGACGAATTCTATAGGCAGTTGTGTGTTCGGATGATAGAATGCCATGTCTACGTATCTCTGGACAATTTCGACTGGGAATATTGTATTTAGTTGATAGAAAACGAACGCCCAAGTATGAGGAAAGCAATTTCTATGGGAAGAGTCGTGTTGGGACGGTAAAATACTATATCTAGGTAGAAGACGATGTCCAGGTATGACGGGACGACTTCTACAGGGAGTTTTGTGTTCGGACGGTAGAATACGATGTCCAGGTGTCTCTGAACGTCTTCTATGGGGAGTTTCGTATTCGGATAAGATGCCCAAGCGCCTCGGGCCGACTTCTACGGAGAATTTCGTGTTCGGACGGTAGAAGACGATGTCCAGGTATGATGGGATGACTTCTATGGGGAGATTCATGTTGGGACATTTGAATACGACATCGGGATGTTTTGGAACGACTTCTACGGGGAGTGTTAAAGAGCCTTCTATAAAAAGATTCATTTTTTATCATTTGAACACGCACACTCCCAGTAAAAGTCGTCCTTCCAACCCAAATATATATATATATATATATATATATATATATATATTGTGAAGGGGAACGCAAGCAGCGCGTACGCTTGCCTTCCCACGTCCGTATGCTCTCTCTCCTGGTGTAGCCCTGGAAATATGTAGATATAGTTGTAAATATAAATGTATATATGTATATATGTGTGTGTGTGTGTGTGTGTAAATATAAAGCTTATATATGTTCCAGGCCGACGCACGACTACACCGTCGGAGAGGTAAGTGCGAGAGAGCGGGGAGTGGGGAGAGACGGGCGTGCGCGTTAATTTGACAGTGAGAAGACAGCCTTAGACTCTCTCTTCCCTAGCAGCTCGCGCGGCGTCGCCTCGGCGACCCTCGACCTGCATGCCTCGCGCCTTCGCGCATATGTGTTGTAAATTCATTCGATATTAAATCCACATCGATTTTAATCTTCCGCTTTCTTATTTCGTGAGCCCTCAATCCCGCATGCGATTCTTTACCCATCGCGAACCACCCCTCTCCCTCGCCGAGATAATTCGAGGCTAAGCCCAGCCGGGCACACATATTTGCAGCGGCCGTGCTCGCCGTCCTCGTGCTCGAGGCGGACACGCGCACCGTTACAGGGCGCCCAACACGATCTTGGGATCGTGTTGGGCGCCAATTGGATATAAGAAGATATATACATTCATACATATTTTATTATATATTTAATTATATATCTTATAATATATTAATTATATATATATATATATATATATATATATATATATATATATATATATATTTATATATTGCAACCGCCGATTTGGCGGTCGCACGTTACCCATTCGTATGAAATCGCCAACCGCGCGAGTGTGCGCACGGTGTAGGAGTAAGAGGACGAACTGAAAAGGAACGAGCGCGTTCCTTCTTCTCGTCTCGACCTTGGAACAGATCAGATGCTTCTCGTTCCAGCCGTGAAGGAAGAGAGATGCTTGCAGCTGCTGAGCAACCATCATCGCTACCTTCCAGATCTTACTCTCGACATTTGGAAGATCCAGCCCCAGACATTGAGCGGCTTAGCAGGCATTTACCCGCGTCCCGTACATCAAAAACGCCGATTGGCCGTACGTACGAAGGAGTGAGAGAGACAGAAAGAGAGAGAGGCTAAGTGGCGACGAGTACGCCGTTCACGCAGCATCAAGAGTGGAAAGTCCAGCATGCAGTATCGGAAAGTATTCTCTTGTATTTAAATGTTATGCATAACTTTCTCCCGAAAATAAGAGAGACGTAGGTTACGGTCAGACCCCACCGACGCTGTATAGCGTGCGCATCCCCGTCCTTCGCGTCAGTGTATATTCTCGTCCCGAGTACCGTGTTCCCCTCTTATCTTTCCCGGTGAACGATTGCGTGTTAATATATTTGTACCTCCGATTCTGGTGTTGCGGAACCTGCCAGGTGTGATTGGCATACGAGCCCTAGCCATGATTGGACGATAAAATACGATGTCCATATGTTTCTGGACGATTTCTACGGGGAGTATTGTATTTAGTTGGTAGGAAACAATGACCAGGTATGTAGGGATGAATTCGGTGAAATAGGTACTTTCTACGGGAAGTAAAAATGGTACTTTCTACGGGAAGTTGCGTGTTCGAACGATAGAAGGCGATGTTCAGATATGACGAAACGACTTATATGGAGAGATTCGTATTCTATCATTTGAACACACAAGCTCCCAGTAGAAATCGTTCTGGGATACTATGTCATCGATTTCTAACTGCCCAACACGAAACTCCCAACTCAAAACTCGTTATATTCTATTGTTATAACACAGAGTATTTATTCTCTCGATCTCGCCACTTCCACCTGGTCAGGGAGGTCGATCCTAAATATCCCATACTGGTGATTCGAACCCTGAAGAACGTCCGCCGTCAGTCAAGGAGAGACATACGCAGGCAACAAGTGATAAATACAAGGAAACGCAGGAAATACAGGATGTGCTGGAGCCCTGCTGAAATATGCAACAACAGTATACGTGATTCTACAATTGCGCGATGAGAAACGTCGAACGTACCATCAAAGATTTTGTGAAGAATCCCTCGCCTCGACTCAGTAAACCCGGTACACCTTTACAACTGGCGTGATAGGAGATCCTCAGATATTAACGTAAAATGTGTTCCTTTTGCAGGTAAAGGAGCCTTCATTGATGCCGCTGGGGCAAGTTACTGAGCAGCTCACGGAGGTAGAGAGACTGAAAAATCAGTTTCACCCCTGCTGCGAACTAGCCCTTCTCAAACTCGAGAACTATAAGCGTAATTTATACTTTTGATTTTTAACTTTGATTTATAACTTTGATTTATAATGATATGAATAAGCAAGTACATAAACGAAGTGAGACGAATGTGACGGGTCAGGTTGCAACCCGTGTCGAAAGAATGCTTTGACCGCGAATACGTGCACCCACGGCTCGTTATAAATGGGTAACTGTTGCTGCGCATGTTTTTGTATAATATACGCGTATCAGCGAGCAAGGGCTCCATCGCGAAATTTCTGTACAGTGAGGAATTCCGCGACGTTACGGTGGAAAAAGTTTTTACAAACAGACTTTCAACGACAGCCACTCTGTACATTTCTAGCCTGGAGACGTGATTCCGTCTACAGGTTAAATCATGTATGAGCCAGCTGAAATGGCAGTTTCATCGCGTACTCCAAAGCTCATTACAGCAAGGGTCGGCAGGCGTGCACCAAGGAGACCTCCCCGCGATGGCGTAAATGCAATCCAGGAACCATCTATGAGGACATTACTTCTGGGCTGTGCCATCCTATTCGCCCTTGCGGGCTTACACGCCTTCTTCAATTCTTCTTTTGTGGTTCAGGATGGCTTTGCAGAAATTGCAAATCCTGGACCACTTCTCAGGGCTCTCCAGCATCAACCGGACGATATTTTCAGGCCCATATGGCCCTACGTCTCTTCAGAGGCACTCCCTTTCGAGGCGAAACACCTCGCACTGAAAAAACGTGTGAAGCGCATAATCTCGGGGATCGCAACAGTGGGCACAGTTCGGATCCGGTACTTTCCCCATCTTGGAGATAGGATCGAAACCGACCGTGCCCGATAAGAGCTGCGTGAGGTGGTAATTTACCTCTCCGTACGACCTCTGGAACCATGGCTTTAACTGACTAATCAGTCGAGCCGTCCATCGGCCGCGCGGGTCCCTCTCCCAGCGCTTCTGCCATTCATGATGGATTCAGCTGTCCTTATGAGCAGACGCCGCTCGCAAGGTGCTGGGCCGCCGACATTGGCCATCAACCTGCCATGTTGTACTGTCACTCGGGCAGCTCAATCCGCCGCTTTTTTTATTTGGTCCCAGAAGGTCAGCTTGGAATCAAGCATCACCCCCAGGTACCTTACATCTGCTTTGGTACTCACCGTCGTGTCTCCAACCTGCATAAGGCGTATCTTTGGGATACGTTTCTTAGTCAGGAGCACGATCTCCGTTTTCGCCGCCGCCAGTTCTAACCAATTGCTCTCCATCCATCTTTCCACGCGATGCATCACCTGATTGAGTCGCATCTGTACAGCTTCATAATCTCTAGCGATGATGATAGCTCCTACGTCATCTGCGTATCCAACTAGAAAGGTGTCTTCAGGCATCCGCATCCGGAGTATTCCGTCATATAAGATGTTCCACATGTCGGTTCCGAGTACACACCCCTGAACGACCCCAGAGCTAAGTTTTTTCCTTCTCCGACCGTCTGATGTCTCGTAAACCAAGTATCCATCCCTAAGGTAGTCACCCATTACACGAAGTATATAAGGCGGCACCCGAAAGTCTCGTTCCATGGCCATCAAAACATTTGCCCATCCAACAGAGTTGAAGGCATTCCGAACGTCAAGGGTAGCCAGGAGGCAAACAGATCGGGAGTAGTGATTACCCCTCTCTGTGCGCCTCGCCGCATCAACAACCTCAAGGATTTCGTCCACCATCGCCCTGCCCCCTCGGGATCCGTACTGTCTGTCAGCCATGCCGCCGGCAGCAGCAACAACCCCGAGGAGTCGTGGCTTCAATAGACGCTCCAACAACTTTGCAGCTGTATCTAACATGCATAAAGGTCGATACGACGACGGCGCCTCCAAAGCACCCTTGCCCTTGTCGATAAGCACAAGTTTCGCAACCTTCCAGCTACAATAGAATAAACCAGCCATCAAGCACGAATTGTACATCGGCAGAAGAAGTTCTGGATACTCAACTACTATTCTCAACTACTATTTTCAGCACCTCTCCTGGAATTCCGTCAAGTCCAGGAGCCCTCTGATTCCGCATGATTCTGACGGCTCTACCAAGCTCCTCCTTGCTGAAAAGAGGTACATCTAGTTCTCGTTTTGGTGGAGCTGGATCAGACCTATCAGGGTGGGTAGGGAACAGAGTATCCACGATGTTCTGCATTGTGCTGGAGTCCAAGGTGCCCATGTTTCCATGAGCTCCCAGTTTTCCAGCAACTACCCTGTATTCCAGTCCCCATAGATCCCCATCTATATCCCAACACAGCGCCTTCCATCATCGGCGTTTGCTGGACTCGATCGCTCGTCGAAGGGATTTTAGATAGCTTGTATTCATCCCTCCTCAAATTGATGACATCTCCGTGTTCACGAGTTCTCTGTGACATTCGTCGTAGATGTAAACATCTACGCCTCATGTCAGCTATCTCAGCCGTCCACCAGTAAACAGGACGTCTTTTTCCACCAACCGCTTTAAACGGCATCGACTCTTCGCAAGCCTGGCGTAGAATCCGAATTGTGACGCTAGTCAACTCCCAGGCGTGCTTAATTGTCGATGAGCCATTTGGAATCCTAACAAGGCTTTGCTGACCGCGTTCAATGGCCTGTGAGAATTTCTCTCTATGTATCCCTGCAACATTCCATCTAGGGGGCCCTCGCGAATTGTGTCCAGTGGAGCCCGGCGTTCCATCACATATGCGGAATGTGATGTACTGGTGATCGCTGGCTGTATACTCCTCGACCACCTGACATCAGGTATAGTTTCGTCATAGCCCGGTGTCCTGAAGGTCGAAGTATTGCCAATGTTTAGAACTATTAGACCTAATCTGGACGCTAGTTCCATGATTCTTCGACCCCTGGAGTCGGGCCCCGCCATGCCCCTTTTTAGGGCCCTTGCATTAAAGTCACCTGCGATCACCAGCTCACCTTTCATTTCTCTGAGGGTGTCTTCCAGATCATCAAGTATGATCTGGTAGTCACCTATGGCTTGGTTTGGTGTAAGATAGCAACTCACATACGTGATGCTATTGCATTGTACCCAAACATAGCCATTTCCAGATCCATGAGCCTCTACTTTTGTTTTTCGTGGGTCAGGAATCCAAATGGCTGCCGTTCCAAAGTTATCGGTGAACCAACCTACTCCTTCTCTGTTCCGATACTGTTCGCTGATAATATATCAGCATGAGTATCGTGGCAAAGCCAATGAAGGAGGTGATCAGCTGTCCTGCTGCGATTAATATTCCCTTGCAGAATTATGACCATTTAGCCTTTTTTGAGAGAGCCTCGCGAAAAGTCGGACAGGCGCCGGAACCGGCAACGTGCCGGCGTCCCTCCGATTTCGCTTCACCTTTACAGAGAAAGCATTCGGGTTCTGCGGTGCAAGACGCGATCTTGTGTTCTCTCTGTCCGCAACGATAACAACAGGCGCTACGGTCAGGGCCTTTACAGCTATGACTCAGGTGGCCATATCCTAAGCACCTGTAGCACCTCGTCATTATTTCGCGGCGGCGTACACGACAATTCACCAGGCCCACTCGCAAAAACCCAATCTTCAGCAGCCGCGCGGCAGCAACCTCCTCCAGCACTACGATGGCAGCACGCTGTTCCGCAGTGTTGGTTTTGGTCACTCTGACCTGCAGCTCGCCACAATAATCTGGCAGTTTTCTTTTGAGGGCCTCACACACCTCATCCTCCGTCACGCAGCAGTCCAGGTCTCTAACCTCTAGACTTCCTCTAGGGTTCAGCTCCCTGACACTGCCGCTCTGGCCTGTCGCTTCCCTGAGCACTTCAGCAAGTGCCTTCCGACCTTCGGGTTTGGTATGTCTGATTCAATCAGCACCTCACCCGGTTTGATTTTCCGGACGGTCCTCACATCCGCTCCCAAGTCCTCCGGTTTGACCGCTCTAATGGACCTCATCACCTCAGCGTAGGATTTCCCCTGCGCTGGTTTGATGGCGATCGCATCGAGCTTTGGCCTTCTTTTTTTTATTTCTATAATTTTTTTTTTCAGATGCTGAGGTTGTTCTTCAGCATTCTGCTCACCTTGCTTCTTCTTCTTTTTTTTTTTTTACTTCATTCCAATCCTCTTTTTTGTCCTCCTGCTCTCCCTTCTTTCTTTTCTCCTTGGTAAGGAAGATATCCGGGGGACTTGATGCCGGTCTCTTCGGAGTTGTCTCTTGTCTCTTCTGCCTAGTTGTTGGAAAGAAGCTCTCCGGTACCCTCTTCCTTTGTATTTTGTGCTGAAGAGCATCTACGAGCTCCTCAGCTTTTGGAAGGCCATCCTTAATATCTTTTTTTATATTTGGTTGGCTCTTCATTGCTTTTATTATGTCTTTGAGTAGCCGAGCAAGTTGCAGAATAATCTCCAGTTCACTCGTCTGCTCAACAGACTTAATCCCGGTCTCAGCCGGCTCTCCCTCCCCCACCCCAAGGTGACTCCTTTGTTGCTTTAGGCAATCCATAAATTTATTTTTGTTACTTCATTCCTGCAGATGGTCGGCCTCCTGGACCCTTCAACGTTGAGCTCGATGAGGCAGCCCCCCAGCACATGCCTGTAAGGGCTGACCCATCTCGGACCATTGTGCAAGAGTATAGCACGCTCTGGTGCGCTATTCCACCTCCGTCCTCTCGAGCTTCGCACCCCAACAACAAGGTGTTTCACTCTCTGGAGAAACATCGGAGGAAATCACGCACTGAACGCACTTGCCAAAGCCGCTTGACTAGATCTGGCTAGGATCAAGCCTCCCGTCTTGCCGTCAGCGGGAGCCAAAGATGTTTCGGATCACCCAGCACGCAACGGGATAATTTTTACGGAGGTAATGTCGGGATAATGTCAGGATAATTTTTACGGGGAGTTTCGTGTTCGGATGATAGAATGCGATTTCCAAATGATTTGTAACGACTTCTACGGGGAGTGTCATGCATAGTTGGTGGAAAATAATGTCCAAGTATGTTAGTACGACTTCTATGAAGAGATTAGTATTCTATCATTCGAACACGCACACTCCCAGTAAGGATCGTCCCGAGATAACTAGAGATTGTATTCTATCTCCTCAACATAAAACTTTCTATAGCAGTCGTCCGGAGACACTTTTTCTACCGCTCGAACTCGAAATTACAATGTTCTTCTAAATACAATATATATATATATATATATATATATATATATATATATATATATATATATATATATTGTATGAAATGGTCGACAAAATATCAACTTTTTGAAGTGGACGCTACATTGAAACAGATTTTTATACAGAAGCGACGATAGGTAAATTACGGTTTATTATATTATTATTATAATTATATATAGAAATATAGATTTGTATATATAGACTACTTTTTACTTAGATACTATTGAATTGTTTACGAAATCGGTTAAATTATCATCTGACAGATCAGGTATACCAGTGCAGAGCTAGTATGCAGGGTGTATCCATAAAAAAAGATAAACCAAAAAAAATGTTTGGGGAAAAAGTTCAATAGCTGCATCTCGGGATCAGCTGAAAAATTTTATACGAAACACAGATACTATCGAATACATTTTTTTTCGAAAATTTCTGATTGTAGAGAGTAAACGTATGAATAAAACGCATAATATTAAAAATATATTTTGATAAGAAAATTAATGTTTGAAATATTTTTTATAATTTTATGTAACACACTGAATATGTCACTTATACACTGAAACGTTTCTTGCAATTGAAAGAACGAAATATTTGTTGAATAATAAGCAACTATTTTTAATTATAAAAAATATATATTTAAATGCATTAGCCGATTTAGTTGATACAATATTTTTAATTAAATGCATTAAAGTTCATTTCACAAGTATACTCGTATCATTATTTTTTATGTCTGGTTTGTTACAAAATAAAAATACTTCAAAAAATTTCTCGCGAGTTGGATTGAAGAGTTTCAATTCTCCGGTTACTATACTTAATAAAAAGAATCTTAACACTTATTCTTATATAAGTAAAGTTATATAAAGTGTGTGTGTGTGTATCTGTCACGCTTAGTCTTGTTTCAATAATTATATTATTGCTTTGTCGATCGCCATTCTTTTGTTTTTCTAGACCTTCATTGCCCTCTTGCATTGCTTAAATTCAAATACTATTCTCCGTACATGTAAGATCTGATGTGAGGTACTTATTAGTTCGGATTATGAACTGTATATTAAAGTTCGAAATTTCGAAATCGAATATAAATCTCAGCTGCAAAGGACACATTGACCCTTATGCTTAGCATCCACTTCATTATTTAACGTGAGGATGTTTTGAGAAATTCAGTTAAAATATTGTAACACTGAGCTGCTCTCAATTATATCAATGTTAGGCTTCTTTCAGTCATTGTCGAAACACGTTGAAAGTCTATAGTTTCGAAATTTCTCGTAGAAATAGTTTTTTTATGATATTTCTTTCCATAAATTTAGACATTTATATAAATAAATAAATAAAAATAAAAATATTTCATTTACGTGAGTGAGACAATTTCAATCCTTTCTTATTTAGTTGTGTTCATTATGCTGCCTTCAAAACTTCTTTGTTTTTATAAAGGATGTTGGAATTCCAAATATTTATAATACAATTATAATACATAATACAATTATATTGGTCATCAGAGTAGTATTACATTTATCAACAGATAAAGTACATTGAGACCGCTAAAAATATAAAAATTCTATATCAATTAAAAAGTTTTGTAAACCAAAATTATACAATTAATAAAAATAATATAATGAAAACTGAAAAAATTTTCGGTAAACTCATTTTC
Source organism: Sycobia sp. Sy_11 (assembly GCA_018907035.1). Classification (NCBI taxonomy): domain Eukaryota; kingdom Metazoa; phylum Arthropoda; class Insecta; order Hymenoptera; family Epichrysomallidae; genus Sycobia; species Sycobia sp. Sy_11. The sequence continues at coordinate 1,382,640 of JACCIC010000029.1, forward strand.
AAAAATGTAATTGAAAAGCAATTCATGTACTATTAATAAATGGATAAAATCAGAAAAGGAATTGATTTTTAATAATATTATTATAAAATCAAATTCTAGAGATAAAATTCATTGGCTTCTTATTTATTTTGTTCTGTCTACTCTTAATTCTTCTCGATGCGGTGACAGTAGCAGGTGGCATGAAAACAACAGTTTCTTTAATTTTTTAGAAAATATTTATACTTTTTTTACTTTTTCATCTAATAATATATAGAAATTAAAACTGTCTGTATAATTATGAAAGAATGTTTCAAAGTATCTCGAAGAATGTAAGTAAAATGTGGATGGATTTTGAAATTTCGAGCACAAGAGTGATAGAATTTCATTACTTAAAAGTGTAAGAGTTCATACAAATATTTTGCATGAAATTGTATTTAAAATTATAAAGCATGGCGACTGTATTAAATAATTGCGTTAGAAATATATTTATATGAAATCATTCTTTAACAAATTGCAAATAAATTTGAACTTGATATTTTATAATAGTATGATAGTATGTTTTTCGCAATGATAAGATAAATTTTTTAAACTTTTGTAGATTTACTCTAAAATATCATAGATTAAATTGATTTACTCAGAATATTACTGACATCTATTTCGAAAATTTCAGGTTACAGTTTATTCTATAAACTAATTTGAAGGTGAATTTAAAAAAAAATATTCATTGGTAAAATTTTTTGATGGGTTATTTGATGGATATCTGGAGTTCTGACCTCTGAGCGAGGCTCGTGAGAGGTACTCACACAACCCTTTTGAATCTCAGAAACCCACTGCTTAATGGTTGAATATGATGGAGAGGATTTTTCCCAGTTTTGTGTCCATCTCTTCTTTAATTTCCTTCGATGTTAACCCCTTCAAATAAAAGTATTTGATGACAGTACGATTGTCCATGTTTTCCAATTTTACGAAAAACACAGAGGCATCTTGTTCAGCATGCTCTCAAACCTAAACTAACATGGCGATCGGACTGCAACTATAGCTACAAGTTATCTCAGGCGAGTACTATAGAACGCCACCTCAAGGTAGGCCTAGTCGTGCCATCTCTGGATGAGGCCGGAAACTTATCAATCTACCCCCGTATAAAAACTGTTACGGTCATTGGATTTACGTCAAATATGCGTCGTTTTGATGATCTGTTTCCATCTCGACGGCAACTTCATAATATCCCTTTCGTAGAAACCTCTCTGCTTATTTGCGAAGATCTCGGACAGCCACTTTTCACATGCCTCTTTTGAGTCCAACTTTACACCATCAAGGGCGTTCGACATGGACAGGAACAGGTGGTAGTCACTTGACGCTATGTCCGGGCTATATGGTGGATGCGATAAAACCTCACATTCGAACTCTCGTAGCTTCTGACGAGTCATCAACGAAGTGTGTGGTCTGGCGTTGTCCTGGTGGAACACTACACCCTTCCTGTTCGCCAATTGTGGACGTTTCTGGTCGATAGCAACTTCAAGCGGTCCAGTTCTTCATAGTAGATGGTAGAATTAAGCGTCTGACCGTATAGGAGCAGCTCATCGTGGATGATTCCCTTCCAATCCCACCAAACACACAGCAAAACCTTCCTGGCCGTCAATCCCGGCTTGGCGACTGTTTGGGACGGTCCACCCGCCTTGGACTACGACCGTTTTCGCTTGATATTGTCGTATGTGATCCATTTTTCGTCGTCAGTCACGATCCGCTTGAAAAATGTGTCGAATTCGTTTCGTTTCAGCAGTACATCGCAGACGTTGATTCGGTCCAGAAGTTTTTTTGCGTCAAATCATACGGCACCCAAACACGAAGCTTTCTTTGTATCCAGCCTTCTGCAGATGGTATAGTTTGGTAACTAACTTTCATCTCCTGGACGATGTCACGAGATGCCACATACCGGCCTAACTCTCTAAATTTCATGATTTGATCGGTATTCGCCGTCACAGGTCTTCCGCCGGCTGGCTTATCCATTATGTCGTTTTCACCGGCCTGATCCCCCAAAAACCATTAATCTCACAGAACGTTTCTCTGTGGATTTTCCTTTAACGGAGGAAAACTTTAAAATAGCGCGAATTTCGGCGTTAATGAACTCCACGTTTATACTTCTATAAATGTTGAATGTAATATCCAAACTAATCATGCATAGCGTCATTTTGTTCGTTATATCAAGACCTTTTAAATGATTTATAATATTGCCAAACACGAGCTCTGTAGCGCTTTGTACATAGCCTCGAAATTCATAAGAAAAAAAGCGGAAAAGAGATATTTGACAATCTAATACCTCGTCCCTTATTCGTTTCCCGAGCTTTTTCGTAGCCTGCAGCGGGGATAGTTTAGTGTTGTACCGTTGTTTTCGCCACAGTTACATGTATTTATAACAGTGGTCTTTCCGCCTGTTAGGGCATCTATCGGCCCAATGTCCCGGTTTTGGTCCAATGGCCAATTTTTTGGCCCAATGTCGGTATGGCGGGGCGGAGAGGGGTTACTGGGAAGTGTGGCTGATAGAGGTGAGGGTATCTAGGTAAGGGGGTGGTGTTCTATTGTAAGAGGACGGTGACCGATACTGTGGCGATGGACTCGTTTGTCACCTGCTCTCTTCTGCTCGTTTTTCTGTTGTTTCCCTGTTGACTATGGGAGTCGGACTGTCTCTTTCTTACTTTCTTTTTGGTCATAAACATTAGATAGTAAAAATACGTCTATAATTTCTTGATTCTGGTTTTCCTTCTTATATAATTTTCTCCAGTTGACTTACTAGTTGTTAGTTATATTAATTACTTACTAAATTGTTAGTTATATTATTACTTACTAAATTGTTAGTTATATTAATTTATTATAATAATCACTAGTTAGATTATTATATAATGGTTTTATTATTATGTAGTTTCTTGTAATATTTATTATAATATAATAGTTTTAATATTAATTCTATAATAGTTTTATATAATAATTTACTATTATTTAATGTTATTTATATGGTTATTTAATTTTTAATAGTTTTTTTTATATTATTTAATATGATTGTATAATAGTTTAATATATAATAGCTAAATAAGAAAGAACACGTGCAATCTTAGAATGTTATTGTACTTAAGTAGGTTACTTAAATCAGGTTCGTTATAATGCTCTCAGCAGCTATTTGTTGAAATTAGTAAAATTAATAAATAGTTGAAATTGTATATATTAATCAATATATTAATTAGATCAATAAGTTAAATGAGTTGCTTTAAAAAAAAATTGCGGCATTTACTTCTTTTCAACTTATCAAGCTTTGACTGTACTTGACTACAGGTAAACTGCCAAAAACTTTTTTCACAAAAATTTTTAATTTTCACCAAAATTGTCTGGAATTAATTTCCACCATTGTGGTGGTTATTTCTAACTTCCTCCACTTTACAGAATTGAAAAATCCCAACTCTTGAAGTGGTGTTGTTCTTATATGTTGATTCCATGTAAAGGTGAAGGGAGTAGAAGCGATACCGATAACACGGGGGGTGTAGACTATATAGACTAGGTGTTATATATTTATTATTATATATGTTTTTTCAATGATGAGACTCTTACTTATCAATTCCAATTTCCAAATTGACGTATTTTTGCTTCTTATGAATATGCTAATGATCACTGGACAATATTTTAAAAATTGCTATGATTTATTTTTAATACTTTAAATATTTCAAAAAAACTATCTTCCCTCTACTGCACAGGGTCATATTATCTCCCAAATTCATATGTAATATGGTCAAAAGTACAGGAGGGAAAGGGCCGATAAAATATCTATATTGCTTCACACATAATGAGAGAGGAAACGATACTTACTATATATTACTTTAATAAATATTTAGGGATATGAGCGACGTAAAAGGACTGACAAAATGTCGATATCAGTTTAATGCATTTTATAAATATGGAGCATAAGTATAAAAGAAAAAATGTATTTATAAATTTAAATAGAATAATGGTAATATGAATAATATATAGGTAGCATCTAAATACAGAAAATATTTGAATAAATGGTAATATATAGAAATTTTCCAGAAAATAATATTTACCTTAGGTGTGAGCACAATAAGTACATTAAGCTTAAGTGATATTTGACCTCGACTTTCTTTATGTAACTTCTAAATCTTTCATTTACTTTGCTGTTATTTCGATTTGAAATACCAGCATATTTCACAAGAAAAGGAGAAAGCTATTCTCCCTTGTCTGCTTATACCTCAGATAAAAATAGCGGATATAGTTATTGTATAAAATCATAAATAAGATTATAAATATAAAATTACTTATAATTTCATGATCATAAATATATATTCATTTAGCATATAGTAGATATGAATATGTATACATATGGTGCAAAATTTTATAAATATAAAATTAAAAGAAAATATTTTCTACACTATCTTGTTTGCTTCTACAATATATATAAAAGAGTAACCATACAGGCTAAAGGGGTTCACATGAATTTATTACTACACAATGAATCACTTAATTATTACCTATCAAATCAATAAATAGGTCTACCAAAAAAGGAAAAAAAAATTTTTTTAATTATAAAGGCTTGCCAGTGAATTTGACAAATCCAAACCACTGCGCATTCTTCTGCGCACAGTCATGCGTGAAGCCGTCACATGCCTGTGTGTGCACATGTACATGTACTGCGCAATTTCATTTCCACCTGGTTTTTCTATAAGGGATCGGGAAAATAATTGGATGCGCAGCTTAGCTATTCTACGAGCATTTTTAATCATTCTCGTCGCGGGCCTCACGTTCGCGGCGCCATTTTATAACCCCTGGCTCGAGGTTATTACCTACCGTGCGCCAATATGTGCTTGGGTACTTCCATACTGCTGCTCGTTCGCTTAGCTAGAAAGGGGACAGGGAGAAGGGAATAAAATACGCGGCAGTATGTATGAGATTATAAAACATTTTATTCTATAAAACTTTCTTACAATGATAGAGTAGCTCCTACGCTACTTGCTAGTTGCGGGTTTCGCGACGGTACGATAAATATAACGCGTTTACGCGATTACATTACATGCAGGGAAAAGGGGACATGGAACGGGACGCTAGATTTCTACAAGATGGGGGAACGATGATACGATGTGGGACCCTACACTATACAAGATATATAAACGATATATTACACAAAGGTACAAGAATATAACATTATGCTGAATATGCGACATATAAGTTACTTTTGCATAACCGCTAGGCGAAACGCGGGAATCGCCGGGCACAGGCGCGGATGCGGGCCAGGAGCCTATCTTTACATTCATATAATAAATTAAGAAAGAAATAAAGGCTACTTGCCACCGACGACGATGCTGTCGTTGGTCTCGAAGCTCGCTGATGGTCACTGCTGTCGCCTCGGGTCAGGGCGGTTGGGCACTCTCTCTCTCTCTCTCTCTCTCTTTCATTCTCTCTCTCTCACTTACGCGGTTGCTTAAGGACGTGGCGGGCCGCGCCGCTATCTCTCGCTTCTTCTCGCCCGATTGCGCGGTTGCTCTCGGCCGTGGCTAGAAACCAATGGTGGCGTCGCTAGCTCTGCGCCGGTACACCGACGGCAGAGATCGTGTTACCTTAGCCGTTCGCACTCACAGGTCGGGGCTGCGGCAAGGCTATTGCCATGCGTGTGTCTTTACGCACCTCCGGCTTACGCGCACGTAGTCGTCGCAAATCCTACCTCGAAACGCGTCTACGCGACGGACGCTTGCATATCGACCTCGAACCTTCTATACGACGTCAGTCGACGAAAAAGAGAAACATTTGATACAACGAGATGGAACGGATGAAGCGCGTCAGACAATACGAACGACGGAGACGAAAATGCTACTCTTTTCAAGCCGCATACCTTTAGTTGCGCTTCAAGCGCCCTCGCAGCTCGCGCGAATACTCGTGGTTTTACCTGAGCGCTCTAACCTATAACCGCCATTCGGGCGGTTACAATATATATATATATATATATATATATATATATATATATATATATATTAACTATTTGTTAACACAAAAAAGTTTAAGTTTAAGAAAAAAATGTCTGGCACAAGTGTACTCGACTTACCAAACAAAGCGTTAGAAGAAAATTTGATCAGCATTATAAATTATCTTGTGTATTGCTGAAACATCACTTTACATTAAAGTATAAAATAAGGCAAGTATTGTATGTACTATACTTTCTAATCATTTAAAAGTTCTTCTCTATAATGCATTATATTTTTAAGAAAATTTTATTTTATAGGTAATTACACAGAAATATGGCATTGTTAAAAAGAAGTGAAATCTCTTTAAAATTACTTTATACAAAAGTATAAAATGAGGCAAGTATGGTATATTGGACATTCTAATCATTGAAAAGCTCTTGTCTATAATGTATTGTATTTATATAAATTATATTTCTTCCTAATTAGACTTCACAGTCACACTTAAATATTCTTCACTGTTAAAAAAAAAGTTATAGCCTAGAGTAGTAACAGAATGACATTTCAGAATTATATGCAATTATTTCTAATTTAAATAGAAGAATGTGTGAAATAAATTTTTGCAGATTCAAATTTATAAATATTTTTATCGGTCGTAGAGTCTTTATAATAGAATGCATTGCACTAAAATAATGACAGTCAAAATATTCCTTATTTATTATCACCTCCGAAGAATCTAAAAGAAAACATATTACTAAAAATAAATTAGATTAAACATTTAAAATAATAATGAAATAATACATATGATGCCTACAGGCGTTATATGTTGTTTCGGTAATATAAAACTTCAGGAGCGGAGCAATAATTATGAAGGGAGAGAAAGGAGGGGATAGGTGCCTGTAAGTACGAAATATTATTACCTCCTGTAACTCAATGAAGTATTTTTCGAAGAGTGAAAATCGTTTTCGATCGAGTCCGCTTATTGCCTAGTGACGAAAAGTTCACGGTCGTTTTTTGCGTCGTTTAGTTTATAATCTGCGTTGACGCAACTCCGTTTTGGCCGATAGTATGTTATTCTTCATCGTTGTTTGTGCTGCCTATTTGCGTGGTTTACCAAATGTAATGTGTATACGATCGAGAATACCTCGAAATAGTTTTTAGTTGTTTCGGAAAAGTCGACGGCCGATTTGTCGGCGTGACCCGTATATAGGTTTTCAAGACGTTGGGTTCCGCTGTGTTCCGTTTCGAACTTCGGTTCTCCCTGTAACCACCGTTTACGTAGGTGAGGTATCGCGGAAAAGAGGTTGCAGCGAATTGCGTGCCCGCCAAACCCCGAACAATGACCTGACGAATACCGTTCTCACAGGTAAATTGTAATGCGCGCATCTATAAATTGCGTTGTGCAAGCGTATGAAATTTGTTTTGCGCGCGTAAAAATTATATCACGTGTGTGTAGAGTGCGTGGGCGTATGAGCGCATTTAAATTGTATCGTGTATACATTCTAGTGGAATATAGGCTTATTATTATTATTATTATTATTACTATTATTATTAGTATCATCTTTATTATTCTCATTAATTATTTACTGAAAAAAAACTATACACTTTTTTTGTCTCTTCCCTTTAAACTGCGAGGGTTTATACGCTGAGAGAAGTGCTTAATGTTTTTATTCGCGAAATTACTTTTCAATTTATTTATCGTTCAATCATTCCCTCACTCATCCCAAATTTATATTTTCTTTACATTTTCTTTGTTTGCTGTTTTTAATGAAGTCTGAGATTAAATACATACATATGTTTTTTCATTAAAAAGTGAAAATATATCAAATGAAATATATCAGTTTTATGTAAACAATTTTAATTCAAGTTGGTCGCCATCCGCGATTTTGAATTTTGATAGTTTGATATAGTATGATATATAAGATTAGATACCAAAACGGAACATCCAGGGCCAAAAGAAATTGTTTCAAAAGGTAGTGCAATTGATGGAACCAACACGGTGTGCGGTACTATAAGCTGCAAAAACCAAATAAAACCGTCTCTGCCGAGATATATAAATATAAAAGAGAAATATAAACGCATGTTGCGATGGCCGCATGTTGCGAAAGCCATCGTAAACACCCTGTTGGAAATCGAATAGGAAACCACCAAAGTTCTTTCGCCACGATATCGCCATATTGCCAAAAAGATGGGAAAAAGTAGTAGAAAATGACGTGATCCATTTTAATTCTTAACTCTGCTGTATCCAGAATAAATGTCGTTTTCCCGTTAAAAAAGTCAAAAAGTTTGCCTTCTAATAGTTTGTTTAAATATAAAAAAAGTTAATTTTTCTATATTTAATATATGTATTAATAATTAAGATATATATTTTTGTTATATTTATTACTAATAAATAATTTTCTTAATACAAAAAAATTAATTCATAAATTTATAAATTTAAAGACATTCTATTAGGTGTACAAATAAGTTTCCGCCGTTTTGAAAAGATGGTGCCACCATTAAGATAACATCGAAATTGTCAGCTGTAAAAAGTTGTATAGTATATGTTGACATCTAGAAATAGTATTACCTTTTAAAACCTCTGATTTTTTGCTAGAATCACTTCGTTTTCATCCTGTTAAGATCTCAAGTTTTGAGCCAAGTGAGCGTCATTTGCGGGAATTGTTAATTTACTTCTTTCTTTTAAAGCAATCTGCAGCTGAGTCATATCGGGTACTCATGGAAACATATAGTTATGGTGAGTGAAGTGGTGAGTTTGACGTCGAGGACAAAACACGCAATGGAAGGCCCAAACTGTATGGTGATAATTGAATGCAGAATTGGAAGGTTTACTAGAGAAGGTTTACTATTATTGGAGGTTTACTTACATGCCAAATGTAAGAAGAACTTGCACAAGAGTTAGGAGTACCTCAGTAAGCTATTTCACAACGTCTCAAAACCGTGGGTATGGTCCAACAGCAAGGAAATTGGGTTCCTTACAAACTGAAGCTAAGAGACGTCGAGCGTCGCTTATTCGCTTGCGAACAATTGCTCAAAAGGAAAAATCGATAACCCAAAGCATAAGAAGTCATGGGGTAAGCCCCGGCATACCTCTACTTCGATGGCCAAGCTAAACATTCATTGCAAGAAGCTAATGCTGTGCATCAGCTTGGAGTATTAATAACATTACCAATAACAGCTGATGCTATTGAGCCGAGCATTGAAGATTAAACATCCACAATGTGCCAAAAGGCACGATAAAGTCATTTTTTAGTATGATAACGTTCGGTCACGTGTTGCAAAAATCGTCAAGGAAACGTTAGAAGCACTGAATTGAGACGTCCTACTTCACCCGCCGTATTCACCAAACATTACCCCTTCAGACTACTACCTATTCCGGTCGATGACTCGTGGTCTGGCTCAGCAGCACTTCACTTCTTACGAGGAATTGAAGGGGTATCCACTTGCTACCCGAAAGATGGCCAAAAGTAGTAGAAAGTGATGAGTAATATTTTGAATGACATCATTTGTACCTTTTTTTAGAATAAAGTCTTAGTTCTTTATAAAAAAAAACGGTGGAAACTTATATGTACGCCCAATATTATTTTTCAATTTGGAATATAGGAAAAAAAATATGGCTTACAAATGATTATCTCAAATCTGTATATCATTTTTTTAACTTGTTTATTGTTAATAAATAATTTTTTTAAATTAAATTTAATTTATAAATTCAAAAATTTAAAGTAGAATAATAATATTCTTTTTTCAAATTGGAAAATTGAAAAAACGATATCAAGTTCAAATGATTATACACTATTAATTTCTACACTAATCTTTCCTAATTGATTATTTGGAAGAGATTGTGGTTCTGGACATTGCAGCTCGTCCCATTGACTAAACTCATCTTCACATCTCGAATCTTCAAATCTATACTAACAATACTGCTACTGCTACTTGGACTTCTTTTGAGACTGAAATTTTAATATTTTGCAAATAAGTATTATAAACAAATAGCCATAGTTTATAATTTTAAACCATTAGATTTCAGTCCTCCCAAGTTATTCGGTTCATTATTAAAACTGAAAAATAAGCCCAAGCAAAACTAGAAATCATTCCAGTCTCAATAATCATAAACTAAATAATTTCGAAGAGTTTACCAGTAATGATTGTGTTTAGAACAATCTGCTCATAAATTTATAATAAAATTGGCAGAATATGAAATCATAGTGATCTTCACTTGTGAAATTTGATTATTTACTTCTAATAGTAAGTTATAAATCCGAAAAAATTTCAATTAGAATAATAATGAACTGAACAAATTTGAAGAGCTTCAATCGAATGAGTTTAATATATAAAATATGATCATTCATTGATGATAATAATTTTCAAAATCTGAAAATGTTCATTTTCATTATCATGAACCGAATAATAAATTTCAGTTTTACTAATAAGGAACAGAATAATTTGGAAGAGATTCAAACTAATGATCATAACTTGCTAAATATCATCATTGGCTTCTAATTAGAGTATTTCAAAAACGCAAAATTTCAGGTAGAAATTATTTTAGTTTCAGATATAGCTAATGATGTAATAAATGCAAAGACATTCAGTCTAATGATTTTAGTATATAAAATATGATCTCTCAATTATAAGAATATTTTGCAAAATATAAAAAATTGTAGTTTTGATCAGAATGAACCGAATAATTTAAAAGATTTTGCATGTACTGATGTTATTTGATATCATTTTTCATTTTATTTAGAGTAATAATTTGCAAGATATCCAAAATTTCTGTCTCAATAATACTAAATTTTATATTTTAGAAAGAGATTAAATATAGTGATCATATTTAGTATAATTTGCTCTTATAATTATAATAATAATTTCCAAAACATGAAAAATTTCAGTTTCGATAATAATGAAATCAAAAATTTGGAATAAGCTTGTATGAATAAAGCTTGTATGTAAAGATTTCCATTTGTAAAATTTGATTATTTATTTATAAAAAATAAGTTTCGATAATAATAAACCGAACAATTTGGAAGCGTTCACACGTAATGATCATAATATATGAAATTCAATCATTTCTTTATTATAATAATTTGCTTATTTGGTATAAATTTATCATTTATTTATGAGAATAATTTAAAAAACATGTAATATTTTAGTTTCGATAATGAAGAATGTAACGATTTAGAGGTATAGTCAACAGCTCTCTCGATAATGGAACATGTTTCGCTGTTCACTGCATGGTTGAGGGAGGATTCAGCGCGAATAAGTACTAGTAGCGCCATTATCGACCACTAATGATACTATATGGTTTAATGAATGAATACATAAAATAATAAGAATATACAATTATTACGAATAATCTAATGCAAAAAGTTAATCAAAAATAACTGATAAATAAATATGCAAAATTAAAATATGATTAATAGGATTCAAATTAAAAATGAATAATCTTTAATGAATAATCTTTAATTAATAATATTTAATTAAATAATTAAATAAAAATAAATAAAGGAATTTACAATAAATAAATGAGATAATAATTAGAATTTTTTTATAAATCGTAAATAAATAAGGAGAAGTATATAAATGAAAAATAATTATTAAATAACAAAGAATCTTCTCCTCCTTATAAATAAGAACGCATAAGATAATTAATAAACAAATAATTAATAAATAATAATATCTCGAAAAATTAATGATTAAAAAACAATAATTTAAATTCACAATTAAATTAAATTACATACTATAATAGAATTAATAATTTTAAAGCAAAATTATCATAAACAAATAAAAGTTATAAGCAAATATTTGAAACAAATAATTTGGGACTAAATTTTTTTTAGTACCTCTAAATAAATGTATATATACTATCAAAGCGAAATTTACATCAATAAGAATAACTTTAATATGATAAATATATACATATATAACTTAGACAAAACCTCTTAGAGAATTTATTTTATTAGAAAATTAACACCTTCTTTTTCTCGAATTTCACAAAATTAAAATAATAATAAATAATAATAATAATAATTATATAATACTAAAATAAAAATAATATACGTAAATAACATAAAATAAATCAAATTATAACATAAGTTTAAATATTTAATACAAACAAATAAACATTTATAAGTAAAATTACTATATTTAACATATCGGTTAATTACAAATTGATATTTTTTGATTTGATAATTAATTATTCATTGGAACATTCAATTATTCTTACTATTTCTAAATCATTGATGTCACAGAGTTATACATAGAGTATTCCGAATCCTATAATTCAGTCTCTCATGATTTAGAAAGGTTTGATTAATAATAAAGAGGGAAAGGGCAAGAATATAAAAACTGATTAATTTGAAAGTATTATAAAAACAATAAAAAGTAAATTAACTAATTACAAAATTAACAAAAAGGTTTATCCTTCTGTCATAAATAATCCTAATCTTATTGGAAGAAGGTTTCAATAGATTCTCAATAATACAGTTAGAATCCGTTGAAAGAAAAATCGATCTTGTCATTGCAAATGATCGCGACAGATGGAGCTATAGTAATTAATTGGAACAAAGGATCAAGGATTTATAAAAAGACTTGCGAAAAGAAAAGGGTGAAAATTGTAAATTGCGAGCTAACGGAAGCGAAATAATAAATCTCCTTCAACAAGAACAAGAATATTTAGTCGAAGAAAAAGATAACAAACAAGAATGTATTAAATTATTGAGCCACCAAGCTGATAAAGACAAAGTTTTAAAGAGTATAATTGCAACCTTACTAAAGGCAATCATTGGATTGATCAAAGCGAAATCAACCAATAAGAGTACAGAAATCGACCAATTAGAAGGAGCTTTTAAGAAACGAACGATAAATATTTAATAAATCTTCTTGTAAAATCATAATACTAAATTCATTTCTAATCGCATTCAAAAGCATTAAACTAATGTGGAAATTTCATAGAATAAATCTATTCCTTGTTCATGAGTAATTCAACTCCTTATGAAAGACGCAGAGTCGTAGCAGAAAACCAAAAGAAATTACAAGTGGAAGGATAAAAGAAATCTTTACAGGAAAAACGGAAACTATTAGAGGAAGAAAGTAAAGACTTTTTAAGTAAGCCTAAAATACCACAGGATCCAGACTTTCAACCAGTTCTTATTTCTACCCCTCTTAAGCGAATAGATGCAGAATCCCCATCCTCACATTCTCGTGTATCAACACACGCAAGATCGCCAATAAATAACGAACTCGAGGAGAATAAGATAGAAGTCTTTCTTAACAGTAATTTAGAAATTGGAATAACTCTTAAAGAGGAAAATAATGCTTCTACTTCCTCTTGGAGCAGTTATTTACTAGTAGATGAAACTATCCTCAATCCCGATAAGGCTATACATAACACGGTAATACTATTAATTATAACACTTGATGGTACTAATTACCCACGACAACACTTTTTAGAATTCTTTACAGATGCAAAAGAAATAATCAATGGAAGATCAGAACAAAAGTTTACGATGTATTTAAAAGATCGCCAGAGGTGAAGCACGCGATGCTGTATCTGGGAGCAGATTTTCTACAGTCACAGAACTTAAAAATTATATCAAAGAAGTATTTTCTTCGTCTTAAACCGTAGACCAAATACTTGTCGAGCTAGGTGACATTGTTCAAAAGAAAAACGAATCCGTCCTGTCTTAGAATAATAGAGTTAAGTACTTAGGTGCGCAAATCTACGAGGCAAATAGATTAAAGACAAATGCAGAAACTACACCTGCATTTAAGTCATGTACAGATAATACAATAATAAAATCATTCCGAAGAGGGTTAAGGCGTGACAGAGAGGATCGTTTGCTGGAAAGACAGAACGCTACTGATATATTTAAAGAAGACATTGCTAAGGAAAGGGATTTCAAGAGACATGAACTCTTAACCTCACAGTATGAATGCGTATAATAACAAACAAGTAGTCCAGGCATGCGATGTGGTCGATAGATCACCTCCTCGAAATCCAAATTGTAAAGCCGGCCACACAGCGATACTGTGTCCTCAAAGTATACAGGAAATAAGATAAGCTCGTTGCCAGTTATGTCATAGAACGAATCATACTACTGCTCATAGCATCAAAAATACCAAATGTCAATTATGCGGCAGATTATAGCATAATGTCCAGAAATGTAGATTCGAACACAGACTTCTGACAATCGTGTGCCAACTTTGCAATATACCAGGGCACACTACAAACTATTGTCGGAAAAATAATACAAATAGTTACAACGATCAACCTCGCATAGCGATAAAATGCCAAAAATGCGAAAGTATAGGGCACACTTATACAACTTGCAGATGACGAGACTTTGTATAAAATACAAATGCATTATACCAACCTATATATGCCTATTGGAAAATCATAGGTCACACAATTTCTGAGTGGAGAAAAAGGCAATACAATCCCGGAATCAGAGCGCGACCGCGGGAACTACCAACAGCTCAACGCGTTCGACCAAAGATATTCAACTAACACACATATTAGGGGAATCAATACCATTGAATCCACAATAATTAGATATGTCCCATATATAGAAGTAAAATTTGACCTATATGAGAATTTAAACTTTATGCTTGACACTGGCTCAGAGGTTAACATTATAAAGAAGGGATCTATACCAAATAGAGCTTCAATTCGCCCTCATCGAATCTTTATGCTTAATGGCAGTGGTAATAGTAAAGAAAATACATTAGGCAGCATAAAATTCAGAATAGCAGGTTATATTGCAGAATTCTTCGTTGTGTCGGATGTAGTTAATTTTCCCTATGATCGAATCATAGGTTGAGCATTCATTCTTGACAATAACGCAAAAATATAAGTTTCATTCATGAAACTGTTATCCTAAATGAACAGGAAATATTACTCCAGCAAGGCAATGACATGTCTGACTTGACCGAATATAATGTTATTAACACAAAACTCGACAAAGAAAGACCATTACTACCTATTATCACCATCAGGAATCCAACCGGAGGTTCTTATAGATTTCTGATTGATACAGGATCAGACGCGAGCTTAATAAAACATGGAATTATACCAATGGGATTTACAATAAATGAATCAACGAGAGTACATTCAAAGGGAATAAATTCAAACCTTTTCTTTACACAAGGTTTGGTAAAAATAAAAGTTTTATACAGTATTTCGTATTTCCACATTAATCCAGATGATTTTTCCATACCATACTCAGGAATTTTATGAATACAATATTTTAACAATTCTCAAGCAACTATCAATTATACAACGAAAAGACTAGAATACTCTTCTATCACAGTTCGATATGAAATCATGTCATCGGAAGAATTAGCAAAACAATCAGAGATATCAAATTTTACGAACAACTCGCTACATGTGAATACATTCTGCGATAATGAAAGCAATGAGCAAACAGAATAGAGGAAGAACAAAGCAAACAAGAAGATCAACTTGCAATTGAGGACAAAGTGTTATTTAGATGAATATTATGAAGATGAAGTATGGCAACAAAAACTTTATATTCACTTGCGTAAGATGATGTTCTAGAAGAAGATGAACAACGGATTGAAGATTTTAAACAGACACATCTTTCGGTAAAATGGATAATGTGCATGTTGTAACCTTTATCCGTGAGAGACATAGTAAATACTAAACATCTTGACGATGCTCAAACAGAATATATGCGAAATTTAGTTGAAACGAATCGTGATGTATTTTTCTTACTAGGGGACTCATTACCTGGAACCGATGTTATAATGCACCGAATTAAAACTACCGATGAAGAACCCTTCAATGCCAAACAATATAAATTTCCTCATTCTCTTAAAGAGAAAATTAACAAAGAGGTGGACGATCTATTAGCTGCAGGTATAAGTGGGGATTTCGCTACTCCGTGGAATACCCCTTTATGGATTATATCCAAAAAGACAGATGCTCAGGGAAACCCTAGATGGAGCATGGTACTCAACTTCAGAGCACTTAATGAAAAACAGTAAGTAATGCCTATCCATTGCCAAATAGAATTGAAATATTTGATCAAGTCGGAGGAGCGAAGTATTACACAGTACTCGATCTAGCAGCCGGATTCCATCAGATAAAAATTTATCCTGCTGATGAATACAAAACTGCGTTTTGCACACTATTCGGGCACTATGAATTCCTCGAGTTTTCCTCAAGATTTTTCCAGGGTATTGGACAGTCTTCTAAAGTCCTACAAGGAATAAAAATGTTTGTGGATCTAGACGATATTGTCATCTATACAGATTGCTTAGAGTACGACGAAAAGATTACTGTTAGATAGGCTCCATGGAGCAGGTCTTAAATTGCAATTCGAAAAATTATGAATATTTAAAAAGAGAAGTCTATTTAGGGCATAGATTGAGTAAAAAAAGACTGAGTCCTAATCTAACAAAGGTGGAAGCAATTCAAGAATTTTCTCGTCCAAAAAACATGTGCGACAGTTTCTTGGTTTAGCTGGTTACTATCGACGTTTTATCGAGAAATTCGTTGGAATATTAAAACCATTCACCAAGCTGCTACAAAAAGATACACCTTTCGAATAGACTGATAAAGCAGAAGAAGCGTTTCAGACGTTGAAAAGAATTCTTTGCAATGCTCCTTTATTGCAATTTTCTGATCTTACAAATGGCGTTTTATTACAAGGAGAGATCGGAAAAGATAGGCCTATCGCATATACCTTTAGAGTACTATATAACGCTGAATTAAAATATGATGTATATGGCTTCTAGAGTATAATGTAATGCAGAATTAAAATATGAAGTATATGAAAGAAAAAAAAGAAGCTTTAGTCTTCACAGTGTACTGGTCTTTCACTACTATGTGTATGGCAGACAATTTACTATAGTAACGAATCAACAACGCCTCGTTTGGTTTACATCTGCGGATCTAAATATCCGCGTAGAAAAGTGGCGTTTTTAAATTATTCGAATACGATTATGCCGATTTATATAAACCGGGAAGGTTGAACGCTAATCTTGATACACTAGCATAGAATCCTCCCGAGAGTCTTTCGATCAACGTAGTCACACGATCTGGTAATGCAGAGAAAATCGCTGCAGCAGCTTTTATGAAACCCACTGACAGGACCCACTTTGAAAAAAGGCACGACCAAAGAAAAACTCGATTCCATAGCTATTGTAAAATACTGAAGAAAAACCAGAATCATCTAATACTCATAGAAAACCCCCTGCGCATAAGACTACCCAACATAAACCATAACACGATGAAAGCGAAGAAGAAGAAGAAGAAGCAGAAGTTTATGAGGCTGAACCCATAGCTCTCTCACCAGCACACGTCGATCTCAGAAGAAGAACTTCAGAAAAATCAATCAATCTCCTCGCTAGAATCAGCTGCGTCGATACACTCGCTAATCTATGAAAGAGCCAATATCGCAAATGTCCGAAACAAGCAAATCATAGAATGTTAAGAATTATTTTGTCACTATAAGGACAATCTAGTATATTTCGTTAACAGTGATGGGCAACCATCTGACGACGGTGCTAGGAAACTCATTAAATATTATACGTTAAAGGTTAATTCCATAGAAGTAGGTGAAGTGCACACATTCAAAAGTAGAAACTGTAGACATTTCTTTGCCTTACGCAACTGAGGATTACATCTCGTATCGCTAAGCATCACCGAATAATCTATTTATAAAACACTGAATACCTTAAGATATCCCCTAAATAAGATAGGAGAAGATATAATAAGCCTTCTCAAAAGCAAGACAATAGACAATTTAGATTGGGCAAATCTCCTCGATCAAATCAAAATAGTATTATCAGATTCCCCGATAAAATTAAACATCTGTATAGATATCCGCAAATATGTTCCTAAGGCAAAAAGACATGAAGTATTTCACGAACTCCATAAATCTCCTATAGGAAGATGTAGAGCTGTATCAAAAACATACAATAGGATCAAACTGGCTTATTATTGGGAAAATCTAAAAGATGACACTCAACGAAGAATTCAACAATGTTTGGATTGCTAGTTGAAAAAGTGAGTGCGTTTAAAGACTTATCAGCCAATGTGTGATCACGTATACACCAGGAGCACTTCTTCAAAAGGTGGCACTAGACGTCGTTGAGCCATTAAAACCAATAAAACATGGAAATGAATATATTTTAATAATCCAGGATCAATTCTTCAAATTTTGCATGGGAATACCCCTACAAGATACTTTATCTACCACCATCGCCGATGCCTTTATTAAGAGATTTATCTGTATATTTGGTACACGAAAGGTCATGTTAACTGATCAAAGGAAAGACCTTCCTAAACAGTCTCATGAACAGATTCGCGAAATGATTGAAAATCGAAAAACTTGCAACTACTACTTTTCACCGACAATCAAACGGATCTTTGGAGCGTTCACACCATGTTTTAGGTGAATTCCTAAAGCAATATACGACTAATGATGAAGAACGTGATAGCTGGCTGGGTATTGTAATAATAAATTACAATACTTGCGTTCAAAATAGTATCAAGTTTACTCCTTATAAACTTATTTTCGGAAGAGCTCGAATGCCATCCTCATATCCATTGTGGGAAGGAGACTTCCTATCTACTTACAAGGTCTATTTAAAATATTTAGTGACAAGGTTAAACGATATTCAAAATATAGCGTATAACAATTAACTTCCAAGCTCCTATCAAAAAAATATTATGATTAATTTTATATATTACAAAATTATGATAAAATCTTAAATTAGAAGATTACGTATTCCTACAGTTGGGCCCTAAACCTGGCAAGTTTGAAAATTACTACTCTGAACCACATAAAAGTCTGGTAATACGAAGTAAACATAACATCAGAATAGAAATTAAAAAAAGTACTAAAATATATCATGCTAACAGACTTCAGATCTCACACATAAATGAGGAAACTCTGATGCCTAAACGCAAGCGGAAAAACAAAGTAGAAGTTCCTACCTAATAAATACATCGATCTTCCCCTCATTTTTTCTTTGTTCTCACCTAAGCTCCTTTCTAACATAAAATCAGATTAAAAAAAAATATATATAATACACACGTAATATAAATAGTTGTATATTTATGACAATAAGGAATACAAATTAGTCGTAGATACAAAGCACGAATGAGACTACAATTTAAAATTTTCATCAAGATTTTCTATTTTTCTTTCACCTCTAACAAATTTTGTTAACAAAATAATTATTAACAAGTAATCTTTTAACATCACCCATTTACTCGTATCATAGACGCGAAACTTATCTATTTTTGATTTCAGGAAAGATGATATTCCAAACACTGTGCCTATTTTTCTTGCTTGATAACAACCCCGTTATGGGAATAGTAGGTTATGACAGTAGTTCATCGTACGCCAATGTGACGACTGTATCAGTTATTGAGGTTGAAGAATGTACGACACCACATGACAACGTGAATATCACTGACCAATACATGGAACTACCTGAAAATAGACAGATACAAAGAAACTCCTGTATTCCAATGCAAAATCAATATTCACAGGATGATATACCACTGCCGAGCATTTTCACATATATCAATTGTACAAAACGGCGTAGCACAATACATAGAATAAATTCAAGCAAAAGTTTGCGAATATGTTAAATATACTGGAATATTAAGAATTGGGAATCAAGTACTCGATAGATTAAAAATAACTGAAACTTAATCACATAGTATCATGCTCGCAGGAGTTGTCAATTCCGATGGAACATGCAGCGCAGCCGGTTATTCTGATCATTATGGTACTTGGGAATCAGTAGTAGTCCAAGCCTAAGTAAAAATCACACTACTATCCAACATAGGAAAAATTAATTTATAGACTAACTAAATGCGTTTAAGGTCCGGAATAGTGTATCACTTTTCGAGCGGAAATTGTATCGAATTGGAGGGTGGCTATACGTACTGGAAAATCCTCCCGGAAGATACCTATAAATTCAATCAATTTAGTATCTGTTATGAAGGATTAGCAAAAAAAATAGTAGAGGTAGAGGAAGGACAGACTGTATACTCGCTCTTTTCGAAAGGTGTAACTTTCGCTCTAACTAGTTGCGATTACGATAATATATGCGGTTACAAAATTCTATGCGGTTTCGAAATGTTTGAGACCCTTAAAGCTCAATCCTTTGCTCACTCTATTAAAGAAGATGTACATGATCTAGATTTATTTACATATGTTAATTCAAAGTTTTATATATTGAACAACACATTCGCACACAAGTTAAATAATAATACGCGTACGTAGCTTACCAATTCTGTAATTTAGAGCGTCAAACCTTTAAAAGTTCTCTCGCTATAGCTACACAAACTTTTGACGAATTTGCTTATAATTTAATTAAGGGACGAGGCGTTATGGCAGTTCTTGCTGGCGAAGTTATCTATTTGATCCAATGTATTCCAGTAGATGTGAAAATAAATCATCAGGATAAATGTTACATTGAACTTTTAGTGAGTAAAAACAACCAAACATATTTTCTCACACCACAAATGCATGTATTGAAGAAAAGAGGGACCGAAACCATTTGTAACCCTGCAAGAGAAATTAAGAGAATTAACAATGTTTCCCGTAGAACGTTCAGCTCTCTTAAACAAGGTAGCACATGAAATATATGGGCATCCGGTATTTGTTGAGGATGGAACCATGATGCAGTTATTGAATGATGATGCGGTAGACCAGCTGGCCGATTCCACTTGGAATAAACTGTGGAGTAAACTAACCTCTTTTGAAACCATGATTACAGCCATAATTACCATTATTATCATTATTCAAACCATAAAAAACGTAATAAGCGTAATTATAAATGTATATGCACTAAATTGCATCTATGGATTCTCTAGTCATCTGTTTGGTGCCATTTGGACAGAACTCACTCATTCCTTGATGCCACTCAACACACAAACTACAGAACAAAAACAAGAGGACCTAGAAGCAGAACTATTAGAAGCCAATAAATAACCAAAACTTCAAGCAAGACCACTCAAATTCTTTGACATTAAACAATAACTGCAATCAATTTATATTACTCTGACATTTAAGTTAATTTGTATTTGAATTCTGTAAGACAATTGTCACTTAGAAATAACGTTCTTACATTTTACTTAGAAACTCAGGCAGACGTTTGTTTCCGATTTCCTATAATAAACTTTTAACGATAGGAATGTAACATCCGCGTTTAAATTTAAAACGAGTTTTGAAAATATTTTCAAACCTCGTTCGAAACGATAGTTTTTACGAAGGGCATCGTTTGACCTGATTGGAAACTTTCACCTGGGAACGAGATGCATATAAAAACGGGTGACTTTGTACATATACAATTTTGTAGGGTATATAATTAAATATACTCATATTATAATAGAATAATATAATGCATTTCGAAACATATTAAATATTAATGTCATATAATTAAGGTTAAGCGAAGTTAGAACAAAACTATATATAAGTACTAAAACTTATATAACAAAAAATAGAAATCATTAATTTCAAATAACTAAAGTAATTAATAATAAGTATACGTACAATAAAGATTTTAGTCATATACAATTTGGAAAAATATATAACAAAATATAGTTATATTACAATAAATTAATGTCATGCATTTTTGTAGCAGATTCACTATTAATACAAAACCAAGTTAAGTCATACAAACATATAATATACGAGAAGTCAAGGTTGTATAAACTAGAATCTTTAATTATAACAATTAGTGATGACTATAAAGTATATAAGGCATAGCATGGGTATATGCGTAGAAATGGAAGCATATATAGAATAATTATAAATAATTCTAACTATAAATTATATTATAAAAATTATAAATTAAATATATGGTTTATAATAACAAAACATGCGAAGATTAATTTGTAATTAAGATTGTTTAAGTTAAGTAGAATTTTATACAAGTAATGTAGATTGTTTATAGTTTTAATAATAATATAAGTAATTACTCTGTAAAAATAGAACTTGCGGTGTCATCTGTGTGAGAAAGAGAGAACCTCAAGAAATTACTCCCTGTTGAGTAGGACCTCCCCTGAACAAGGACTTACCAGCCACAGTCTGGAACAAAGACTACTGATTGGTCATAGAAAAGTCATAAAAAACCATTGCTAATTAAGGAACAAATAAGAAAAAGGAAAAGAAGAAATCTCTCTGAGCCTTGTCTAGAGGAGGAGGGTCCATGGCCTTTAAAAAAAGCATTTTTTGTTCATTGGAGACATTAACATTATATTCATTGTTTTCACACGTGCCACTAGCATTACCATTATTTTTACAAGTACCACTCAGGCTTTAGCATTATTATATTCATTAGTTTCACTAGCATTATTTATTCATTATGTTAGTCGGATTTCTCCAACCATTACTCAATACCATTCAATACTCATCGGGAGCATCAGTCAACAGATTCAATTAGAAATAGCTGTATAAGTCTTTTTATAGGCTTGGGTAAGCTCAATAAAAAAAAAAAAAAAAAGATTCAATTAGAAGCAAAAAATCTCTCTCTCTCTCTCTCTCTCTCTCTCTCTCTCTCTCTCTCTCTCTCTCTCTCTTTATCTCACCAGATCTATGCCGCAAGGAAGTCAATACAGAAATAAAAGTAAGTACAAACCAAAAATTTAAACATTTCTTTTATTTGAACTTTGCAAACCATCCCAAATCCTATTTGGGGACGTGATCAGTACTCATTGCAAAGGAAGGACTATATATGCCCCATAATATCCTTGTCCTAAATTTTACTTCGAATAAGGAAGTAAGTTGGAAGGCCGAGGCAGGTATAAACTCTTTCTCGTAAGAGAAGCAACTTATATCTATGTAAAGCCATTGGACTCCAATTATATTTAAAGAAAGAATAGGCAAATATACATTTTTGATGTGAGTCGAAAGGACACATTACAATATACAGGGGCCCGAGCTATTTGAGACAAATCATGGCTCACAGGCCAATATAATATAGTGGCATAATATAGCTCGTGTGTCACAAGGATACGAACTCCCACATTACAGTTATATTATATTAATTCTAGTTTAATTTGATTTATTTTCATTTAATTTAATTTAATTTTATTTTATTTCATTTTTCTTCATATAATTTGAATACTAGTTTAATAATTAATGTAAATTAATGTAAAAAAATCACTTAACTCATTTAGTGCTTCTAATGCATTTTAAAAAATTAAAAAGCTATAAATTAGAAATGATTTATTTAAAAAACATCGTTATCTGTATCAAATTATTTATTCTGAAATATATGATACTTTTTTCTAATCATTTACTTTTCTTTAGTTTCAGAATGTGTTGTCGTTAAATACAAGCACCGAGATAAATCGCCCTCCGCAGGGAGTTCCCACTCTGAGCAGTGGAGAAGTCAATCTAGAAGCAACAGAAGATCGGTAAGCAGTCGAAGAAATTCGCAATCCATGAGCCGCATCAACAGGATGAAACATAGCAATACACCCGAGAGAATATGATAACGTCCTTGGAGGAGACGGGACAATTCGACGTACGAAGTTTGCCAAAAATCATTGAAAAGGAGACGCTATTAGATGCGAGGGTTCGCATTAAATAGAATAATTCGAATAAATTTGTGTAGAATAATCGCTTATTAGAAAAATGTATTGATAATAGTTCAATAAATAATAAATGTATTATAACCATCGTATAATATTAATAATATTATTTTAATTAATAAAATAAATAATAATAATACAATAATAATGTATTAAGGCTATTTGAAAATAAAAGATAAAAATGCAAAGCACAATTATTTTTTCAATGATCAACAATCTTGTTCCAAAATACCTTCCCTAAAAATTCTGTTTCCAAAAAAAACCAAATCACAAGGACGAAAAAGAATATAATATTTCCATTTTCAACTAGTTTCGATGCAGCAATACAATTAACTGATAGTATAATGATATTACCAAAGGAATTCTTCAAATTGCATATTATTTCAATATAGAACGTCAAATTTAAATTATTGTAAATGAGAAGTAATTGTAAATCATAAAGGAATAGATTACATATAAGTATACGAAAGTTTAACCGACAGAGTAGTGATACTTAAAAAGTATATCGATTTGATTCACCTCTCAATTACAGCAGGTGGAGCAAACATTAAGATTTAAATATAAGTAGTCTGAATCTGACCGATATAGATATCTTTTGCCCGACCATTAGTAACTGCGACCTTTTATACATATAAAAACGTTCAGTAAAATTATTTTAGAATTCATTGGTCTAAGAAGCAACATGTACAGTCAACTGGTACCTCGAAGAGAGAGTGTGAAAAGACTACAGGAATTAAATTGAGCGCACTAAAGCAATTATATTCGGACATTGTAAATCATCTGTGGAAGATCTCGTAAGTAAGAACAATGACATATTCGTTCACAATTGAATATCTTGTATACTATACAGCAGTTCATATCTTGATAAAACATCCTTATTACAATTTAAGACAGATAAATTACCATGAAGTCACTATAAAATCATAAAAGAGCAGATGGTGCAAGCTGCAAGAAATGTAGAGAAGGAAATATTAAGCCATCGAAAATAACAGATAGTCGAGGTAGTTGCATCATAGAGGGCATGCATTCAAATTAGTGTAGAATCAGCGTAAGTAAAGATGAATCCATAGAAAAAAGACACGAGGAATAAAATTAACGAGGAATCTCAACTAATGCTTGTAAACGTGTAAGCAAAATTGGAGAGGAGGCATCGAAACCAATGAAAATCTAGTAATACAAGAAGGAATAGCACTTTACAACAGTATAGGTTAATCAATTACAAATCAATACGATGTCACAGAGAAACGAATTCATGAATACAATCCATTGATACAGGAAGTAAACTCATTCCAAGGAACAGAGAGTAGAGATAGAGTACAGCAAACAATAGGAGGAGAAGTAATTGTAGTAGGAGATCGGCTATCTGCACTCATTCCTGTTGTTGAACAGATCGAGATTTATCTACCTTCTAAAACAAAGCAAGACCCAACTTAATTCTCAACGTAAGATTGAAGATAATCTTTTATCTAAAATGAAGAAATAAGTAAGTATGAAAAACATATTTATCTAACAAAAAATAATTGTTTAGAATATCTTTATCTATTAATTTGATATATCTACGCTTAATAACATTGTTGAGAGTTAATTCTTACCGCGAAACAAATGTTTTGACTTCGAGAAGAATCGTTAGTACACGACAACTGCTCTTATAACATGAATATATGTACTCTCAGAGTTACATGTACCAAATCTCACGAAATTATCTTCATTTGTCATATAGTTACGCTTGTGTTTTGCGAACAAAGAAAAGTTGTGTCTTCGGTTTCTATAATGTGTGAAATTATTCAACAAAGAAGTAGCATTAAATTTTATGCCCGAAATGAAATATCGGCCCCCGAAATGGTGAGAATGTTACAAAAGGCCTTTGGTGAGATGCCAAAGTCAAGAACAAGTCTTTTTTGAATGTGTTGAAGACGAACCACATCAAAAGCGACGAAGAACATGTACTGATGGGTTACACGTCGACAACATCAAAAAATTGGTTCTGCGAAATCGTCGATTAATTACTAGAGCGCTTACTAATATCGTTGGAATTCCAAATAAGTCAGTTAACACCATTTTCAAAGACATTTTCTGCCTGAGAAGAGTGAAATCTCGATTAGTGTCAGAAGCACTCAATTTTTTGGAATAACAGCTTCGCATGGAGGTCTATGAAACTAGGCTTTCGGACTATCAGGAGAAGATCGGGCGCATAATAACAGAGACTTAGATCTACGCTGACCATCCAGAAATCATCGTGTCAAAGGAAAGCGGAGTGCGAAAAAATTACGCCAAAGTCGCTCAAAAATCAAGGTTATGCTCACTTTTTTCTTTGATTATCGTGGTGTGGTGCATTATGAATTTTTTTCAACGATGCAAACTGTTAACAGAGTATATTATTTGAGTATTATGCGTCATTTTCGTGAAACTATTTGTTTCAAAAGGCCAGATATATATAAAAAACTCTTGGTTTTTACATCACGATAATGCACCAGCTTACATTGCATTGATTTTATGTAAACATTTCGACAAAGATTCATCCAATATCGTTCCGTAACCACTGTAGTTGCCTGATTTAACACGCCGTGACTTCAATTAACCCTCAAAAGACCACTTAGGCGACACTGTTTTGATTAGGTTAAAGGAAGAAAATCCGAATCGAAGAAGGAACTAAAACAGGAAACGATGGCTATTCCAGAATACGCGTACAAAAATGTTTTGAAAATTGCAAAAAAGCATCGGTATAGCTACATTGGGTCCGGGGAGGATTATTTTGAGGGCGATGTGTTACATTTAGAAGAATAAATAAAGATGTCAAAAGATATAAATCAAATCTTACTCATACTTGTATACAGTAATATAGAAGGAGGCATAAACGGTAGACAGAAGGAGGGCCGAAAGGACAACAATATTAGCAAGAGAAAGGACGCAGAAGACTTCACGTGAACTATCACTATTCAACTGTATAGAACGTGTATAGCAAAATCCTGATATAAGAAGAGAAAACAATTAAGTAATGCGACCAACTTTATTTCTCGGCCTGGGGTAACACTACGAACCTCTAACTCCGCTACCATAATAGTAGATCCCTGCACTCTTGATTGAGAATTTGATGATCTTTGTACGATCATTTCTTTGCCAGCTGCTTACTGTTTTGTAACAATGCGCGAGTAATGCATATCACGAAAATGGAACAGAGAAACTCAGAACGAAGGTGTGCGATAGAATTTTGTACTAAACACGGCGAAACTGTGAAAGATACTTATGAGCCATATTGAGGTGCTTCAGTGGCATGCCGATTTTAAAAAAAGCCCTGAGAGCATGAAAGACGAGTTGAGAAGTGGAAGGCCAATAAAAGTGCGAACCGACACGAATGCATAGGGCGACCGCGCCATTGTTCGTGAAGGACGGCGATTAAACATTCGAATGTTGGTTGAGGAGTTGAATAATATATAACCGCAAAACAGTTTGAAAGATTTTAATCGAAGATTTCGCCATGAAAAAGCTATGCGCATAGATCGTACCGAAGAACCTTTTAGATAAGCAAAAAGCCCACCGAATGAACATGGCTCAAGATTGTCTTGAGCAGGTCAAAACTGACCCTAGTCTTCTCGATCGAGTTATTATTGGTGATAAAAACTGATTCTTTCAATTTTACCCAGGAACTAAACGTCAAAACCAACAATGGCTGTCTTTTGGAGACAACTTCGGCCAAGGCCAAAGAAGGCGAGAATGAGCAAGTTCAAAATCAAAACCATGTTCATTTGCTTTTTCGACAGCCAAGCGGTGTTTCACAAAAATATTGTACCACACGGAAAAACGTAAATCAAGGTTTGCATCACGACAATGCTTCCTATCACTGTGTTCAGTGTCTCTCAGTTTTTGACATGTAAAGGCATCGCGACGTTACCACAACCGTCCTATTCACCGTAAAGGCCATGCAACGATTTCTTCCTTTTCCTCCATTTGAAAAAATTCGTCGAAGGTCGATATTTTTATCTACGTTGAAGACTTGTAATAGAAAGGGTAAATATCATAGGCGGATTAGAATATTCTGTTTAACAGAGTTCGATATTCTATAATAGTATTATAAAATTATAAAAAATAAATATAAATTTTTTGCCGCAGGTATAATAAGTCGGCGTATATATAGGATCACACAACTTTAACGAAAATTGGCAAATATTAAAAGTTTATAAAATCTCTTACAGCAAAGAGCTATCAAATTTCGTATTAGTCGATTAACCCGATTTTCATTAAAATTTGTATATATATATATATATATATATATATATATATATCTGTTTTATAATTCTTTATTATTGCTTGATATTACAAATATGATAGTAAAGATTGGCAATAGTTACATTATTATAATAAATGACCTTAAATTCCAGTAAAAAATCCTTTTTCTAACTTATCTTATAAAAAGAAAAAAAATTTCAACAAATATTTCAAATAAACGTTCAAAATCGCTTCAAAATATATATTATTTAGTTTATACATTTAATCTTTATAAACGTTTATTCTTAACGAAAATGGCCTCAACCTTAATATTGCTATTGGTTACTCTGTATCCTCTATTGTTTTGAATATTTTTTTTCGAGAACAACTGTTGGTACAGAAAAATGCACAGAAGAAGAAATATGTATTTTGATGAGATCTATAACGTGTATTAACAATCTTTGTGAAATATTTTTTATTTTACAAGGTAACATAAAAAACGAGATTTTTATCATTTTCACGAAAAAAATGGAATAAGGCAACTAATATAACATACAGTTACTATCTCATTTATGGCAATTCAAAAAGAAAATAGATTTTCCTGTTAGTAATAAAATAATGTTCAACAAAACGATTCCTCTTCCTTAGATTGCATAAAATTAAATTTTTGTAAAATCCTAAAAATAAGAACGATCGGGCAGTAGACAGTAGATGAATATTTTTAAAAAATTACGAATATTGTAAAAATGATTCATAAATAATGGAAAATAATTTAAAAAACTTATTCGACGAAATTATCTGGAAGTTCACACCGAACTGTAAGTACAAGTTAGAATGGGTCGCATTGACATTATTTGAATAATATATTAAATTTGAATGGTATTTAACTTAAACCAAAAATTTAGAAGAAAAACATTTTTAATAATTTTTTAATATACTCTATAATTTATTATAATGTGACATCGTTTTTTAAAACCAATTTTAACTTTTCAAGCGCAATTTTTTTAAAGTAAATTTCTTAACAACAGTTGTAATTGAATGAAAAAAACTTACATTATAGCTTACGAACCAAAATTTAATTCCTAAATTGTTACATATATATATATATATATATATATATATATATATATATATATATATATATAATATTATAAAAATCATGATATTGAATGCATCAGCAACAAAAGAATTTAATGAATTGCATGCAGTATAATGAAATGTATGCTATGAAGTTGATTAAGGCTGGTATAAGATAATCCACCTAGGGATAGCCTAGGCGGTATTTTCCAGCATAGATTAAGACGTCTTTTGATGATGGCCTCGCAACCAGGATCACGATCTCTTTAGTTCAGGTAAATTATTAATCGTCTATCTTTTGAGAAGCCCCAGCAACAGAGAACAAGTTAAAAATTCGAAAGAGGATTATATAATAATTATAATAATTCATAATCATTGTGCTTACATATAATAATCGATACGTGTTGCGTTTATATATGAGTATATGTATTGTATACATGTCCCAACACGCATTCATGTGTGTATATACGTATTTATATATATCAGCAAGTGTGCATGTACTTATATATATATATATATATATATATATATATATATATATATGACTTGTATGACTTGTTGAATATATATATATATAGCTCTTATTTAATTTGCATTATAAGATCGTTTACACTAATACGCCTTTAAAAGCAATTGAATTATATGCCACGATATAGAGACTCTTGAATTCCCCCTCCGTGACATATACTTTGATGCTTGTGCAAGCTGAGTGAGAGAGCTGGAGCGCGCGGGCATGTATTAGAGGGGGGTAGCAGGCACAGGTCTAATACACTCGGCGCGGCTCTCTCTCGATACGCGAGGTGCATTCCCTCCGGTACGTCTTCTACTTTTACTCAGCGGTAGAGAAAGAGTGATATCGCACTCTCTCTCTCTCTCTCTCTCGTTCGTTTCTACTGGCATGATTAATACATTGCTTTAGTATTAGTCGCGTCGCTTACGATTTCACGCTGTAATTGTTCTTTTTCTGTCGGTTTTTGCACTATAACTTTCTGCCGTGATTTATCGTGATGCTTTTCGGCAGTGTTGACATACATATAATATAAACATACAGTGCAATTATAACAGTGTATCATTTTCAATAAGTGATAGAACTCCTCATTAAGTGCTTGTTTTTAAATAAATGTGTAATATTCGAGAAAGATAATAAGTTTCAAGGAAGTGCGATTAACAGTCTTTACTATTATTTCAACATTCTATTATTATTTAGAAGATGCAAGGTACTTATTATTGAACATATTAATCTAATATCAAAACTTTCATATTTATTTTTCATAAATCTCTGATCATTTTTAAAATATTTAGAACTATTGTGAATCAATTTTATTGATTTATAGCGCAATGAAATTATAAATATTGAATTATTTCTTTAAAATGTAAAATTAAATGGCTATCTTGCAACGTTTCTTGCGCGGATTTGCTGACTTGTGACGCAACCTTTAAACCATTTATATTCACCTCTTCAAACATTTCTCATAGCTAATCCAGGTTTTCATCTTAATATTATATATGAATTACTGAACTTATATCATAAGTCAGAAATAGAGTATAGATATCATAGATATTGGATACTTGAAGTTATTTGTACTGGTTTAAAAACCGATAATGACATGAAAATTGCTTTAATTTTAGTTAAAATGTTGCTAGATTTCTATTTGTCTGCATTATCAGATGAGGAATCAAAGATGAGCACCTCAGATAAGAAATCAAACATCATCACACGCGTGGACGAAATGAAGTGAAAATAACCTCGGCTATTTGTGAATGATCTCATTACTTTATTAATCTGTATTTCCGCTAAAGCTATTTATTTATTATTATTTTCTCAAGCTTTAGATATATTTGTGTAAACTATACATTCTGTTATATATATAGAGATGCATATAAAATGCACTTAGCCATTTGTTTTAATGAACCATTGTTTTGAGACGTTATTGCGTTATATAATTGATTTTTTTAATCTATTTCGGAAGATTTTAGAAAAATATTTGTATAAATATTATTCTGGTATATGAACATATTTTTGTTTTACTATGAAAAGATTTATAATATAATCACATATATTATTATTTATGAGTTTTTGTCTTAAGATATTTACTGAATTCCGAAAAATATTTATAAGTCGTAAAGTTCATAATATGTTGAGAAGATATATTATTATGTTTCCCTTTATCACAATCAGTAGGACATCTGACTATCGAAGCGAACTGATTGTTAATTTTATTTATAGGATTTTTTTTGTCTTAATATATTTGGAACTTTTGAAAAGTATTTTATATAAATTTATGTATAAAATACATGAGAAGATATATTTAAACTTTTTACTATTCTAAGAACACATTAAACTCGGCAAACTATTTTACTTTTGTTAAAAGTTGTTTTTTCGCAGTCAGTATTTACATGATAATCATAGACATGTTTTACATTCACATTATGCTGACAATAAATTATTAACATATTAATATTATCCCTGATACGATGTGTCAGTATATGAGCGTACGAACAAGATAGATAAAAGTAGATTACACTTTTATGTGGGCCTATAGAAAAAAATATTCTGACGCGTTTCTGCTTCTCATAAGCTACATCATCAAAAACCATAGTTTAATTTGATAAAGCTTCATCAGATGATATTACAAATTCATCTTTGCTAAACAGAAGATATACAATGCCTTCAATTGGTTCTAAGATTTTTTTGAGAAATTCACACTTTGGCTTATTTGGCTATTTTGAATAAAGACAGACATTTATGAGTGTAAGGCCATTTGGATCCATGATTAAAGCTGATAAACAGTTTCTTCCCCAGTTTAATGGGCCGTTGAAAAATACTTATATACTATTTGGTATTAACTCGCCATGACGCCATTTTTTCATTACAAAATAAAAATTTGCAATGGGAAGTTCGATGTTATGCTCTGCCAAATGTATGTTCACATGAGAAAGTCAAGTTTATCATTGAGTAAAGATAAGATAAAATGCTTGTTCTAAAATTTGATCAGTTATAAAGTAATAACTGAAGCGAAGTGAGGGAGTCTCGATTGTACCATTGTATCTCGAAAAGATATAACCACAGCTAATTTAAAATACATACAAACACTTAAATAAAATGAGACTTTGCCTTTGGAATACCTGAGGCCTTAAAAACCGACCAACTAAATTGCAAAGTTTTAGCATAGATCTCGATATTATAATTTGTGTTGAAACTTGACTTCACCTTTAACAGATCAACAAATCACACTACAAGGATTCTTAAGCTATCGTAAGGACAGACGTCAAGGCAGAGGTGGAGGAATAATTATATTCATTTATAAAAATATAGCATTTAGAGTAATAAACAATTTAAATACCAGAATGTCCAATTGAAATGAGCGGAGTACAAATTACCAGTCTGAAGGAACCGTTATTTATCTTCGCATAATACAGACCCCCGGCTTTTCACTAATGCAAAGCCAGTGGGACTAAATAGTACAAAACGTTAGCACTAGCTCTCATAGTATCTTAATAGGGAACTTCAATGCGCATAACCTTCTATGGAATAGTAAAAAAACAGACAGTAATTGAGATAAGTTTTTAAGCAGTATCGATGCAAATAATCTCATTGTACATAATACAGATACACACACTCATATCGATTTTTGTACTGGAAAAAAATCGAGAATAGATTTAATTATTTCAACAAATAAAATCGTGGACAAAATTCAAGTTCAAGTGATGAAAGAGACTTTTGGCTCTGATCATTATCCGGTATATTTCTCGGTGCAAGTAGAAAACCACAGCTACAGTAAAAAATTGTTCAAGCTACAAACAGGTAAAATAGTCTGGCCACATTTCTTGGCAGAGCTAATTAAACATTATCCCGAATTTCATAGACACGCATATGACGACCTCCTTGCTAACAAAAAATACGATAAATTTGTAAATATGAATAAAGAGAGTATTTCTTGCAGTACACCTACAAAAAAATATGTAAAAAATTTTAAGCTAAAGAATCCCGTGGCATGGTGGAGCCCGGAGTCATGAAAAATCAAAAGACAGAGAACAGCAGCATACAAGAAATGGGAGTTTAGTAATGATTTAGAAGATTTAATCGCATGTAAAAAAAACAGTCGCGATGGCGATAAAAACGTTTAAACACACAAAAAAGTTTATTTCAAGGCATTCACTGAAACTCTTAACTTCAAATACGATCTGAAATACGTTTAAAATAAATGTAAAATCCTTAAAAATAAATTCGTAAAAACAAATTATACAAGCACAACAGAAGATTTGCAGATTAAAGAAAAAATTAACAATATTCTAAGTAAAATCAACCCCTCTTGGATCAATACTAATCCAATACCATACCTAACTGCTCAGAAAATAGCTTTTTTGACAAACCGCTTAAAATTGTAGAATTTAATAATGTTTTAAATACTATAAAGAATACATCATCGCCGGGAATGGATGGAATAAACTATGAGATTATTAAAAGTCTCCCAAAAAAATATCATTTTGATGGCAACAATATGCCACCTATAATGCTAACATCATGTTTATGTAAACTTTTCAAATCCCTTTTAAAATATAAACTACAATGGTGGTGCGAACATCGAAAAGTTCTTCCGGGAAATCAATCTGGTTTTAGAGTCGGTAGATCATGCTTACATAATGTTGTCAACCTTAAACTACGCATAGATGAAGCGTTCCTTCTCCGAAAGCCACTACTAACGGCCTTCCTCGATGTATGCAGCGTTATTGACAATATCAATTCGGAAACACTATTAAAAACATTGGACGACATCGGCTGCAGCCGAAATGTAATTAAATTTGTCAAATTTCTTACCTACCAGAGACTTATATTTACAAGTACTGAAAAACAGATCGTTTTACATCGTTTGTACAGGTGTACCTCAGGGGGGTGTACTAAGCCCACTTCTTTATATAATATATACTAGAAACATAACAGAGAATCTATCCAAAAGCGTTGCAATATCTCAAGGATGTCATAGCGATATACTCAATCGCAAAAGCATAAGTATTATAGAAAAATCTATAAAGATTCTAAACAAAAATCTTGTAGAGCTTGGATTAGAACTTGCCCTACAAAAAACCAAGCTTATCAACTTTAATAATAAAGGAATCAAACGAGAGCAAGTTGAAATTAATATTGATAGCCATCGAATAACAGCAAGCAAAAGTGAATATTATAGATTTATTCAAGTATTTATGTGGAACGTGGTGGGGTTCTAATCCTAAAACCCTACTCACTCTTTACAAAAGCTACTTGCGCGCAACAGTCGATTACGGAAGCTTTGTTTATTTCCCTAACCAAAAATTTTACGGCCTAAAATTAGAAAAACTGCAGTATTCAGCCATGAGAATAGCTTTCGGTTATCGAACAGTACTCCAACAAACGTTATACTGGCAAAAACAAAGCTCTCGAAATCCGAACCAAACTTTTATGTGAAAAATTTCTTGTTAAAATACTTTGTAAAACAAATTGCTTAACAAACCAAAATATTCATAGATATTTACCAATTTTTTTACGAAAAAAAAATGCAAAATGAAAAAATTAATTTTAATTGATCAGTGTATCACAAAAATACTCGGAAAAATACAGTTGAAACAGAATGCCTACAATATTTACTCCTATGAATACGAGGTTATACGTACAAATATTCCCATAGAAACGTCAATAGGGCAAAATATAAGAATGTCCAACAAACCTATAGAATTATTTAACAATTTCTTAAGAACTCAAAACGCTTTCGCAATATATACAGATGGTAGTAAAATGAAAAATTCCCCGCATGTAGGCACAGCCTGTATTAGCATAAAATTAAAAACCAAAAAAACAAAAACAATTAGCCCCACCGCATCTATATATATGGTAGAGTTTACCGCGATAAACAATGCACTAGATATTTGTCTAAAAACGTCAGAAAATAACTTTACTATATTTTCTGATGCTCTGAATGTACTTCTAAGTCTCAAATCCATAAATGTAACGACTAACATAAATCCCTGTATACTGGAGATTAAAAAAAAATATAATAAATGTGTCAATAAAAATTCGAATTATTACATAAAATTTATATGGATTCCTTCACATTTTGGTATTGAGGAAAATGAAATGGCAGATAATCTTGCTAAATAAGAAACCTTTAAAGACTCATATAAAAATATAAAGCTCGCTCACATTGATTACTATCATCGACTTAAAAAAGACGCGAGAGAAGATACTCTACTATTTTTAACTAGAGATTCGACAAACAAAGGAAAAATATTTTTCGAACAATATCATAATGCTAACAAATATTCTTGGTTCCAAAAAACTAATTTCAATCGACGTAACATTGTTACAATTAATAGATGTCGTGAAAACCATTACAATTTACGAGCTTCATTGGCTAGATCAGGTTATTAAACGTTTCAAAATGTTCAAAATGCAATGAAGGAATCCAAGACCTAAACCATGTCATATTTCAGTGTGCAGCATATGCTACGGAAAGGAAACTGCTTAACAATAATCTAAGAGAAATATACTCTGTGAGGGTCCTATGTGTATAAAATAATTATTAGTAAACCAGAAATAAAAGCTTGTATATACATTTGCAATTACTTTATCGAGTGCGATATTTTGATTTAAATATCACAAATATCTATCTAATACATATTTTACAGTCTATTTTATACGTATATTTACTGTTAGCAAAATAAGTCTCAGATTTTTATAAGAGACATCAAATGCTTAAATAAAAAAAAAAAACAAAAAAACTGAAGCGAAGTATGCAAAACAATTAGGCAATAGAAGCTATTGTTACAGGCAACAGTGTCTATCTTAAGCCATATAAACGAGGAATGGGATTATATTTCAGGCCATTCATTTATGTTTTAATTAAAAAATGAATACTTTGATTTAACTTTTCCAACTTGCGTACTTACTATGATCTTATGAAATATGCGTTTATATTATAAATTAGATATTTTTGTGATATTTTTCTAAGGAATTCTCTACCTACCAGTGATCCATGGCTATAGTGAATCTACTATTATTAATTTGGATGATTTTCTAATTAAAAGTACTCACTGAGTATGTTATGGAAAGAATGATTCCGAAATCTTCTATTTTGATAGTATTGGTGATCTTAAACCTCCGGAAGAGTTCATTTCATATTTCCATGATAAGGTATTCAAATACAATCATAAATGATACTAGAATATTGAGCCTTTCATTTGTGGTCATCTTTATCTTCAGTTCCTAACCGACAATCTATAAAAGTAGTTATAAAATCTGAACATTAATTTTCAGTTAGTTATAGAAGACAGTTTTACGTTGAGTTTGACAGGTAATTCTTCTATTCCAAAAGCGCATTAGTTTCTTCCTATCCAACTAGGGAAGCATAAAAAATTTGTTTTAGAATCAAGTGAACTTCTAACGTTCAACCCAATTTCGAATGTGTACTGTACAAACAATAAGTTATATTTTCTTGGCAAAACTATAACTATACCAACTCGAAATGAATCACGTTTTAGCAGATGCTTTGAAATCTAAAGACATTAATTTTGCATTGAAAGCTTATATAATACTTTTAATATTGTAATTGAGTATAGTGTTCCATTAGATATGAGACGTTGGAATTCCATTGGGCAGCAAGTAACTTAGCTTTGCACCTTGTATTCTTGAACTTTAGACATACCAAAAATTGACGAAATCCTAAGCATTAGCAAGGTATCAACGAGTCTATTGCTCATTATGAAATTCATGCAGACCAATCATATGCACCGCTAATCTTTGATAAACTGATGAAATTCGTGTTTCTATTCAACTTTGTTAATAATAGTATTTAAATTTAAATGAATAATGCATAAATCGACAAGATAGATAAGTAGGACTGAGTAGTGTCATCAAAAGTCGGACTTCATTCAATATTAATGAGACCTTCATGGTAAAGAATACAGACTAGCTTGAAAATAGCGAATAAACCAGAACTTTGCGTGATACAGCTTATCTGCTACTTGCATAATATGAAAAATTTGTATTTCGAGATTAATGATAGGAAGAATTCGGAGGAGTTTGAGTCTAAATAATTGTCTAATTGTAAAATTTGATAATTTATTTATAGTAATCATTTGCAAAATATGAAAACTTTCAGTTTCGATTATTATGAATTTAAAGATTTGGAAAAATTTGAGTCTAGAGTAAATAATTTATAGATTTTGAAAATAAAAAAATTTTAGGTTCAATACTAGTGAATCTAAAGGCTTGGTAGAGATTACATATAATAATTGTAATCCGTACGGTTCGATCAACTATTTTTATTATTCATTTGCAAAGTATCAAATATCTAAATTTCGGTCAGAACGTATCAAATGATTTGATAACGTTCCAATATGCTGATCGTAATTTGTATGGTTGAATAAACTATTTCTAGCAATCATTTGAAAATATGAAAAAATTTCGGCTCCGATAATAAGGAACCTAAAGTTTTAGGAACGTTCTGAATCTAATAATCATAATATATAAATTCGATAATTTATTTACTATACTAATTTTCAAAAATGAAATATTGATTTGCCGTCATAATGCATTGCAGTATTTTATAGAGTTTAAGTATATTAATCCTAGTTTGTATGAATCGCTCACACATAATTATAAAAGTATATATTCTTATCTGAATATGGTTAAATACAGTGTGCGTTGTTGAATTATTCAGTCTGAAAATAAGCGCTAAAAATGAATTATTGAACGTATCTGTCGGGTATTTCGTGTCTCGGCGATCTTCTACCCTTGGAGGCGTCAAATGATATTTGAAAGTGAAAAGACATGATGTTATTTTGAAAGGAATAGAACTGGGTCAAATCTAAAAAGAGCTAAAAAACAATTTCATTTCTCTGCATCTATAATATGAGACATTTCTGTATATGAAAATTTGTTAGTTTCTTGAAAAAACCATATCTGTCCATTGAGCCTAATTAATTCGTATTTGGATATTATTTGTGTATGCAATAAATCTTTGAAATTTTCAAAACCTAATTTTATGTTGTAAGACATATATCTAATATACAAAAATATAATATCCTACATTCCTATTGATTTCTAAATTAGATGACAGCAAAAATGGGCGTACTAATAATTTATTTAAATCGCTTTCTATTACGATTCTTCTTTTCAAAGCAATATCGTTTTTAACATGCAGATGTTACTCTTGCTTGCACAAGCATATTTATAATTATTTTTCTTTGCTTTTTCTTTAGTTTAAAGAGCGATTTTTAATCTAATCAATGGTAGTATTTCATAAATTTGATTTCAGGCACAATTGTCTGGAAAAATATAAACAATTATAATTCGAAACGCATGGATTGTTTCTAAAATTTTACATAAAATAAGATTTGAAAGTTATAATAAAACACAGAGATTAAACTTAATAAAAGAAAATAGCAAACTGCCAAGATGTAAAGAGCTTCAGAAATGACTTATAACTTTCAAGTGTGATGAAATTAATTTACGGTGCCTAAATAACAATATTATTGTCTTCGTTTTGCCTAAGCTTCTGCACACTTACAGGTGAACTTAAAGCCTAACGTAAGATCTCGTACAGGGTAAAAGATAACAATAAATTAATCGAAGCACTGATGATTTACCATAGCTCAATATTTACTTTCACTCACGATTCACTGCAAACCTTGAACACTTCACACTGCATGGATGACACATATATATATATATATATATATATATATATATATATATATATATATATATTGTAACGGGGTGGGTTCGATTAATAGAACTCAAGCTCGAATATCGACATGCGGCCGCTCCCGTACAGTCCACGCGCAACCCACGTTGCTCCTTCTTCTCGCCGAAGGAAGTCCGCGGCCAGCTCAGATGGGACGGCGGAAAGACTTCGCCGTCCCCGCGGAGGTGGGTTGATCCTACGCGCGGGATCGATACG
Source organism: Sycobia sp. Sy_11 (assembly GCA_018907035.1). Lineage (NCBI taxonomy): Eukaryota > Metazoa > Arthropoda > Insecta > Hymenoptera > Epichrysomallidae > Sycobia > Sycobia sp. Sy_11. The sequence goes on from JACCIC010000029.1 coordinate 1,421,366, forward strand.
ATACGGGAAAAACAGGGAAGGTGGAGGAAGACTGCGAGGAAGAGCAAAGAAAGCGGGGACGTGATTTATAATTACAACATTTCTTTTCAGCGCCACAGGCTGCACCGAAGTTAAGAGGCCCAAGACTCGCGCGCGCGCGGCAACAACTTCGGAATCATCCGGACCGCAATACGCGTGCACACTCTCTCTCTCTCTTAATCTCGTTCTCTCTCACACACACACTCGTTCGCTCGCTAGCGGGGCGTCCCGAGGACTACGGACATAGCCTCAGGGCGATAGACACGAACACTCGCGAGCAGCAGATGGCAGCGATCGTCGGTTCACAGAAGAAAACACCACCAGTCGTCGGCTCCCGCAGACACTCCACCAGGTTTCGCGCACTATTCTCTTCCGCAAACTAGGTACACGCCGCTGCAGACGGAACGGAACTCGTTACGACGTTTCTTCCTTCTTCTCCCTTTGTCTTTCTCGTCAGAGAATCACCCGAACCGCGTGTAGAAGAATTACTTTTCATCAGGCCTATCAATCTTCGCCCCCGCCCCTCTTCCCGCTCTTCTGGCGCGGCCGACCGCCGCATCGAGGTAGCGCGGTGTTTACATATATGCACGTATATATATATATATATATATATATATAATTAGAGGTTCGTGTAATCCAAGACTACTTATATGATATGAACTCGCACTAGTAGGAATCAGAAAAGAAAAACAACATACGAATTGTACGAATTTAATTAATAAAAGAAATTTTAATATTGTATTCGAATAATGTTTTTATATATGGCTTTGGAGCAATTACTAGTCATAAATTAACCAGTCGTAGGAGTAAGATACATCGATGCTTTTTTCAGTTTCTTTAATACCGAAATTGCGACATTGCTTTTATTGAACAATTAATACGTTGGACAGAGGAGCTTGATCAATAAATCACAGAGTTTTCCCTCGTTATTTTTTCCTCTCACGAACATCAACTCAAAGTAGTCTGGATAAAGTATTAATACCAGGCCAACTCAGATGAATGAGCATATCCAACTTTGGAATTCGTACCCTGAAGAAGGTGTGACGTTAGTCAGTGTTGTTAAGTTTTTTGTTCTTCAGGTTAATCTGAAACTACTCTCACATCTTATGGATATCTTTTGATTTTTGTAATTTTATTTTCTCTTATTTTACACTCTCTTTCTCTCGCTCTCTCTCTGGAAGGACCACGAATACTTAGGCTGTAATAAATACAATTCGAATTCTAATTCTCTCTCTTTCTTTTGTTTTTATACGTTATATTAACTTTGAAAGTGACAGGGTCTGTTTTTTTTAGTTTGAATAAAATGCCAAAAGAGGGTTCATTACCAATAAACTTAAAACTGTATATATTATATATGTAAAATACATCGTCATTTCTGCATAAAAAAGTAATATCCAGCGTCTGCTTACATTTTTTACGGTATTTAATTTAAAAAACAGAAAAATAGATATATGTATATATATATATATATATATATATATATATATATATTCATTTTAAATACAGCTGCTACGAAGAAATATTGTATTAACATCAACGGGTGGTTATATACGATATCCCGTTGCCTCAGGACGATTTTAATTGGAAGTTTGGTTCGGATGATTGAATGCGATGTCCAGGTGTTGCCGAACAACTTCTACGGGGAGTACTGTGTTTAGTCGGTTCCACAAAAGTCGCAATGATGTACAGATCTGCACCAATAAGAAAAGATCAGCAATACTGCAAAGCTCTGGAGCACAACCGGCCGATAAAGGGAAAGCTAGGTGCGGCCGGGAATGTTTCTGTACAACAAAGCATAACTGAGCGATCTTTGTTTTTTTTGTGTTTAGTCGGTGGGAAACAATGTCTATCTTTTTGGAGATGACATCTACGGGGAGTTGCGTATTTGCACGGTAGAATACGATGTTCAAGTATGACGGGACGAATTCTATGAAGAAATTCGTATTCTATCATTCGAACACTCAAACTATCAGTAGAATTCGTCCCTGGAAACCTAGACATAGTATTCTGCCTCCCAAACACAAAACTCTCTATAGCAATCGTCTCGAGATACTTAAACATATTTTTCTGCCGCTGAAACTCGAAAGTACCATTTTCCCCATAGAAGCCACATCCAATATGCATATATACATACATATATATATATATATATATATATATTGTAACGGTGCGCGTGTCCGCCTCGAGCACGAGGACGGCGGGCACGGCCGTTGCAAATCTGTGCCCGGCTGGGCTTAACCCCGAAGGATTTCGGCGAGGGAGAGGGGCGGTCCGCGAAGGGCGAAATATTGCGTTGTGGGACGGCGCGTGGAATAGGATGGCTAATAGAGCACACTTGATGATAATGGAAAAGAAAAATAAGACAGATAATTCAAATTTAAATACGATTTAATGCCGCGGCGCCAAAGATACACACACAATGCAGCGCCTATATACGAGGCGTGCGGGACGCAGACCGAGGGTCGCCGAGGCGACGGCGCGCGGGGCGTTCGGGAAGAGAGAGACAGAGAGAGAGAAGGAGCTGCCACTTACAGAGAGCCGGAACCCGCAGGTCTCGCAGCGCGTTCTCGAAGCGCAATAGCGCCTTCCTTTGCCGGGGGCGGCGGTGACGTTGACCTCCGGGATGGGGCGGTTATTCCGCGTAGATGGGGCGGACGACAATTCGTCCGCTCGAGCTCGTATTCGGCGCGGATACACTGCACACCCTTGCACCACTGTAGCACCACGAGCGCGTTACCGGGCACTCTACCCGAGGACGAGGTACGAGGCGGAGGGGAGCCTTGGAACACAAGGTAGGTTCCCACACACGATTCGTCGCGGCACGGCGTTAGCAACCGGAAAAAAAGGGACACGGACGACGTGTGTAGAAGGCCGGTACGCGTTGTTTTCTCCTCGCGGCTCTCTTTCTTTCTGCCTAATTCGCGCGCGTGGCTGTCTCTCCCCACTCCCCGCTCTCTCTCTCTCACTTACCTCTCCGCCGGTGGTTGTGCGTCGGCCTGCAACATATAGACATTTCTACATATAAATATATAGATAAATATGTACATGCTACGGCTAGAGAGAGAGCAACGGGACGGGGAAGGCAGGCGCACGCAGTGCTTGCGTTCCTCGTCACACGCCCTCCCTCCAGACGCTGGTAGCCGAAGCGTGACAGCTCGACCCAACATCTCTCTCTTCGATCGACCATCGTGTCAGGATGAGGAACGGGGTGGCTGCGGTCTACCGCTGGGGATCACTGGGATGAGGAAGGACGGGTAAAGAAGTCCCTTCCCTAGACGCAGTTGTTTTTGGAGGGCACCTTTATTCGTGATTAGATTACATAGTTATAGTATTTTTTTTTTCTTGTGTGGTGCCTCACTTGGTGTGGGCTGGCTTCGCTCCTTGGGGGCGATTCCGCTTTTCGGTGGCCCTGGGGGCGTGTCCTTCGTAATCGGGGTGGTTATGTTGGTTGGGGCACTCCCGTCCCCGGCGTACGCCCTCCAGCTTGCACTGACTGCAACTGGGTAGGCGGATAGGCGCAAACTGAGGCGCGTATGACGCCGCTTGTTCGCGCCGGGCCTCCGCCGTCTTCCGCAGAGCAAACATCCGGTTGACGTGGGCTTGCAGGCGTCTCGCCTCCACAGCGGTGTTGCTGCGGAAGGCTTCGAGGGCCTGAGCTGCCTCGACAACCGAGGGGCGCGTCCTTCCGGCGGTGTTGGTGTTCGACGGCAGGGTGGCCTGCATCAGCGAGCTCCGTAGCCGGTGCATTTCCAGGTGGCAGGCGGCCTGGAAGTCTTCCACTGCCCATCGTGCGGCGCGCTCGCGCTCCAGCAGCCTGGTCGCCTTTCCGTCCGCTTCCTCCCAGCGGTGGAGTAGGGCGTTTGCTTTCCGCCGGTGATCCGCCCAGGCGAGGTAGTCCACCTCGCCGAACTCCAGCAGCTCTCTTTGTCCGGGCGTCGCCCTCTGGACGAAGGTTTGGAGTTGTTGGAGGGCACTGGCCTCCTCGGCCTCCAGCTCCTGGCGCCGGAAGTACACGCGGTCCAACCGCTGGCATAGGGCCTGGACGCTGTCGGGCCGGATGCTGCCTGCTTGGGGCGCCGAGTCTGGCTCGGCGGTCTTCGGCCATCTGCCCTCCTCGATCGCGGCGTACTCGAGGCCCACGAGCCCTGGCCTCGGCCGCGCGGCCGGGGGACCCCTCTTCTGGACTTCTATGCGCTGGAAGGCGGCCTCCAACAGTGAGCTGAGGATCTCGGCGGCTACCTTGCTCGGGAAGAGCGCCATTCTCTGTTCCTAAGAAGAAGATGGAAAGTTGACGTTATCTGACGGCCCCCTGGGCGCAACCTGGGCCGGGACGACTCCTCGGCGAGGGGACTCAACCGGGTGGTGGAAACCGAGGGACGTGCCGGATTCGCCGGTATCCCGTGGGCGAGTTCGGGAGTTAGTCGGCCCATTGACGGGCGCGGGCCTGGGCCCGAGTGCGGCGGGGGGATTGGTCTCGCGGCGGGATTGAGCGTCCGTGCTTCCTGGGGCGACCTACTTTTCGCCTCTCCAGGCGCGCGTCGTTATGGCAGGCGGCTCCGCTGTTATCGGGCTCCGCAGGGGCTCGCGCTTGGGTTCTTCAACGGGTTACGATTCGCGTCCTACGCGGCCTCCCTAATCTACGCGGTGCGATATCGGTGTTAGATCGCGTGGCATTGCCCGCGGGGGTATCGCTCCGCACGCTCGTATCGGAATTACAATGAGGGGCGTGGGGCGCCGTACGCTCACCAGTGGTGTTACAATGCGGGTTCGCTCGCTCGCCTCGACATTACGATTTGACGCATCGCGGTCACGCTCTTCGCCCGAAGGCTCTTCCGTGTCGGAACTGCTATCATCTTCGGGGTCGTGATCTCGATGGTAGGGCTTCAGGTCGGCGACGTGATGCTTACCAGCATCTCTTCCCGTAGAGTCGACCAGTCGATAAACATTCGTGCCGAGTTTCTCCGTGATGGTAAAGGGCCCGTCGAATTTTGGGGCCAGTTTGGCGCTGACGCCCTGTATGCCTGACGAGAGGATGCGATTACGCCGCCATACACGATCGCCAATCGCGTAATGCATGTCGCGACGTCTCGCATTATAATAGCAAGCTTGCTTTGCCTGCGCTTTCTGCGAGTTTTCCGCTGCCTTTAGATGGAGATCAGATAATTTCTCCATGCGCTCTTTCCAATGTTGTAGAGCAGCCTCTTCTTGTGCAATCTGTGCGCGCTGATCCTCCTGGCGACGATGTGTGCCAGGGGCTGAGGGGTGACGACCCGTGTTAAGGAAGGCCGGGCTTACGCCAATGGAGTCTTGTACGGATGTATTGTACGCGAACATCAGCCCGGCGATGTGCGCATCCCAAGTACTGTGAGACTCCTCAATGAAGGCGATTATCGCGGTCTTCAGAGTCCTATTGACCCTCTCTACCGGATAGGCTTGAGCGTGATAAGGAGGTATCGTGGAATGCTCCACCCCACGCTCCACAAGGAATTTCTCAATGATTTTTTTAAGAAATTCGGTGCCATTGTCCGATAGGAATACTTCGGGCGTACCAAAGCGTGAAAATACGCGATCTTTCAACTCGCGGCGAATCGTTTGCGCATTCGCCTTTCTGATGGGAATACATTCTACCCAGCGAGTGAATAGATCCATGAAGACGAGCAAATACTCGTATCCCCGGGTAGATCGCGGAAATGGACCCATCACATCTCCAGCTACTATTTCCCAAGGGCGGGTGACCGTTCGATGGCCCATCAGGCCAGCTGGTGCAGTCTGCTGTACCTTACATTGTTGGCACACGGTGCAGTCACGGACAAATTGTGTCACATCTTTGTGCATTGATGGCCAATAGTATGATCGTGCAATTCGGTCATATGTTTTATGGCGTCCGAAATGACCAGCTGTGGGCTCCTCATGACATTCATGCAGAACGGTACGACGATCTTCTTTAGGCACGACTAACTTCCACGCATCCTGGTCGTCTACTAAATCTTCGACGGCAGGATCGGGACGATAGTAGTATAGTCGCTGCCCAACGACTTTCCACCATGGGAGGTTGGTCGGATCGCTCACCACTTTCTTACGAAGGCGCAAATACCAGGGGTCTTGCACATCGGTGACGCCGAGGGAGGCGACTTCGCAGGTCGGCTCGTCTTCGTACAAACGAGAGAGGGCGTCTGGTACGCAATTCAAGGTACCTTTCCGATGGATGACTTCGTAGTCGTATCCCTGCAACTCCAAGGCCCAACGGGCGAGTCTGCCCGTGGGGTTGCGCAATGAGTGCAGCCGACGAAGGCTGCTGTGATCGGTTATCACCTGGAAGTGATAGCCCTCGACGTACGGGCGGAATTTACGCACAGCCCATAGCACGGCGAGGCACTCACGTTCGGTGACCGAATAGTTACGCTCAGCCGCCGTCATCGTGCGACTAGCGTAGGAGAGCACGCGCTCCTCGCCATCAACAGCTTGCGTGAGCACGACGCCTAGTCCCGAGTCGCTGGCGTCCGTTTGGATGACGAACGTTTCTCCAAACGACGGTCGAGAAAGGACGGGTGCAGATGCGACGAGCGCCCGGATTTGTTAGAAGGCTTGCTGTTGCTCTTCTCCCCAATGGTACTTGATGTTCTTCTTGGTTAATCGGGTGAGAGGCTCAGCAAGCGTTGCGAAGTTCTCTAAGAACTTGCGATACCAGGACTCAAGGCCTAAAAACCTACGGAGCTGCTTCAGGTTCTTTGGTGCGGCGTAAGTCAAGATTGGTGCAATCTTATCCGGATCGGGTCGAAAACCGTCACGATCCACGAGGACGCCGAGGAACCGTACCTCTGCAAGTCCGAATTTACTCTTCTGCCGATTGATGGTCAAGCCGGCATCGGAAATCCGTCTCAGGATATGTTCGAGCCACCTGAGGTGCTTGTCAAAGCTCTCCGTAGCGATGATCACATCATCGAGGTAGGCGAAGGCCACCGGCTCCATTTCAGGGCCGATCAGCTTGTCGCTTAACTGCTGAAAGGTGGCAGGGCCACCGGCGATACCATATGGCATACGGGTCCATTCGAATAACCCCATGCCTGGAACCGTAAAGGCAGAGAGGTGTCGCGATTCCTCACGAAGAGGGACCTGATGGTAGGCGCTGCTGAGGTCCAGTGTGGAGATGTATCGCGCATTTCTCAGTTTCCGTAAGATTACGTCCATGTAAGGAAGCGGGTACGCGCTGACCTTGGACACGGAATTCAATTTGCGATAGTCCACACAGAATCGGTAGCTCCCATCGCTCTTGCGAACCATCACGACGGGGCTAGACCATTCGCTGGTTGATCTGCGAATTACGCCCTGATCAAGCATCTTGCGAACTTGCGCATGCATTTCCAGCTCTATCTTCTGAGAGACCGGATAATAACGCTGCTTAATCGGCTTAGCATCGCCAACATCGATCACGTGGTCGGTCAGATGCGTGCAGCCCAGAGGCTGATCAGCCGGAGGCAGCATCCGGTCGAGGAGTTCCTCGAGAGCTCGGCGTTGACTACCGTCAATATCGGCCAAGCCTATAGAGGCAAGCGAATACGCCGAGGTAACTGAGACGGTGCAGAGTTGTAACGGAACGAAATCCGCAGCACCCTCGATCGACATGGTGTTGTCGCGCGGGTGGATGACCGCATTGAAGGCGCGGTAGAAGTCTGCACCGAGCAGACAGTCATTTTCCAAGTCTGGAATTATGATGACGTCTAGCTCCATTTCTACGTCTGCTAGGGCAAACGGAAGGGCCACCTGGCCTATTATCGGCTCAATTTTTCCTGTGGCGAGTCGAGCACCAGTTCTAGGGAAGGGTCGAACTAGACGACCGAGGGCAGATGCGATCTGCAGGCCGATTGCTCCGAGAGCTGTACGAGCAGCCCCTGCATCAAGCAGTGCATAAATGCGAAACTCGCCTATGCCTACCTGTACCCACCATCGTGAATACCGATCGGGGTCGACACTTGTGGCTGAGTCAGCGGAGTCACGGTCGTGATGCTCCTCCTTTAGAGACAGGAGGGGGTAATCATCATTACCCTGTGTCCTTCCAGCTGCATGCTGATCTTCAGAGGTCTCACGGAGTGTAGGGGCGAGTTGGACCTCAATTACTCGCCCTTTTTCGCATTTCCTGAACACTCGGGACAGCTGCGCAAGGTGTGGCCAGGCCAACTACAGCCCCAGCACAAGAACCGCGGATCAGGACCTGCTGTCCGACCTTTGTTCTTGTCACTGAGGGGCTCGTGCACCAGCTTTCCTTTGAAGGAGGGCTTCCTCTCCGACTTGGGTGAGGTCGACGCTCTGGTTTTTCCTGTACGCGGCCACCTCGGGCGTGAATCGCGACCGCTCCTCTTCGGGATAAGGGCTGCGACGCCTGGCGCCTCTAAATCAGGTGAGGTGGCTCTAAAGCCAGCCTCTTGTAAAACTTCTCGCACCAGAGCTTTGAAGTTGGGCGGCTTCACGTCCACGGCCGCGATCCTTGGTTTCGGGCGCGTTCGAGACGTGTCGGCCGCATGGAAGGCCACTTCGGGCATTATGCAGTCCTCAGGTGATGGCGGTGGCTTATAATTTCGCTCCGCATCGAGGACGCATTCGGACTCTCGAGCAAGCTCGATTAGCCGATTGACGCTCGTAATCTTCTCCCGCGGAACTAACTTCTGTATCTCCGGGAGTAGATTACGGTAGATCAGGGCGAGTTGTTTGTCGTCCGACCATGGTTCTTCGAACCGATTGAGAATCGTTAACAAACAAAACACGTAGTCACGTGTTGGCTCGCGCTTCGCCTGCGTACGCCGCTGCGCTTCGCTGATTAGCTCAGCTTGGAAGCATCGATCGACGCCGTAGCAGCTCCGGGCTGCGTGGCAGAACTCTTGCCACGTGGTCCAGTCTTTCCGAGATAGACGGTACCAATGCAGGGCGACACCGTCAAGGAGCTCCGTGATGGCATTGAGCATGTCCTCGTCCGTGAGCGGTGTCAACCTGCGACATTCCGCGATCCTTTGCAGAAATTCTTCTACACTTTTCCCCTTGGCACCATTGAATCTAATTTTCCATTGGCGCACGGTCTTACCAATATCCGTGCGCTGGGCCAAGGTGCTTGACAGCGTTGATCGCGTTGTATTCGCGGGCGAGCTCATCACATCTCGATCCATGTGATGTCCCCCCCTTCCAGGCCCTTGGTATCGAGGGTGGCAAGGAGCCGAAACCGTAGGCTCGCTGGTCGCCCCTACAAACCTATTATTGTTGAGGTTTTTGTCACTTTCCAAGTATTGCAGATCGTACGTATCTTGGAAAGTGACACGGTCGCGTCGCGCCGATTTCTGCAGCTGCTGCTGGATGCTGGCAGGCGTAGCGTGCATCTCACTTTGCCTCTGCTGCAAATCTTGGACAGTGCAGTTTTGGTTCTGCATCCAAGTTTGCAGCATATTCTGCAGGCCATGTAATCCCTGACGAAGGTTTACATTGTTTTCGAGGTCAGTCGGTTGAGGTTCGACTGTTGTATTTGTCGCCTGAGATGCGACTTGGGTTCGACGTGTGGTGTCATTCGTGACACCCGAGTCGGGAGGCGTAATTACGCTCGTGGTGGCTGCCTGAATCGGCGATTCGTTGGCAGTGCTCCATGCGAGCGGTTCATGCCTGTTCATCTCGGCCAAATTGAAGTCGATCAGATTTTGTATTTGGTGATCGACAGCTGTTGTTATATTTCTTTGATCTGTGCTCGGATAAATTTGCCGAGCCTGCTGTATGTCAGCTGATTCGTCCGCTTGTTCGGCGTACGTCGCTTCCATTCGATCCAAAATATAAGTTTTTGTTGCGTCGCGCATTGTCGAGGTCACGATTATCTTTAACAGATTTTTATCTCTTCGCGTGCGTGTTTTTATACTATCACTGTCACTCTCGCATTCCACAAAATCTCCTGGGCTATAATTTCCCGCTAGTCTATGGTATAGCCTAGCAGCCCTTTGAAATGGGGAACCCTCATTTTTTAATTCTAGTTCCGCTGTAATTAGGTTTGTTTCTTCCTCACATAGGCTTTCAAGCCAGTCGTTAAATTCGTTTGGCGGATTTGCCATCTTTTATTTCTTTTCGTTGAAAATTAGAAGAAGACAAACGAACAAACGGAAAAAGAGAAAAAAAAATACAACGTGAGAAAAATAGAGCGTTATAGCCAAAGTTTTCGATTAAATAATTAAAAGCAAATAATTAAAAGCCGGCAATCTCAAGAGATAGTGGAGTGCGAGGGCGAAAACGCATAAATTAGGGGCGACTGACGCACAAAAAAACCAGAAAATATAAGAGAAAAAGAATTCAACAATTTTCAAAAATTATCAAAAAATTTACAAAAAATTTTCCCAAAATTCTTATTTCGGCTTTCGGATTCTCGATTTTCCAAAAAAGATTTATTTTGAAATTGTAGTAGTTTTTCCTTTTTATATTTTTTAAGCAATGTAAAAAAAAATACAAAAATACAAAGAAAAAAAGAAAACACAAAAAAAAAACAAAAAAATAAAAATATAGTTTATTTTTAGTTCTTTTATAACTTCTACAAAAAATTTTATTTTACAGTTTTCCAAAAAAAACTTTAATTTTTGGTTTTCGAAAAAACAAAAATTTTAAATTTTTAGTTTTCACAAAAAAAAAAAAAAAAAATTTCAATTTTTCGTTTTCAAAAAAAAAGGAAAAAAAAATTTTAATTTTTAGTTTTCAAAAAAAAATTTTCAATTTTTAAATTATACTGCAAAAATATTAGAGATATTACAATATCAAAATGAAGATCCGAAAGCGAAAACCATAAAGGGAATAATCAATTTTGATCAAATTAAATTGAGAGCAAAGAAAAATTTGCGTTAGTCGCATGTACACTGTATGTACAGCGTAGAGTCGCGGTTGTGTGTATGTGAATATACACAGATCGCTGACTTCGCTATTTATAGTCGACTATGTGTAAAGAAGAGAACTTTTAATTATATTTAATTTACACTAAATGTTCCTTATGTCTGTAACGGCGAAAATTTATTATTATATTATAATTGCGAATGTAAATCTATTTATATCAGTTATATTTTCATATTACGCTATCTTATAAATTAATTATTGATTAATTTTAGTTTAGCTTAGATGGAATTCACATATTTAATTTAAGCTAAATTTTAAAGTTACATCCAATTAATATATATATATATATATATATATATATATATATATATATATCAATATTATATAAATTAATGTATATGTATCTATTTAACTTAAAATTAGTTTTGCTTGAAAAACTGCACAAATATTATATTACCGTATTCGGCATTATATTTCATTTGTGCTGCTTTTCAGCCGCTTTCGCCGAATTGCCGTTGGCCTTGGCCGACTTCGAGAGTGTTTACATCTACGAGCTCGCAACGTAAACACTAGCGATGTGCTGTGCGTTCGCACTCTGTAATATTATAATTTTCAATATAATAAAATTATTAAATTATTTTCGCGCATCCGCGTCACTTGCGAATATTCGCCGGGGCACTGTAATATAATATATTATTACATATATATTATAAAATGTATATATGTAATGATATATATAAAGATATATAAAATATTCTTATATAAAGTGCGATCCCGAGATCGCGTTGGGCGCCATGTAACGGTGCGCGTGTCCGCCTCGAGCACGAGGACGGCGGGCACGGCCGTTGCAAATCTGTGCCCGGCTGGGCTTAGCCCCGAAGGATTTCGGCGAGGGAGAGGGGCGGTCCGCGAAGGGCGAAATATCGCGTTGTGGGACGGCGCGTGGAATAGGATGGCTAATAGAGCACACTTGATGATAATGGAAAAGAAAAATAAGACAGATAATTAAAATTTAAATACGATTTAATGGCACGGCGCCAAAGATACACACACAATGCAGCGCCTATATACGAGGCATGCGGGATGTAGGCCGAGGGTCGCCGAGGCGACGGCGCGCGGGGCGTTCGGGAAGAGAGAGAGAGAGAGAGAAGGAGCTGCCACTTACAGAGAGCCGGAACCCGCAGGTCTCGCAGCGCGTTCTCGAAGCGCAATAGCGCCTTCCTTTGTCGGGGGCGGCGGTGACGTTGACCTCCGGGATGGGGCGGTTATTCCGCGTAGATGGGGCGGACGACAATTCGTCCGCTCGAGCTCGTATTCGGCGCGGGTACACTGCACACCCTTGCACCACTGTAGCTCCACGAGCGCGTTACCGGGCACTCTACCCGAGGACGAGGTACGAGGTGGAGGGGAACCTTGGAACACAAGGTAGGTTCCCACACACGATTCGTCGCGGCACGGCGTTAGCAACCGGAAAAAAAGGGACACGGACGACGTGTGTAGAAGGCCGGTACGCGTTGTTTTCTCCTCGCGGCTCTCTTTCTTTCTGCCTAATTCGCGCGCGTGGCTGTCTCTCCCCACTCCCCGCTCTCTCTCTCACTTACCTCTCCGCCGGTGGTTGTGCGTCGGCCTACAACATATAAACATTTCTACATATAAATATACAGATAAATATGTACATGCTACGGCTAGAGAGAGAGCAACGGGACGGGGAAGGCAGGCGCACGCAGTGCTTGCGTTCCTCGTCACAATATATATATATATATATATATATATATATATATATATATACATACATTGTATCAAATGGTCGCCGAATAGCAGCTTTTTATATAGACGAGATAATAGGTATTACAGTAAATTATTTATAGTAATATACATTTTTATATATAGAGTGCTCTTTACTTAGATATTATTGAACTGTTTAAGAAGTCGGTTAAATTATTATCTCGGGCGAAGCCGAGATGGGGGATGCTAGTATATCTATAACCGCAATAGTTATATGAAATACTAATATTAATCTATAATTATAATATAATAGCCAACTATAATATAATTAAGAATGCTTACATCTAATCAATGCATCTCGTAAATATTAAATCATTTTATTTTATTTTTATTTTGTTATTTGTCGTCGCCCTATATATGATGATGGTCTATAACATCGGTTAGATGAGTAATATTAGTTTTTATTCAGAATCCAGGGAAGTGATTGTAAACGCAGACAGTTTGCATGTCACTATATTAGTATAGTCTATTAATTATTAATAGTATAGTTATTTTTTAAAGAATTTAAAAGTAATAAAAATATTAATAGAAAGCCCTATGAAGCGGTTCCCAAATCGATTATTGAAAATATATCCACTCTTAAACTCATATCTAAACAATATGTAAAAAGTCTGCTATGTTTTGAGTTAAGAAAATAAAAATTCACAAAAACGTAAAGCAACTTATAAAACTGCATGTGTTATGCAAAAGTAAAATTGTAAAAAATACCGACTCCATCAATGTAGGAAAGAGTAGGTGCACTATATAATCTAGACCATTTGAGATATTGATATAGGGTTACTATCCTAGCCGATGTATTTTAAACTATTAATTTTATATTATTTCAACAAGGTGTTGCATGACGATAATGCATCAGTTCATACGTCATTCTTTATTCGTAAATTTTTGACCCATAACAATACTGTCATCATGTATCAGCCACAGTATTCACAAGAGTTGGACCCCTGTGACATTTTTCTTTTGGCACTACTGAAAAGACGCAAAGGACGACATTTTACTACGATTATGGAGATAAAGATCGCATCGCTGAAAGAACTCGAAGTTATACCAAATAGTGCTTCTCGGAAATGCTTTGAAGATTGGAAAAAGCGCTAGCACAATACATTATATCTGAGACGGATAACTTTGAAGGGCACAATGTAAATATTTATAAATAAATAAATATTTTTGTACTAAAATAAAAATTCATTTTAATTTTTTATCACACCTCGTACCGTTTATCTATTGAACATCAAAAATTGTATCTTCTATTTTGACGTAATTCGTGACGCGTAAGTGATAAGCTTTCTTAAAATAATGATACAGCGAAAAAATATACGTTCGTAAACAATTTCATCTATAATTCATAATAATATGAAGATATTCGATATCAATTGTATGCAATAAATTGATAGATATAAACATACTGGAGTAATAAGCTCAGTGAAGCGTTTTTTATTCTTAAATCTGAATCACAGTTTGATAAGAAAAAAACAGCTTTATTCGAAATAGAAGATACAAATCAGAATATAGTTAATTTGGGATAATTTCATACATTATTAGCAACTCTTATTAGAAATATTATAGATTATCTGACGTACGAAATTATACTAAGAGTTACGTATCCAGCTCTGAATTAAACTATAATTCCATTCTTACGTGAATACATTTTATGGATCTTAGGCTACAGACGTAACTATATCCTAAGAAATACAGTAACATAAAGACAAATTTGATCATTGTGCATTTTAGTATAACAAATAATAATTTATTTTCAATCATTCAGAAATAAAGATATTTTTAGCTTTAAATAATTTCTAAATATTTTAACATGGTTTAGAACTGAAATTTATTGGATTATATAATGTTTTTTTTAATAACAATAAAATTTATGATATGAACTCAAAATTATGATATTCTATTATTAATGATCATAAAAATCAACAATAAAATAAAATTATTTATAAAACAGCGTGGAAGGTGCATATGAGTGAGATAAATAAATTATTAAAAATGAATCTTAAAATTTTCATCATCACGCATATGCATTTGATCGCGATTATTTTATATACATAATTAAGTACATTAAAGATACCATATAAATTTTTATAGTTTGACTGGATAAAGAGTAGAAACTTCAAGGAAGCGGTGCCGGCTACTCAAGAGTAAATTATAAAAATTTTTACTAATAAATTAATAACATTAATACTTTCAACGCAACGTTTTTTTAATGTACGTCTTTGTTTTTCGATATATAATTTAAAAAAACGTATTATATTAAACGAAAATAAATTTCTACTTCAAATGATATTATTAATCCTTATTTTATATATGATGCTAATAAATAATATTTTAAAATGTTTGTATTTGAAATATAATCTCTTGTAAGGTATTGCTTAAATATTGTGGACGTATATAGATATATATTCTAAAGAGGTCGTATTTGGATGCATTATTGATTTTGGTTACGGAATGTCAAATTAGACGCTGTCTGGAGACTGTCTCTTCCAATTTTCGAGGCATTTTGGCCAATTCATAAGAGGGACATGCGAGAAAATTCTGATTTTAACGGAAGATAAAAATTGTACAGTGAAGATATATACAACTGACAGGCCTACAGAGAAACCATTTTCATTAGCATTACAGATTTTAAAATCTGCCAAGAGAGACGCAGTATCGCAGCAGTAAAGGGGTCGCTCAGAGATATAAATATTCTTAATTCTAGTGACTAGACCACTCGTGGTATTTTTTCAGAATAGATATATATTTATTTATTGGAATAATGCTTAATATCCTTAATAGTTAATACTTCATATTGTATTACAATGTATATACTACAAATTAACGTTTTAAAAAAAAAAAAAATTGTAAAATGAAAAACATTTTCATATTAAGTATTAACTATGATTTTGCGTACATTTTGACCTTCTATCTGACAATTCATGGATAGAACAATATAAAAGATTAATTGGATAACAGACACTCATTTCATGTTAATTGTATTCTTATATTATGTTTTACTATTACATATTTTAAGTATATTATTAATATGCTAGCAATTTAACACAATGAGTAAAATCTTTTCTATCATTTTTTAACTTATAATATTTGTTATAAACATGTCAAAGTCCTAGTAAATTTGCATATATTTTATTCATCTTAAATAATATGGTAATGTTTGTTACGGTTATATGAACAATTATATTTGTATGGTCGAGAAAATACAGATTTCTAGAAAGATAAAAATATACAGTGACATACAACATTTTTCTCCCCGCCTTCTCTCTCTCTCTCTCTCTCTCTCTCTCTCTCTTTCTTTCCTGATAAGACACGACATATTTTTCTCTCACGAGCTTTCAATCTTTCTCTTTCTTTGTAATCTTATGGGTTGTAACGTGGCATAATATAAACGTTAATAGTATAGCGTGAAATAAGCCTCCAAAGCTTCAAGGTCTCGAGTCTCGACCGTTACAATGAAAATTATAATTCTGCATAATAAATGGTCGAAATTATTCCCGGGGAATTGAGAAGTCGAGCACAAAAGACGACGAATTTCTGCGAAAAGCATGGGCCCGACGCGCCAAATCTAGACATGCAGTAGGCAAGACCGCCGACTCGCTCGGCCTGCGAAGAAGGAGAACAAAGCACAGAGAAGAAAAATTTCCTCCGCAGCGTATATAAGGGCGCCAAGATGGAAGTTAAAGAAGGCACATGGAGACGGCGATCTCATACATCACGCGTGGTCGGCTCGACGCCGCTGCCGCCGCGATACTTTTAGGTAGGTTAGGATCGGCGTAGTGGAGGTGGGAGGTCATCAGCCACCGAAAAAGGTGTTAGGTTCAAGAGAACACGCGAGCTCGTCTCTTTTGAGCTCAACCGCTTACCAGTATGGATGTACAAAAAGAGGACCTCTTCTGCCGCGGGCCGAACTTCGTTTAAAGAAAGGATGAGTACGGCGAATTTAGCGAATTCAGCGAATTTATTAATTTAGGCATTCATAGGTGACGTGCGGGACGCGTATAGTTAATATAAGGACCGTTTGTATTTATTTTTGCGTGCCTAAATAAAGGTATTTAAGAGGCACAGCCATTGTTTCCGGAGTTTATGGATTAGACTCGTCTATCCGATCAGTGCGAGAGATCGCCGCAGAATTACGTTTTACAGCGGTAGACTCACAGAAGTCTTAGGATAGACGGAGATATTGGGTCACGCGCGTTCATTCGGGGAAGCTAATACGGGATAGTCGCGTTCGTCCCGGAAATTGCAAGTCGGTCGTGAGGCTCTCGTCGCGTTCTTTCGAAAGAGAACGGAAGCGGTTATCTGTATCGCGGTTGCCTATAACTTACCTCTCATCCGGTTCTCCTGAAAGAGAACGGAAGTGGTTACTGACACCGTGGCTATATATTCTGGCTGTCGCCCTGTTCTCCTGATAGAGAACAGGAGCGGCTACAGATACAGCCGCTACCGCTATCGCCACATTCTCCTGAAAGAGGATGGGAATTGCTACCATAAATAAGCTATTGTTATTCGACCGGCTCGGTCCACGAAATTCCATAGAGGGCGGTAAGGAACGAGAAGAGCGAGTGGCATGCCATGTCCGCCATTTTGTCGTAGACGCGGGACGGAGGATTCGCGGAAGATTTATTGGGATTCGTGCTAAGGAGCCAGCGAGCTAGGTCGTAGGTTTTGACCTGCATCAGATTTTGACGACCTGAGGAAGTGCGACGGGCGAATCCCGTGAGGCTGGATCGAGGCGCTGCGGTATGAGTATTAAAACTTTAATACAGAGAACGTGTCGATGTATATATAAGTCGGAAATTAGGTATAGTAAAATTTGATAGAGAGGGAAGGATACATTTTTAAATATAATTTTCTGTAATATATTGCTAGATCACTATCAAGTTTCACCTGAATTTTTTCTCGGTTTTAAAAGTTTTTTTTCTCTTTCTGTGACTTTAGTGAATTGGCTTTTTTCCAAATAATGACAAAAAGTCTTCCTTCACCGCAGATTTTTCTTATCAACAACACGAAATCTTTTCAAAAGCAAGTTGAAAAGGAAGGTATTAGTTTTAGAAGTTGAAAATCAAAGATTCGTCTCATAAATCTTCGAACATGAAAGTTCTGTGATGTTTATTTTTACAAATATATTATTCCAAATCTGCCTATTACTGTTACCACTTTCGTGCTGCTGAAACAGATCTAGTACATTCCTTTCAGAGATGAGTTAGAGAGAAAG
Source organism: Sycobia sp. Sy_11 (assembly GCA_018907035.1). NCBI lineage: Eukaryota > Metazoa > Arthropoda > Insecta > Hymenoptera > Epichrysomallidae > Sycobia > Sycobia sp. Sy_11. Next base: position 1,439,223 of record JACCIC010000029.1, read on the forward strand.
AGTGACTATCAAATAGGTAGATTACAATCTGCATATTCGATCCAGGGAAAGGAGCAATACTATGCGTACTCGTAAGGTTACGTCATCGATACATATATTTCTCTAGATGCTGCACAAGAAGTTGAAACTTTTGTCACATCCTGTGTGCGAAAATTAAACGTGCATTCATATTTCGCTAGTATGAATTAATTAGCATATAATTGTAATTATTATAATTTCATAAAATAACAAATTATTTTATTTAATTAAAATCTAGCTGAAAGTAATTATTCAGTAATTAGGTATCAACGTTATTTTCCATTCATGCTCTTCTTTTATATATGTGTGTAAATAAATTTCCTTGTATTATTGCCAATCATTTACAAAACAAATATTTATTATTAATCATAAATGCAGCATCTAGTATAAGAAAAAGAGTGAAATATGACCACCTGCTAGATTGATAGACAGTGGAGCTTTAGAAGCATTCTGATTTATTTCAAAGTCTATTTATGCAATGGGTTAAGTATAAGCCTATTAGTAATGAAAACGCTAGGACGGTCGTCAAAAATTTTAAGGGAGGATCATCTCAAATTCGGCGATCCAGAGGTCCTCTTGTCTGATAATGGTATGGAATTTAAAAATTGTATTATTAATGAATATGTCACGAAAGCAGCGATAAATCATATCTCCACGCCTCTAAACTATCCACAGTCTAATTCAGTGAAGCGAGTCAATAGAAAATTAAAGACTGGTATTGTGACATTCACGCAAATGTCTCACAATACGCTAGGTAAAAAGCTTTTCAAATTCAATTCTTGGTTCAATATAATGTCAGATAATTTCACGGGGTATTCTTCAGCTCTACTATATTTCAGTTGATAGCTGACAAAACCAGGCAACGTTGAAAAACCAAGAACGTGAAAATGAAAGTTCCTGATAAAACTAAGAATATTGAAGGAACTCTAAGAGATCGCTAAGACTCAGTTCCAGGGAAACAAAGTCGTCAGGCAATTAATATAAAGGTCGACAATATATATCTCGTCATACCAAGTAGGTGACCTGGCATGGAAGAGAAACATTAACTAACTAGGATTAATGATGAATTGTGATACTGAATCATATACTGATTCGGAAATTAGTTTATGCGGATAATCTAAAACTATAATCTAAAACTGTTAGATTCGACAAATACGATCTTTTAGACATCGTGGATAGCCTACATGGAGAAGAAAGTATCACGCCACAATGACCGATATAGCCACCCATCTGTCTCGCGCGAACATGTACCAGTGGGCGAAGTCTCTGATACTGGGTCTTCTATGCAAGATATGTCTACAAATGGTTGCGAAGTAGTAGATTCCGTTCGGGATAGGAACCGAGGTCGTACGCGTAAAACTCAAACGGTGATCTCGTAACCGTCCTTGCCTCGAGCCATATCGTACATATAGGAAGTGTATGTATATAGGAAGACACTACTATTCGCTAGATTGTTGGGCAGTTTCAACGTCATATTCATAAACCCATGTTTCGTCACCGGTAATGATGCATTTGATGCCTGTAGGGTCCTCAGCTACGTTTTGAAGCATCTCTTTTCGATCTCTACTCGACGTTGTTTTTGCAAAAGATTCAGATGTTTTGGAACGAGTCTCGAATTGACACGCTTCATATTAAAAACATTAATCAAAATATTTTGACTCAATCCATAAAAGATATTGAGAGCCTCTGATATCTCTCTGATGCCGACACGACGATTTTGGAGCATCATTTCCTCAACTTTTTCGATGTTATCGTCATTAACAGATGTGGATGGGCGACTTGCATGAAACAAGTTTTAGACGACTTCACGAACTTCACAGAATACATTGTGCCACTCACATACTCAGCGATAAAGTAGACTCCTCAAAACACTTTTGCAACATTTTCATAATTGCAAGGATAAGAATGCTTTATGTTAAAAATCTGGAGTTGTTTATAAAATTAATTGTCTGAATTATAATGAATGCTACATTGTACAAACAAGTAGATAACAAAAGAGAATTTATCAACATAAATATAGTTTACGTAATTCACATATTACTTCTGGTTTAAAAGAACATTGTTTGAAGTTTTTACATTCTCTTGTTTTGGTGAATGTGGACATTTTGGAACATGGTATTAGTAATAAGTACAAAAGGGAAAGTCTTGAAAGTATTCACATTTCAAGGAATTCAAATAATGTGAATTTAATGCCAAAGTTCAGTAAATTAAATAACATTTATCATTCTTTATTCAATTGATTGGTTTTGAACCGTTTGTGTAGAGTGGGGATTGTATATTCAAATTACTAGATGTTTGGTTTTGCGGAGATAGAGGTATATATACGTTGGAATATTAATATAAGGTTTAGTTTAGTCCCTTATAAGGACCCTTAGCGAGCTCAAAACTTTGGACAACCTCCGTCTATTTTCAATTGGCTATAGTTGGTAGGGACGAATGTTTTTCAGCTAATATATTTTTATTTCAGATTAGTCTACGGGGATGATTTTAAACAATGAACAGTATGACTCTCATTATAATTTTAACGGCGATGCATTTATCGCCGAGAAATTTTAATATTCCCGGGAACGTCTATTCTGGACCCAAAAGAACATCCCTGTATAGCTACTCTATCAGCAGTACCTTTTATTCATTTTTCATCACCTGCAACAATACTATGCCAAAATTATTTATTTTTTACCGCTGCAGCAGTTTCGAACCTTTTGTATGACTCCTAATTCTTTAAGGCACAAAATCGTTTGCTGGTTGACATTCTATTATACAGCAAGTTTTTCTTGGATCCAACTCGAATCTTCATCCATCAAAGCATCTAATGCCTCGTCTTCAAAACATTTCGGCTTTCCGAAGCAATTCTTATCCTCAACTTCAAAATCACCATTTTGGAACCGTTTGAACTACTCGCGGTACATTGACTAACCAATACATTTCGCCCCATAAGTTTCCGAAAGTAAACGATAGGCCTCGGCCGCACTTAAAACTCACTCATATTAAAGAATAGAAACAGCGCTTTCCATAAATAACAATTATTTAGCTGAAAACTTGCCATCATTCTGCTCAATAAGATAATCGATATCGAAGCAATGCACAAGTACAATGCTGAAAAGTTGTCGACAGATGCACAACCTTCCAATATAACACACAATGTCTGATATTTCTGCTCAGGATCCACTGATGATTATTTGATAGGATCCATTGATGATATTTTGATAAAAATGGAAATTTACTTGTACACCAAATATAATAAATTCATCATCAATGTAATAAATGCATCATTTTCAATGAAGATATATAATTACATATTTAAGAATTTACTTGTCTTTATATTGTAATCAAAATATTTTTTGCAGTTACTTTTTTACACTATAGTGAGAATAGTTAAGTCTATAGAAAGATTATGATACTATGTTGTTAAAATATTTGTGTTTGTGTTTCTGGATCACTAATGAAGTCTTATAAGCAGATATATGTAAATAATGTTCATAAAATTCTTATTTATATTTCCCCATTATTATGCGAATATGAATGCTCGTAAATGGCAGAATCCATTTGCGGATCACCTTTAATAATTAAAAAGTCTATCATAATTTTATGATGACGTCCGCATTGAGCAAAGTTCAGTTTGAATGATGAAGAAATAAAACACAATTTTCCGCGCAGTAAATTCTGTCCAAAAGAACTTTAAACTAGACTAAGACAAGTATTAAAAAATGATCGCGCAAGCCATCTGTTTCTTTCGTTGTAGCCTTTTAAACATGATGTAGTCGTCTCGCGATAAACTTTCACCAAAGATGAGTTACATTTCCCTGGATTAGATTTCTTCCTTTTTCGGAAACGAAAATATCACGGGTCGTGCACGTTGAGGAACCGAGAGAAGTAGGGTAATCAATTTATCATTTTATGTTTATTTGAGAGTGTTAAAAATAATGTGTGATTCTCAAATTTAACTAGAAAATGCAGCCTCCTTACCTGCGATGGACGTCCAGTCTCTCCAACCAATAATTGTATCTCCTTCTGTAGGAATCTAACATCTAATCTAAAAAATAGATTAAAGAATCTCGAGTTACTAAATGAAAAATATAAAAAAAAAGCATATGAAAAACGAAGTATTATAAAATTTAGCTTCATGGACATAATATAAATTATATTGACAAAATTAAAAATCAAATTCCTATCAATGAATCTAAAAATAACTTTATGAAATCTGTATTGAAATAATAATTCCTACATCGTAAATATAATATTAGCTATACAAATTTAATTCCGCCGTTTTGCCATAGATGGCTGTAGTGGTAAGTTGTAATTGAAATAGATAGATCGTAGATGCCTTAATATCTACTGTTGAGTTGATTTATAATATGATGATGATGATGATGATGATGATGATAATAATAATTTTTTTTTTTTTTTTTGGGAGGAGGAAAAAAATCCTTTATGGATCCCGGAGACCGGTCCCCGGGTATGTAGGACTCACCTCCTCAGTGTATTCCCTTCGACTGCTTCCCACAGCTCTGAAAAGGGCTACGAGTCGGGGTAGATAGGCGTCAACCGAGGAGACCTCCACACGATGCCGTAAGTGCAGCCCAGGAACCGTCTATGAGGACATTACTTCTGGGCTGCGCCATCCTATTCGCCCTTGCGGGCTTACATACCTTCTTCAATTCTTCTTTTGTGGTCAAGGATGGCTCTGCAAGAAATTGCAAATCCTGGACCACTTCTCATGACTCTCTAGCATCAGCCGAACGATAATGTCAGGCCCACATGGTCCTATGTCTCTCCAGAGGCACTCCCTTTCAAGGCGAAACACCTCGCACTGAAAGAATGTGTGAAGTGCGTCGTCTAGGGGAACGCAACAGTGGGCACAGCTCGGATCCGGTAATTTCCCCATCTTGTGGAGATAGGATCGAAACTGACCGTGCCGCGATAAGAGCTGTGTGAGGTGGTAATTAACCTCTCCGTAAGGCCTGTGGAGCTATTGGCCATCAACCTGCTAAGTTGTGCTGTCACTCGGGCAACTTTATCCGTCACCCCCAAGTACCTTACAGCTGCTTTGGTACTCACCGTCGTGTCTCCAACCTGCATAAGGAGTATCTTTGGGATACGTTTCTTAGTTAGGAGCACGATCTCCGTTTTCGCCGCCGCCAGTTCTAACCCATTGTTCTCCATCCATCTCTGCACTCGACGCATCACCTGGTTGAGGCACATCTGTGCAGCGTCATAATCCCTAGCGATGATAACAGCTGCTACATCATCTGCGTATCCAACCAGAAAGGTGTCCTCAGGCATCTGCATCCGGAGTATTCCATCATATGAAACGTTCCACATGTCGGCTCCGAGTACAGACCCCTGAGCCACCCCGGAACTAAGTCTTTTCCTTCTCCAACCGTCCGATTTCTCGTAAACCAAGTATCGATCCTTAAGGTAATCATCTAATATACGAAGTATATAAGGTGGCATCCGAAAGTCTCGCTCCATGGCCCTCAAAACATTTGCCCATCCAACAGAGTTGAAGGCATTCCGAACGTCAAGGGTAGCCAGGAGGCAAACAGGTCGAGAGTAGTGATTACCCCTCTCTGTGCGCCTCGCCGCATCAACAACCTCGAGGATTGCGTCCACCGTCGCCGTGCCTCCCCGGAATCCGTACTGTCTGTCAGACAAGCCGCCGACAGCAGCAACAGCTCCCAGGAGTCGTGACTTCAATAGACGCTCCATCAGCTTTCCAGCTGTATCTAACATACATAGAGGTCGATATGACGAGGGCGCCTCCGGCGGACCCTTGCCCTTGTCGATAAGCACAAGTTTCGCCACCTTCCAGCTAGAATAGAATAAACCAGCTGTCAAAAACTAATTGTACATCGATAGAAGGAGTTCTGGATGCCCCTCAACTACTATTTTCAGCACTTCTCCTGGAATTCCCTCAAGTCCTGGAGCCGACTTATTCCGCATGGTTCTCACGGCTCTATCGAGATCCTCTTGGCTGAAAAGAGGTACATCCAATTCTCGTTTCGGTGGAGCTGGATCAGACCTATCAGGGTGGGTAGGGAACAGGGTATCTACGATGTTCCGCATTGTGCTGGAGTCCAAGGTGCCCATGTTTCCATGAGCTCCCAGTTTTTCAGCAACTACCCTGTATTCCAATCCCCATGGATCCCCATCTATGTCTTCACACAGCGCCTTCCAGCATCGGCATTTGCTGGCTTCGATCGCTCGTCGAAGGGCTTTCTTAGATAGCTTGTATTCAGCCCTCATCAAAGTGATGTCATCTCCGTGTTTACGAGCTCTCTGTAACATTCGTCGTAGATGTAAACACCTACGCCTCGTATCAGCTATCTCAGCCGTCCACCAGTAGACAGGAAGTCTTTTTCCACCAACCACTTTGCACGGCCTCGACTCTTCGCAAGCCCGGCGTTGAATGCGCATTGTGGCGCTAGTCAACTCCCTGGCGTGCTGAATTGTCGATGAGCCATTTGGAATCCTAACAAGGCTTTGCTGACCGCGTTCAATGGCCTGTGAGAATTTCTCTCTATTTATCCCTGCAACGTTCCATCTAGGGGGCCCTCGCGAATTGTGTCCAGTGAAACCTGGCATTCTATCACATACGCGGAATGTGATGTATTGGTGATCGCTGGCTGTGTAGTCCTCGATCACCTGCCAGTCCTGGATTCGAGAGGCCCGATGTTCTGTCGCAAAGGTCACATCAGGTATAGTTTCGGCATAGCCCGGTCTCCTGAAGGTCGAAGTATTGCCAGTATTTAGAATTATTAGACCAAGTCCGGACGCTAGTTCCATGACTCTTCGACCTCTGGAGTCCGGCTTCGCCATGCCCCATTCTAGGGCCCTTGCATTAAAGTCACCTGCCATTACCAGCTCACCTTTCATTTCTGTGACGGTGTCTTCCAGGTCATCTGATATGACCTGGTAGTCACCTATGGCTTGGTTTGGTGTAAGATAGCAACTCACATACGTGATGTGATTGCATGTTACCCAAACATAGCCATTTCCAGATCCATGATCCTCTACTTCTGTTTTTCGTGAGTCAGGAATCCAAATGGCTTCCGTTCCATAGTTATCGGTGAACCAACCTACTCCTTCTCTGTTCCGATACTGTTCGCTGATAATTAATATATCAGCATTAGTATCGTGGCAAAGCCGATGAAGGAGGTGATCAGCTATCCTGCTGCGATTAATATTCCTTTGCAGAATTACGACCATTTAGCCTTTTTTGAGAGAGCCTCGCGAAAAGTCGGACAGGCGCCGGAACCGGCAACGTGCCGGCGTCCCTCCGATTTCGCTTCACCTTTACAGAGAAAGCATTCGGGTTCTGCGGTGCAAGACGCAACCATGTGTTCTCTCTGTCCGCAACGATAACAACAGGCGCTACGATCAGGGCCTTTACAGCTATGGCTCCGGTGGCCATATCCTAGGCACCTGTAGCACCTCGTCATTATTTCGCGGCGGCGTACACGACAATTCACCAGGCCCACTCGCAAAAACCAGATCTTCAGCAGACGCACGGCACCAACCTCTTCCAGCACTCTAACCTGCAGCTCGCCACAATAATCTGGCAGTTTACTTTTGAGGGCCTCACACACCTCATCCTCCGTCACGCAGCAGTCCAGGTCTCTAACCTCTAGACTTCCTCTAGGGGTCAGCTCCCTGACACAGCCGCTCTGGCCAGTTGCTTCCTTGAACACTTCAGCGAGTGCTTACCGACCTTCGGGTTTGGTATGTCTGAGTTCAATCAGCACCTTACCCGATTTGGTTTTCCGGACGGTCCTCACATCCGCGCCCAAGTCCTCCGGTTTGACCGCTCTGATGGATCTCATCACCTCAGCGTACGATTTCCCCTGCGCTGGTTTGATGGCGATCGCATCGAGCTTTGCCCTTTTTTTTTAATTTCTGTGATTATTACTTTCTTTTTTGGATGCTGAGGTTATACCTCAGCATTCTGCTCACTTTGCTTCTTCTTATTGTTCTTTTTTTTTGTTTTTACTTCTTGCCACCCTTCTTTTTTGTCCTCCTGTTCTCCCCTTTTTTTCTCCTTAGTAAGGGAGATATCCGGGGGACTTGATGCCGGTCTCTTCGGGGTTATCTCTTCTCTCTTCTGTCTAGTTGTTGGCAGGAGGCTCCCCGGTACCTTCTTCGCTTGTATTTTGTGCTGAAGAGCATCTACGAGCTCTTCAGCTTTTGGAAGGCCATCCTTGATATCTTTTTTAATGTTTGGTTGGCTCTTTATTGCTTTGATCATGTCCTTGAGCAGCCGAGCAAGTTGGAGAATAATCTCCAGTTCACTCGTCCGCTCAACAGACTTAATCCCGGCCTCAGCCGGCTGTCCCTCCCCCACTCCAAGGTAACTCTTTTGTTGCTTTTGGCAATCCATGGGTCAATTTTTTTTTTTTTTTTATTTCATTCCTGCAGATGGTCGGCCTCCTGGACCCTTTAACGTTGAGCTCAATAAGGCAGCCCCCCAACACATGCCTGTAAGGGCTGACTCATCTCGGACCATTGTGCAAGAGTATAGCGCGCTCTGGTGCACTATTCCACTTCCGTCCTGTCGAGCTTCGCACCCCAACAACAAGGTGTTTCACTCTCTGGAAAACATCGGAGGAAATCACACACCGAACGCGCTCGCCAAGGCCGTTTGACTAGATCTGGCTAGGATCTAGCCTCCCGTCTTACGGTGAACGGGAGCCAAAGATGTTTCGGGTCACCCAGCACGCAACCGGGCGTAAATCTCGACACTCAGGATCTCCTTTTGGCAGCTCACGGGTCGCACCGCACGGCAAACACGGCGGTCTGTCATTTGTTCAAGAGTACCTCATTCTAACCTTCATTCATGTAGATTTATACATTTGCCCTCAAATATTCTAGTGAAACTCCAATGCTTGAAGTTCACTCATGCATCTGTAATTACTCTGCTAGGATCCCTTTTACAGGAACGTTTGATTACGCTCCGCATGTGTTTTCACTCCTCAAGAGATACCCGTTTATAGAGTCTCTGAGCGAGTGTGCCTTCCTTAATCTCTGTATTACTGACGAAGGTCTGTTTATAGGACCTGCAGCTTCGATTGTGGTCGGCATGGAAGTCCCTATTCAGTTGCCCTTTCGGGTCTTCCAGCACATCATTGCTCCGTGCGTTAACTCATTTACTCTGGGATAGACTCCAGGGATATCCGCTCACTCATAAAATAGCAGCTATCATACTATCTTTTCGCCCTTCCATTCATTGGTAGGAGGAGGTACTCTTTTAAGCCCATCACCCGATCGGCTGAGAGATGGTGAAATAGCCGATCTTCGTCAAGGTACAGACAACGGATGGGAATAATAATGATAATAATAATAATAATAACAATAATAACAATAATAATAATAATAATTATAATAATAATTTCGTGAGGTCGAAGAGGAACTATGGGTCGAGTGCAAAGAAAAATAGCAACAAATGTTTAATAAAACTATGATTTATTATAAAATTATTATAAGAATCGCGTGGGTATACCCTAGATACAACTACGAGCGCTCGTTAAACTAATGCTTACGCTGTGGTGGAATGCTCCTTCGCCATACACATTTACCCGCACGACGATCACGGAAACGCTGGTGAGGCTGGTAAGGTCGTTGGGGAAGGATGTTCCGCGTTACCTTCTGCTCTGCGTCGTGGCCTCGACGTCTCGAAAACGGAATTATACCTCGCCACGGACGGCAGCCAGCGGGTACGAGTGCCGCTGGGAACACCCTCGGAGACTTGCTCGTAGCAATATCTCCACAAGGCTAGTTCCTTGCCCCGCTGATGCACCAAAATACATTCACAACCCACATACGACACGTCAATAAATATTGATATATAAGCTTAACGAATCAATACGGAACATATAATAAATACACTTATACACGGAAGACACTACTGAACATTACAATACGCTTCACATAAGGATTAAATACGTGCGATTGTACAATGTACCGCCTCCCGCATCGATTACACGGGAGATTGCATATTACAACAATACACGCGCCCGGAGATTTTATATAAATCTTTCCGAAGACTAAAAGCGTAGTACTAGTTGATACGCGATTCGCAACTTAACTATTACAATGATAAGGTACAGTTAACACTAACACTGAATGATGCTAGAAAACAAACGAGACGCGCGAACAGCATAAAGGGCGGATCCACGGTCGAGAACGTACTCAACTTCATAATCCTAAGCCTTCAAGGCGACCTTGTACCTGAAACCGTGGAACAAAAAAAGGGGGGGGCTTTAACTGCCCCGAGCCCTAAGCTGAGAAAATGAGACATGCTGTCAGTTCATGTGTGGGATAGCGTGCTGGATCTTAGGAATGGTGACAGAGGACGGCGCATGTGGAGGCCGCGTGCGGATACAATCTTGTACTTATAACGTCTCAAATAAATATTTTCGTATAACGCTGGTCAGTCCTCGCACATGATTGCTTTCTTCGTCGTAACAATAAAAATTTATGCCGAAGAAAACGATGGGAAAAATTCGAGTTCTTCGCTTTCTCCGCGCACAGCTGCAGCCGGTATGCCCGAACATCTACAATAAGGTATTTGCGAACATAATGTCTTTGTAATATTAGTCAATTTCTGTCTGCATCATAAAGTTATTATCGATTAAACAGGTGAGCTTACGAGCCAAAATCTCGTCATCTGCGGGAGGTTTTAATTTTCTGCTTTAATATGAGGAAATCTACGGCTGGGGCTCATTAAATGCTCTCAAATACTTTTGGTGAGGCTGTTATTAGTGAAAGAACGTAATGAGAGTAGTTTCATCGCTTCACGAACGGTGATTTTCACGTGGAAGGGCAGCATGGCGGTGGTTTTTGAAGATGCAAAATTGGAAACATTAATTGATCAAAACTCGTGTGAAACGCAAGAAGAATGAGCATGATCCTTTTGGAGTGACGCAACAAGCCATTTCAAAAAGTCTGAAAGTCATGGGAATGATTTAGAGAAAAGGAAATTGGAGACCATACGAGTTGAAGCCGAGAGATGTTGAACGGCGTTTGCTTACTTGTGAACAATTGGTTCTAAAACAAAGGCGGAAGAGATTTGTGAATCGTATTGTGACTGGGGGCGAAAAATGCGTTCATTATGATAATTCCAAGCGCAGAAAATCATGGTGATATCCCGGCCATGATTCCACGTCGAGAGCCAAACCGAATATTCACGGTTTCAAGGTTCTGTTCAGTATTTCATGGAACAAGCTCGGCGTAGTGTATTATGAGTTCTTTAAACCGATTGAAACAATCACAAGCGATCCTTATCGAACGCAGTCAATGAGTTTGAGCTGAGCATTGAAAGACAAACGGCCGCAATTCTCTGAATGCAAAATATGTTGAAATAATCGTTTATTTTCTATTCTATAATTTGGAATATACTTTGGTTCTTTTTCGATCGCTTTTAACAAGACGTTAATATTAGTTATTTTATATATTTTCCATCATATCGACTTTAATTTGGTTCCTGGATAACGTATATGCCACATTGTTTTCGGCTCCATTATTAAATATCAAATTACCACTCGCCTAGTTTCTAACCAACTGGAAACCAGTTACTACTATAACAGGATGCCCTAACTATTGACGAATTTTCAATCATATGGAATAGAATATTCTTTTTGTCTTCTGTTTGAATGAGCATTAAGCCTAAACCTACCAAACTTGCGTCTATTTGTAAGATAAATGTTAAGCTCGAATTCGGGCAAGGCATTACGAGAACTTCTGATCAATTGCTCTCCTGTGCCATAAAGATTTTTATTAAACAATATGCTTAGTTGTACATCTATCTAACTTACGTCTTTGATGAAGTATTTATACTACATTCCCAAGAATTGGTCGAATTCTTTTTGCATTTGTCCGGGGGTAATATAAACATTGCTGCTTTAATCATTCCGGAATCTATATGTAGTAGTTTGGCATCAAATACGTCTATCGTTTGTAATCGACCAAATTCACATTTACCTGTATTTCTATTGCCGACGATCTTTTTTTGCTCCTTGCAATTTGTCTTCTACCGCTTGTGTTTGGGGTATTTGATACGCATTCCTCTTACATATTTTATGTAATCAAAGAAAATCTACGTAAAACCGTAGTCTACCATCTTTTTTCCTTGAAATTACCACGTAGTTGCTCCATGGACTCCCTGGATTATTACGCCTCATTCTAATATTTTATTTAGTTTCTCGTTTATAATCTCTTACATGGCGGGATTGCGTAGCTTATAGACGTTATTCTAATGGCCCGATCTCTGCCAATTTTATTTCGTGCTGTATCAGAGGAATAAACCCGTTCATGTTCTTGAATTCTCACATTTCGGAATTTATGAAGTTTTCCGAGTCCAATTATTCTTCGAGCAGAAAAGTCATTAAAAAAGATACATTTTCTATCATTGATATCACTGCGAAGTTCGTTCAGTTTGGATTCAGCTGCAACATAATGGTTCGCTACACTGAAGATTTTTACAAATATACGAAATGATTTATTAACAAATTTAAAAAGTGTATACATATTAAACAAAAAAATAAATAACGAAGTTGTATGATAGGTTATATTCCTGCTTACTGGCCATATTGCATAACTCCTACGAAATTATTTTGAGTCCCGCTGCGGACATCGGCATAATATAATTGCGTAAGAGAGTTCTGTCTTAGAAATTTGTGTAGATTATCGTCCTCCTTTCGGCTAAAAAGATGAGTGTGACTCAATTTGACAGCGATTATTCACGTACACACTTATGCACATGTATACACAACGTTACTGCACGCGCTATGATTACAACAAGTAGTTTATATGTTGTGTATGTGTGTACATGATTATAGTTCAAGAGTCTCTCATTGCAGAAAATATATTGAGTTTGAAAATTGTTAAAAAACTTTATTCTATTAAATATTGTTTTTCTAGAATGGAAAAAGTCTTTATACTGAAACAGTTAATTTAGCAGGTTACTAGTTGATTTAAATAAAATGGCTACATTTAAGTAAGAAGTTAAAATTGAATAAATTATTATTTTATTATGAAACTTAGCTGGTCTTATGTATATATTATGTTACATTATTATTATAGCCTTATTATAAAATTAAGGTGGTATTACGACGCTCTTTCTAAAGTAACTGAAGGAAAAAGATTGCCAGCTATGCCTCGAAGAATAGAAGATTCATATATAGCGATAGAGGAAGGTTATGACAATTATTGAAGGTGATAACAAATAAATAAATATAATATCAGATTGAAATATTTTGTATCATCAATCTCTTTACTTAATAATAGACCTCGTATAATCGAGATTATGGATAATATATAAGTTCGCTGATTATCATAGTGTCGACTGCAAAAAAATAACATACGCATACATACCATAAAAAATAACATACGCATATCTAACAAAAGGCTGAAAAGTAATGGGCTTGGTGCACCCGGCAATTACAGATTCTGGGAATGGGAAATTGGCGATTACTTCCTAATTACCGTAAAACCATTACAAGTGATTCAGTGACCACCGACAGTCCAATCGATGGAATTTTCTGCTTTAATGGGCCGGGGGCTCAGCTTTACCACCCGGCCAAGAGAAAGATCTGCTCTATAAAAATCCCCCTATTTCTAAGTTGGAGACAGTTGTGATAGGGAATGCATGGTTCCGGGGTCGAAGATGGGAGCCTCTACAACTATCAGAGATATTTTTATATACCGCCCGTAATCAAAATTTTGTCCATCGAACGGGTTACTGTGAAGTAACCTCAGTAGGTAGATGTACGAAAAAGATGAACAAATCTAATTCAATAATTAAAAAGAAAGTAGGAGTTGTATTTATTGAGAAGGAGAAGAACCTAGTGAGGAAGCTTAGGGATAGACGTAATGAGAAAGAGAGGGAGCTTAAAGCAGATCTGGAAATAAAGGGAGATCGAAAGATTTCTCCAAAAGAAGTGAGAAAAAGTTCAGGGACCACTGCTAAGGCCATAGTTGGTAACACCACCCAGGTGACAGTCGCAGTGGAGAAGACGACAGAGACACAAAGTACCAGCACATCAGCGGAAAATCGCCCTATAACTGAGGACACAAGGAGCGGTGCAACGAACATCAGTGTACCTCCTGTTGAGCACCACAATGTAACGTCAGCTTCAAAGAAAATAGGGTGTCGCGGTCCCCACCTATGCCGCCGACCATTTTGATGTCATAAAGGAAGCCCTCAAAAGAAGCAAAGACACAGAAGCGAAAAAGAATGGCATGCAAAGCTTCAAAGCCATCACGGTGACCATCTCAGAGATGGCTATCATATGTGCTGGCGCTGAGTCTCAGTCGGCTGCTCTACAAAACCTAGTCAATGAGACGAAAAATACTGGTGTACCACAGTCGTACGCTGCTGCTGCAAGAAAAGAGATAACTGGCATAACAACTGAGACTGGGAGTCGCAACAAAAAACTTCCCCTAAGTCTCAGCTTGCAAAAGCAACGATCCAGGCACCTCCAAAGTTAGTTTTTCTTAATCCAAGGGATGCGGAGACCATGCCATCAATTGCTAAAGCCATGGAAGCTTTGCAAAAAGCCTTCAACCATAGGAAGGAGAAAGTCCGTATGTGGCACCTAACGGAAACCAGGAGGAGACTCCTGATCGAAGCTGCGACTAAAGCGGACTTAGAGAAAATAAGGACCTGCAATAACATCAAAGACCTCTTCGAGCTAGAAGCACCAGCAAGAAATAAACCGAAAGTGATAGTATACGATGTCCCGAGGGCCTAGGTCCAACTGCAGAGGAATTCACAGGATTTTTTAAGCCCCGCTGTAAGACAGGGAAAAAAGATGATAACATCAATAACTGGGTGGGGGAAGTCACGCCAAACATGCGTGAACTCCTATTGGAAAGGAAGAGAATCTTTGTGGAATGGCTCTCTTGCCAAATTCAGGATTATGTTAGGGTGACCAGGTGCTGTCGGTCACATTTCGAAGTTCTGCAAAAATGAACAAGACTGTTCTCATTACGCTTTCAACGGCCATGGCAGCAAAGACTCTGCTCATAAAGAGCAGTAAACAACGTGTATTAATTGTAAAATGGCAAAAAATTCCCATAACCATGGATCGATAGACAATAAATGTCCTGGATACAAGGTTGCCATGGAAAGAGTAATTAACTCCACGGAATATAGGCAGAAATGCACGATGAAATCAAAGTGGGCTTGTTCTGCGCTTCGCGCAGCTAAATGCTATCATAGAAGATCGCGCTGAGTCACTCCGAGATAAGATCAAAATCTGTGATAGAGGAATAGACATCCTGCTTCTTCAGGAGCCTTACCAGAATAGAGGGGTTCAGGCTGTGCACGAGAATGATATACCAGATAGGGTTTATGCCCTGGGTGGCTATAGCAGTCTTCAATCCCGAAGTGACTGTGCTAAAATTAACGCACATCACAAATACACATTTCACAGTAGCGATGACGAGGTTGCGTTTTTGTCGATGTATGTGGTCAGTGGATACTTCGAGCTGAGCCACAAAATAGGGATGCACCTAACGGAGCTGAATAAGGCGCTGCACGCACTTTGGGGAAGGATGGTGCTAATTGGTGTCGATTCGAATGCGAGGTCCCCCCTGTGGGGATCTGATCGCACCTATCGCAAAAGGGTGAAATTGGAAAATTTTATAGCGCAGTATAATTTCAAGATCGCCGATGTGTCAGGTAGTATTGCCATTGTCTCCAACGAAGTTGGATTGAATTGGACGTAACTGTTGTGATCATGAATCTCGAGACACTCATCACGGGACTGGCCATCAAGAGGACTGGACCTCGAGTGATCATAGAACAATCACGTTCCACGTCAATGGAGCAGGCACATCTGCAAGCTCAGGTGTTGCAAATCAGGGACAAAGGCTAAAGCGATACGCCACACAAAAAGCGAACTGGGATAGTCTCTGCACTATACTCGAGGATGAATGGGAGCAGGTCCCTAAAGAAATGCCCGCTCCAAAAGGAGACTATTGAGAAAGTTTTCTCACTAACAGCCACTTTGAGGAAAGCGTGCAATGCTACCATACCAAGGAGTAGAATAGTTGCTAGAAGGGGTCCTTGGTGGAATCCTAAATTATATAGAATGCAACGGGCTACAAATCGAACCCGTCGAGTGTTGCAAGAGGAGCGTGATCCCGTTATACAGGAACACCTCAAGAAAGAATACAAAGCGGCCAGGAACGAATTGGTCTGTAGAGTCAGGCATACCAAAGAGAACATATGTCAAGACTTTGTCACAGTAAAGAGTAATCAGAATCCTTGGGGCATAACTTACCGGCTTCAAGTAGGTAAGCTGTCCATCAAAGAAGTTGCTTGCAACGTCCATCTACATGAATCCACCTACACGACGGACTGGGTGAGTACTGTTACAGTAGTACTAAACACCCTGTTAACCCTAGAAAATATACAGGACGAATCGCAAGAGCAAAAAATCCACTGAGGACACCATAGTTCAGTTGCGTAGGTCTGTGAGCGAATCGAGTAGAAAATATCCTGTAGTAATTTTTCTGGACATAAAGGACGCCTTTGATAATGTCTGCTCGCTCGCTGCATTAACAGCACTGAAAAGCAAAGCGTGCCCCAAAGTCTCTATAAGCTAATAAGAGATGATCTGCAGAGCCGTCGAGTCCTCATACGAGATGACATTGAGGCAGTACGACTTGGGATCAGTATGTGATGCCCGCAGGGATCTGTACTAGGCCGAATTCTGTGAAGCCTTGTGGTTGAATCTCTTCTTTAGCAGCTCTCAAGACCAGGGTGCAAATTGCCTGTGCATACGAGATCGCGCTCCTACTGAAGGGAGACTCGCGTCGAGAGATGGAAAGGATAGGCCACAGTTACATTGAAGAAATGTAATCATAGTGTCGCCTCAATAAAATGAGGCTGACCTCTCAAAAATGTAGAATATTGATCTTGATAGACCACGTTCACCCGAAAGTCCCCCCTCTGATTAGGATCGGCAGCTCGAGGAAAGAGATTAGAAAGTGTACGATACCTCGGAACCCACTTCGGTGAACATCTAAATATCGGCTGCCATTTGAAAGCGGTATTCCGAATGTGTGGCTTTGTTTAACAGGATTAGACGTCGGGCAAGTTGAGAATGTGACTTTAAATTTAAGGTGTTTAGTGCTATCTATACCGGGCTCTTCTTACCTATTGCTCTTTATGCAGTGTCAGGTTGGTAAGATTTGATGTCTGTAGAACAGCAATGCAGCTTGGCAAGTATTCAAAGGGACGCGCTCATTAGAGTCACCGGTGCATACAAACCTACATCGACCGATACACGTAAAAATGCAGCAGTACCTGAGGACCAACGTCATGCCGCGAGAGAGATATCGGAAAGATATCTCGATGACTGGCAATATATCTGGACAAAAGTTAGGCTGACACTTTCTTACCTATCTAGTGTCAGTGATAGGGGCGGAATGGATTAGGTGGTTTTGATAGTTACTCCAATTCCTCACTGGGCATGGAGGCATCGGGTCTTAGCTCTCTCGCTTCCATCTGAAAGAGAGCGATGATGTTCATGTGGGGAGGTGGACACGTCAGAGCACATCTTGACGGTCTGTCCCAAATATGAGGAAATCAGGATCAGGTTCTAAAGAGAAAATAATACCTCTATTAAGGTCCAAGCTCTATTGAGCCATACGAATTACAAGGTATTCGAAAACCTTGTCAAACAAGTCCTACAGACCAAGAAGTTACTCGAAGCGTTAGAGAATCTGCTTGAAGCAGAAATTACAGAGGGACCTGAATAGGTAGGTAGGGAATCTGTCAGTTGTACATTGACAGTTGTACATTAAATGAAACATAATTCTCTATAATCATATACTGGCAAACAAAAACATATACATATATATGTATATATATATATATGTATATATATATATATATGTATATATATATATATATATATATATATATATATATGTGTGTATGTATATATATATATATATCTAAAGATTATTTTCCTATATAAGTAGAGCGGCACTAAACACCGGTCTACAAATGAGGAAATAAGAAACCGCAATCAGAACTAACAAGCCTTTACACCGGTTAGGAACTCGATTGTGGATTAACAAGGTGCAATAGGCAGTGGTTCGGAACCCACTATAAACTAGAGGTTCACAATGGCGCAATGATGTGCTGATCTATAACTAAAAGAAAAGTTCAGCAAAATTAACAGTTTTGGAGCACAACCGGACGATAAAGCGAAAGCTAGGTGCGGTCGGGAATGCTTATGTATAACAAAGCATGACTGAGCTATGTAGTAAGTTATATTGCGTTTTACCATAGTTAATAATGCGTTAGCTATGTAATAAACGCTATTGATGTTGTTTTCCTTCTCAAGGTAGTCGATAAATATTATATCATGAATATTCCAAAATACTGATGCAATAACCTTGCCAGCTGAATGTTGCATTTTTTTCACGCTTTTGATTCGGTTTATCAACTTCACTCGGAAGACTGACGATTGAATGCTGAAGAATAGTAATGGATCCATATTAATACCCATTATAATATATCGACGGAAAAATTACAAAAGCTGTTTCACTTAAAATGTTATATATCACGAATAAATTATCGGACAGCTCTCAAATTTATACACGTATTTTTAAAAGTTGATACCAACTAAAAACCATAGGAAGTTAATTATAGTAAGGACATCTGTGTATCAGCCATCGAACTTTTCTGTCTTCAGAAAAATTCATGAAAATCAACACTTACATAAAGAAGAAAAGTTCTATTATTTATTGCAATCCATGATAGTGGATGCGTGTGCTACCGAGCTTTTAAATAGGTATCCTCCGATCATTCTAAACTACGACAAGATTATCGAAAGTTTAGTAGATAGATATGGTCGCGAGGATCTACAAATTGAAGTATATGTAAGAGAGCTGCTACAGTTAGTGCTTCAAAATGCTACAAAAAGATCGAAGGATTTTCATCTGTCAAGCTTATATAATAGGTTAGAAAAGCACTGGATTCGCTTGGCGTTACAATAGACAAGTGCGAACCGGTAATTTATCTCTTAGTTGAGCCATGCTTATCCGAGGAATTGTTGTGCGCGTGGCAAAGAGGCCGATCTCTAATAAATCAAAAAGCCGAAGAAAATACCCAGAGATCGATCAAAAAACGACTGTCGCAATTAATCGAATTTCTTCGATCTGAAGTACGAAACGAGCTACAAATTACGATGGCCGTAAAAAATTTCGATTTGAATGATAAAGGTACATCACGAAATATTTCCAATGAAGTGAAAGATAAACGTGAACGATTACCGGCCGACAGGTGATGAAATAATGTTGCATCTGCTTTTTGGTGGAGAAACCACGGATGCAACGATTCACAAAAAATATTTAATACATGTAAGCAGCCTTGATAGAGAATACAAATGCAATTTGTCGGCTATGGACCAACAGCTCATCTTCCAAAATGTACGTTGTGTTACTGCAGGAGTGTGGACTCAAGAATTGGAAAATCTGGGAATCGAGATAATAGATATGCAGGATGGCGATGAAAGAATTTATGTCCTCATAGGAGCAGATGTAGTGACAAAATTAGTAACAGAGACGTCGTTATATTTCAAAATGTGGTGTGGTGGCCTTGGAAATGTTATTAGAATGGCCGCTTATGGGAAAAGTTCATGATGAAGAAGGCAAAGAGGACTAATATATCATCAAGTATCCTAATTATGTCACGGTATGAAAGAATGTGCCTGTTATTGAATGTTATATGTGTTTTGTAAAAAAAAAAAATCTTTTCTTATGCATAAAGATTAACCATGTATCGAGAGGTTGATCTCCTTTGTCGTTGGTGGGAGAATGTCACGTTGTATATTAGTACGGTGTGCTCAACATACGTTATGAACATGGCGAATAAATGCGTAAAACGTATAGAACTGTGCATGCAAGCATGGCATTATGATGTGCTTTAATCAGTTTTAACACTTTTCTCCCTGAGAAGACATGATATCAACCACACCTAGGTAATAAAGCAAGATTATGCAAGGGCAGCCACGGCTGTACAATTATATTAGAATTTTTCAGTTTTTAGTTTTAGATAGAGCGTCAAGGTGAAAACACTATTCATTCTTGCCTATATGTGTGTTCCATTTTAACTGATTAACTTTTATGTTTATATATGAATAAATATATTGTCATTTTAATTAATTGGTGTTTCTTTTCTATAAGTGCCTGAATGCTCACAACCTTTGAGATATCTTATCCGAGTGATTTTGTTACTCTTTAAATATGCTACCAAGAATTCGGAAATCAACTGTATAGGTTTATATCTCTGATTTATGCATTAAAATATATAACGGAAAATACATCGACGAAATATATCGACTATTTATTCTCTATGATTAATAACGTAGTCGATATTATTCAAACATAGATAATTAAATTACGATAAAAATACTGATATACTAAATTCTTTTTAAGGGGAGTATTGTTTAAAAATACGGGAGAAGCAAAAAGTTTCTATTGAACTTTCTAAGATATGTACAAGTAATAATTTGAAATACCGCATTTTTAAACAATACTCTTCTCCCATAGATAAGTTTATCGGCTTCATATTATAAGTTGTCATCGATTTTAGCAAGCATCGTACGTCTAGGAATTGCTTACCTGTAGTCTTACTGACGAGCCCAGCAGGTAATTGAGGGCGAAACGTACAAATAGTATTTATTTTCGGCGAATGATTTATATTTATTCTTCAAAAAAAATTACAAGTTATAATTTGCACATGTCAAGGAAAGAAAATAACTCTCTGATGACTTAATCGTCGATGAGAAACATTTATCGATGTTGTACATCGTTTAATCTGTGGAATCACCCAAGTGTGAAAATATATTCTTAGAAATATATCTAAATGTTATTATTTTTTAAACCATTAAATTTTTGTAATTTATCTCAAACATTTTGCAAATAAGCTCTGAAGAGTAGCAAATGAAAGTTATAAATAATTATGACACATATATTTAATACCTCTATAATAAACAAATCAATACGAGAATAAATGGAGCTAATGTCCCGACACTAAAGATAAACAGGTATCAATTTTTTGCAGTAATCTGTACGAATCCGGGCGTTAGATAAGTATGAATATAAATGTATGAAAAAGCTTCATTCGCATAAACATGACTAAAATGCTGACTAAAAGTATGTGCATTTCCAATCCATCTTGAACTATTTTTCTTCGAAAATAATAAAACTACCTCTCGAATTATATGTTTATTATGTATGCATTATTAATTGGAGAAGATACATTATGCATTACCAATAACAATCCGGTAAATGTCCTATGAATATTATTGAGTATAATTTTTTTTTTGTATATATACTTCAAACATTATGAGTTGCTAAATTATACAATTCAACATTGGATTTTTCTGAAATATAAGACAAAAAATGTCTACAATTTATGACCTAAATTTCGAATTTTCATAATTAATTGAAATTTTTATAAAACACTGATCTATGGTTTTGGTAACGAAAGTATTTCTAAAGTTTATATATTCTGGTTTACTAAGTTCAAATCCTCTCTAAATATATTATTAGTAATAGATTAAGTCTAATCACATCCAAATGTAGTATAATTTGTAACGTTCCTTCTCCTTCCGCTTTATTTTTATTGGAATTCTCTGAGGTTTTCAGGATATGTGATGCGGATGGAGGAACGTATCAGGACAAGTTTTCGGGTGAATGATTTGATACTCGTTATGTTTCAAAAAATAACAATATATATTTTCCCATAAATTATACAATAAAAATAAAAAAAATAGTAATAAATTTTATAAAAAGAATAAGAAATAACTTCTACTTTATTGGCATCTCGGTGTAGATACCCTGCAACATAAACAAAATAACGATTTATAAATTAATTATTAGCGCTGGCATTTTATTTTATTTTCTGTCTACTTATTAATTGGCTTATCTAAGTTTCTACGAATTTAGACGGCCTTGACCCAGTGATAGCTCGCTTTGTTTACGCTATTTACTTAAACGGTTTATAGAAGCGGTCCGTCTATTTACACGGAGTTTCTTTCGCAATATCGGAATAAATCTTTATTCTCTCTTTTATATCACGCTAAGGTGCGCCTTAGCTAGTGATATATAAGAGTTCGGTATTTTACTCAGGAATAAGTATTCCTTTTTCCTTAGTAAGACTCCGTTTTCCTTTTGACTCCTCCTTATTTTACAGCATTTACTTCTTATATTTATAATATTAGTCGATCAACGTTATGATGACTTGCAGATTTTCGGTCGCCGGTCGGTCTGGCATGAATCGGAGGTGCGCCTCGTGATTAATAGCCGTCTGGTAATTTAATTTGACGAAAAGGAGCGCCTTTTCCCCGAATTAAATTAGGTCGACTTTAATTTTGTCTCCCGGTGGTTCTTCTGGATTATTTCCTATGTGAAAAAGAATTACTTTATCAGAAGTCGGGAGCGCCCGTTCTTCTGAGTCGGTAATTTTTAACTCTTTTCTTACGAGTAAAGGGGTTTTTCCTTTGGCCTCGAGAAAGAGTTTTTTTTATCTAGGAAAAAACACAGAATATTACCGGTCGGTAGATGACAGTTCTCTTCGTCACTCGGGAGGTATCCTTCCTCGACGAGTGCCGAAAACGAACCGTGCTCTTTGCAAAATTTAGCGTACTTTTATACACGGAAAAAGTACGTTACAAAAATCTGATTGGTTATTATTTATTTAAAAATACGGTAATATTGTTCCTATTGGTTAAATTATTTTATTCTACTTATTCTATTCTATGTTGTGTTTGTTTATTTATTTATAGTAATCATTTCGTGTATATGTCTGCCTATTTATTATGATCTTACATTTATAATAACTCTTATCACGGTAATAAGTTAATTTATCCTACTCTTTTCCCGTTACAAATTCTTTAGACGAAG
Source organism: Sycobia sp. Sy_11 (assembly GCA_018907035.1). Classification (NCBI taxonomy): domain Eukaryota; kingdom Metazoa; phylum Arthropoda; class Insecta; order Hymenoptera; family Epichrysomallidae; genus Sycobia; species Sycobia sp. Sy_11. The sequence goes on from JACCIC010000029.1 coordinate 1,462,167, forward strand.
TACGATACAATAAATTACACGATCGAACCAAATTGCTAATAATAATGGTACATATAAAGACATTAATGATATCTTATTTCTAAATTCACTTAAACTATCATGCAATCAATTTTTTGATAAAAATATTAGTTTTGCAGTTGAATCTATTAGTGGATATTATTAATGATAAAATAATTTCAAAATTTTTAATATATATATTCGTATATACTTCATGTTCTTCTCTTGTCTTTCTTGGATGTTCTTTTATTTTAGTTTAATTGTATCTAATAATTTGGGTGGTTTTGAAGAGGAGGGACTTTTTAAGACTGGTTTTCTTTAAAAAATTACAACCAAAGATATATTTTTAAAATATATTATTATATAAAAATAAAATAATAAACTGAATAAATGATGAGGGTCTCACTATAAATGCCCTGAAACATAAATAATATAATAATAAATTATCATTTCTCTCGCTTTATAATTTGTGTATATATTCTTTGATTTTGTCGACGTGTAGCCCATCAGTATATGGTCATTTTTGACATGGTTCATCTTCAACGCGTCCTCGAACTTCTTTAAACAATTTCTACCAATCAAAAATGCTTACTCTTAACATTGACTTCTTGCCAAAGGCCTTCTGCATTCTCAATTGCAACATTCTAAATGTTTCGGCGGCCGATATTTCATTTTGCGCACAAAATTTAATGCTATTTCTGTGTTGAATAATTTTATACATTATAAAAACCAACGAAACAACTTTTCTTTGTTCACAAAATACAAACGTAATTATGATAAATGAAGATAATTCCGTGAAAATTGGCGCAGATAACTCTGACAGTACTACTAACTTAAAATTAAAAACATTTGTTTAAATCAATAAACCCAGAAAGTTTGAATTAAAAAGTCTTACTCATATTTGTACACAGTATTAAATATTGTAACCTCGTTTTTGCGAGGAGGTTATCTTACCTTAGTGTAAATACTGGCGGCGCCATCGCGATGCTTTCGCTGAAGCTCTCGCTGTTCCTTGATTAGAGAGAGGAGGATGCAGAGAAAAAGAAAGAAAATGATATATGTACGTGTACTATATACTATTCACATTTATTTGGCACGCGTATATTATTATACATATTTACAAGTATTTGGCGTTACATATTACTCGGCCTAGCTAGGCTCTATATTTTGGCGGCTAAGCGTGACTCTCAAATCCCGAGCGGGTTTCTTGTATTGGTATACATGTATGCGTGCTTCACGGAGCATAGGTGCGGCCATTTTGCGCAGCTATTGGCCTCGGGCAATGACGGCGGCCAGCAGATGGATGGCAACCGTGTGCGTCTGGAACTGCGGCCGGCCCTCGAAGTTCCGTGCTTTTACTCGCTCGATGCTGCTGTCATGCATGCGACCTCAGTGGCTGGGACAGTATTCCCTCTTCTTCCCACTGAGTTGGCATCAATGCAAAACTGGTATATACGGGCGTGTATGTGGCCTCAAATATTTAACTGCGATGTGTACTCGGGGAGTAGTTTCGAGTGTACGCACACGAGTGCGGAGCAAATCTGTCGTTTCTAATTGTGATGGTCGAAAACGACGGTGACAACACCCCCCCCCCCCAGACCCGAAGTGTGTAGAAATCCACTGACCCTTAACTCACTGCGTTAAGCTTCCGCGGTACGTGGAAAAAGTGGAAATATTTTCCTCGCGTATAGCCAGTTCGGGATTCAGTCTATTCACTATTGTTTTAAAAAAAACACAGCGCCATTTTATAAATAGTATCATATATTTTCCGAAATAACGCCATTTTATAAAATAGAGCGCAATTTGTAGATGCACTGTTCGAATAATAATTAATCTTTGAGCCAATTATAGAAGATTGTCGAAGTTATTAGCAATAATTGCTACTTACTAGAAGGAAAGGAAAAAATGTGTATCGAAATTTAACTAATTCTATTCAATTCTTATAAGCTCTATTCTACATAGATTATGAGATCTAGTTATTATTGCTCTCTTACGCACTAAAATTCTGATCTACAATCACGAAATTTTCTGAGAATTCTATGTATTATTATTCCTATTCTAGCCTAATGCAAGAAAAATACTTTATAAAAAGTATATTTTGTCTAAGCTAATATTATGTCCTACGATCTAATTGTAATCTTTTTTTCCTTACATGTTATCCACTGAAATTTTATCTTCTGTGACCTAAATCTATTCTTTATTTCATTACATGCTATAGATTTAAATTTAGTTTTCTATAATTTTCCTTCCGTCTTCTGCACTCTTCGTCTAGGGCGTCAAGGTATGTCTGTCGTGGCCTAGGTGTACTTTATGTCGCCTTTGGATCTTTATTGTGGCCAGTGTCTACGAGAAGTAAATGTTTTCATCCTTTGCATATGGGGCGGTGTCGATCGTGTTGCGAACAAGAACTGTTAGCTTTAATGAGCCATTATACGCTCTTCAATCATGCGAAACTATGCGGTGATGAGCCTCCCGATCCACACAACTGCCGTCACAACTCGTATTGAATAAGGATTTAGGGTTGCTTTATTTGTGTGTTTCCTGACTGCCTGCCATGAGCAGCGGCTGAAATGGTAGGGATCATTTGTGATAGGGATTATGATAGGGATCATTTATACCGGGTAGATGACATTTTATATAAGGGGATATACACTTTGTATTTACATTGCGGTTTTTGTATTTACATTAACGAAACCGAACGAGTAATTTCATTCACCAGTAGAAGCTTATCAGTTCCAGAGAAAATTATTCAGCCGCAAAAGAAACAACAAATGTCGCTCGGTTATCCTTTGTTACCCACAAACATTCCCGGCCGCACCTAGCTCTCGCTTTATCGGCCGGTTGTCCTCCAAAAGTTTCATTCATTGCTGAACTTTTTTTTTAGTTGCAGATCTGTACATCACTACGACTTTTGTTAGACCTGTAGTTTATAGTAGTTTATAGATACCGAATCATTTTTTTTTGCACAATCTTATTCCAGACTAGAGTTGTTAACCAGTGTATAGGCTGGTTATTGTCTATATAATATATATTATAAATATATATTACTATTATATATTTAAATATTATTATTTTCTATTGTTAGAATATGCCACCAACCGTGCACACTGCATATTATATATATCGATATGAAGTATAGCGTGAGAGCTCGCACTACCGCACGCGCGCCGACCTAATGTACAGTTCGTCAGTCTGTACTGAGCCTTTGTAATAGCTGGACGTTTGCTTATTAAAGTCTTTAAATATTAAGTTAATGCTTTTGTTCTTTACTGTATCAAACTCATACTCTGATAATTATATTTATTTCCACATTTATTAATCCTAAATTCAAACAGTTTATGGGCACCTATTGCCTACTACTACTGAGCGGGTTTGATTTAAAGTTAAATATTTCGCGACGTTTTGTGTAGTGAAAATCTTCCATTTTCTAAGAGAAAGGTCGAGTCCTGCGTGAGCGGTCCCTTCGACTTGACGTCAAGTTTTTCCTGGTGTAAAATTACTGTGAAGAGGTTTTCACAGAGGTTTTGAAATTTTTCCATTTTTACTTGTCAATTTTCTTCATCAAGATGGAAATGGGCAAAAATATGGTTTTGAGTGGCAACGCTGAAAAGCGTAAGTGCTTATCGGAAATAATGTAATCATCCAAGAATTGGCTAAGTAGAGAAGTTTAATTAATTAAAATTAATTTATTACTTACAAAGTTTTTGCATGCGAAATTGTTTAAATAAAAGAGAAATAGATTCTCAATATGATGGTTAATTGTATGTTATATCAATCTTCGATTGATCGAATCTCTTGATATATTGGAGAGTATTTTCTGATTTGAAAATTATTAATATTTCAAGTTCAGAGAATTATTTATTGTAAAGTTAATTTAAACAATGAGTGGTAATTAGAAGTGTGAAAGTTAAATTTTGAAATCTAAATTTTGAAATGATAAAGCTCATGATGTAAAAGTTCAAAATTAAGAATTTAGTTAAATTTAACATTATTGAATTTGTTAATTAATTATCAAGTGTTAATGGTTCATAACTAATTACTAAAAAATATATCAAAATTATAAAATTTAATAGAAGTGGTTTTGTGTTGAGATTCGCGGAAGTCGGTTGGCGCGCGAAAAATTTAGAATTCTCGCGAATGTGCTTTATAATAAAAATCTTAATATTGCTTATAAAATAAAATTAAAGGTGGATATGCGAAGTGCCGGAAAACAGAAAGTGAGTATGGATCGGATGCACCTGCGCAGCGGACGCGCGGCGGCGCGGCGAGCGGTGGGGCTTGCGCGGCAGCGGCGGGCTCGCTCCCGGGTGCCCGGCCTAATCCGGACTAAGTCCGAGCGTCAAATCGTACAGGAAGTGTCCTACGAGGCTGGGGACACGTTTTCCATAACCGCCGTGCAAATAACATTTCTGTCCATAAGAAAATCGCTGTAAATGTATTTGATATTCCACAAGAAAATCGCTGTAAATGTACTTTATATAGGAGAGTTTCGTATATATGTTCGATAAGGTATATTTATACGTGTAGCTATGTATAGTATACGGGCGATAGTATATACGCGCGCGCATGTATTCCGAGTATAGAGTCTAGTCCCAGACTCTAGCGAAGGAGGGGATCCTGAGTGCCGCCCAGACCCGTATCTATACGTGAAGGGGCCCCGTGGCGCAGCCAGGGCCGTAGCAATAAACCGAAGGGGCCCGGTGCCTCAAGCAGGATATCTAAAAATACGTGCGTGTACGCCGTATAGCAGCGCTTGTGCGTCTTTCGGTTTAGATAACCGCCGGATTTTGATTTTAGAGTTCGTGAATAAGAGGGTGATGTGCACCGTTTTATATACGCGGTAGCAGTGTTGGTGATCGTGTGCCCCCGGCGTATGCTGAACAGTATACGTCTGACTGGTTCTCTGAGTGCCAATGTTCCTGTAATCGCACGGTTTAAGGGGGCTTACCTGAGATCCATACCTGTTGAACAGGCGAGACGTTTTACCTCCATGCCCTCGACGTTTAAGGTGGCTAGAGAGTGTGCACTAACGACTCGCTTCGAAGCTCTAAATTCCGCTTTAGGGGCTTCGACTTTAAGGGCACAACTTTTATCCAAATAGTAAAATCGAATTCCTAATTAAACGAATTGAGTGTGTGATATTGAGTGTGTGTAGAGATCTCTAATTATTGTGGTTTTAGTCACACCATCTAAAGTAAATCTAGCTAGTATTTACGATTATGTTTAGATTGTATGGATACTGAAGTCGACGGAAGTGCTGCCTTAGGATACAAGGTATGGCGGGCGATTAGGATGGTATGGAGGAGGCATGACCACGAACGATATTACCAAGGTCAGAGAGTTTTATATTTCACCTGTATCGCTCAAGTGAGAAGACTCTGGCCACTTCGATTGTTTTCTCCGACACGAAGATTGAGAGAATCGGGCATTTATTGCGCCATGAGGAACTTGAAGCTCTCGACCGACTCTGGCCCAAAGGACAAGTCTTAATTGAATATTTTCCCGAAAAAGAGAAAGAAGCTTCTAGGACGAAGGAGTCAGAGATTGAGCGCAGGTTAAATATGATAGCGCGCGACATACAGTAAGCGACGCGAGAGGCAAATGAAAGTATGGAGCAATGGGTCAATTCAATGAAAAGCTTGGTCGAGAAGTAGAAGAAGCACGAAGGTTCAGGAGAACTAAGTCAATCAGTTGACAAATTGGTTTTCGGCTGACAAACTTAAGTCAGCCATGATGACTCTGGCCGAGAAACTTGTGCCTGCTATTATACAAGTAGCTGCTTCGCAGCCTGCCAGTATACCGGCGATAGTGCAAAATCAGGCTAACGTTACGAAGTCAGTAGAACCTGAAATTGAGGTACAGCCAGTTGGTTTTAAACTGAACAATAAGTCTAACGTGTCGTTGGGTAACATATCCCAACTTGAGATGAAGTCATTGCCTGAGAGTATTTCCAAAGTAATGGAAAACATAAAGAATCTCGAGGTCAAATGGCAAAACTCACTGAGGAAATGATGAATGATGAAAACGCTGAAATTTGAATAGGTTATTTCCATTGCAGGTTCTTGACAGTTCACAGATCGAGCACGAGGACGTGCAAGATATCAATGAAAAGGTACCTTTCTCTTTAGATGACAGGAAAACTAAGACTAAATCTCTTATTAGAAACTAAGACTATGTTAGCGTATGTTAGCGCGAGGAGCGCTGTATGCATTAAAGTCTAATCCTGTAAAAGAACGTGCAGTTAAGTTTTGGGATCAATTCGAGGATAAAATTTGAATTTATGAGAGTCTTCCTAATGCTGACAAATTGTCAGATAAAAGAAAAGAGACATTTTTGTACAAGCAATTATTGATGCTGTACCTGAAGTGACGTTGGTCGAGGTATTAAGCCTCAAGTCAATAGGAAAAGAAATGACGTATGATGCACTAAAACGTTTTATTTTGCAGAAGGAAGCCATGAAGCCAGCAGTGGAAAGAAGAGGAGATCAGCTGATTGCTGATGGTGGCCCTCAACGAAAGCCATGGATTCAATCTGACTACAATCGCAGGAGCGGTGGCAACTCTGTTCGGGGAACAGATGACCGTGTTTTCAAATGGCGAGCAGGTGGCAGAAACAGCCATGTGATGAGAGATTATCCGACCCTGACACTCATCCAATGCTACAATTGCAATGAGCTTGGTAAGTACATAGCTCGTGATTGTCCAGATAAACAGAATCAACCCAAGAAACGACCGATGGATCAAGGTCGCCTTGATGCCAAGAGAGGCAATCCACTCCAAAATGAGGTCGGTAACGAAGACAACCGCAGAGGTTGTGGTGAGTTAACCAAATTTAGTAGTCATAATGAACTATCATTATGAATAACTATTATAATGAGCATATTGCTGGTTCAAAATTAATCTTTAAAAATATTAAACGGATTGATTGTCGAATACGCTACAAAAATAAAAATAAATTTTTGAATATTCATACAGAGGGTACAGTAGAAACTCACGCGCTGAGTGAGAAAATAATACGGATGTCGGAAACGTTGTATTCAAAGGACGTGGCGAGAAATCTATTGTTAATTAGGAAATTATTAGGAGTGTGAATAAGTCTTTCCCGTTTTTTGTAAGAGATGGCGCCACCAATACTGTGCGAGTATTCAATGGTTACATATGTCATAATCAAAGCTTATTCATATGTCAACAATTCCATACTAACACATTAGTTAAAATTTTTTCGCATCATAAATTTTTGATATCGTGAAAATGTCCAAATTTGAGCCGAGTCGACGTCATTTGCGGGAAGTTTCACTTTATTGGTTCAATTTGAAGAAATCTGCTGCCGAGACGCATCGATTGCTTCAGGAGGCTTATGGAGAAGGTTGTGTCGATGATTCAAGTATTCGCGGATGGTTTCGACGCTTCAAAAGCGGTGATTTCGACGTGGAAGACAAGGAGCGTTCCGGGCGGCCGCAAATCTTTGAAGATCGAGAATTGGCAACTTTGCTTGATGAAGATTCTTGTCAAACGCAAGAAGAACTTGCTGAAGCATTGGGAGTTGACCGAACAACCATTTCCAAGCGTTTGAAAGCCATGGGAATGATCCAAAAGCAAGGAAATTGGGTGCCGTACGAACTGAAGCTGAGAGACGTCGAACGGCGTTTTTTCACTTGCGAACAGCTGCTTCAGCGGCATAAAAGAAAGGGTTTTCTGCATCGTATCGTGACTGGCGATGAAAAGTGGATACGTTACGATAATCCGAAGCGAAGAAAATCATGGGGACTACCCGGCCATGCATCATCATCGACGGCCAAGCCAAATATTCATGGCGCCAAGCTCATGCTCTGTATATGGTGGGACCAGCTAGTTGTGGTTTACTATGAGCTTCTGAAACCGAATGAAAGGATCACAGGCGAGGTCTATCGACGACAATTGATGCGTTTGAGCCGCGCACTGCGAGAAAAACGGCCACAATACTCCGACAGGCACGACAAAGTTATTTTGCAACATGACAATGCTCGCCCACATGTTGCACCGCCGGTGAAAACATACTTAGAAACGCTCAAATGGGAAGTCCTACCCCACCCGCCGTATAGTCCAGACGTTGCTCCGTCTGATTACCATCTCTTCAGATCGATGACGCATGGCCTGGCTGACCAGCACTTCTATTCCTACGAGGAAGCCAAAAAATGGGTGGATGACTGGATAGAGGCCAAACCGGTCGAATTTTTTCGCAACAGGATTCGTATGTTGCCAGAAAGATGGGAAAAAGTTGTAGCTAGCGATGACCAATACTTTCAATAATTCATTTGTAACCATTTTTTCACAATAAAGGCTCAAAATTTGAAAAAAAAACGGGAAAGACTTATTCACATACCTGATAATAGAAAGCGGAATGGAAATTTAGCTGAATAATGAAAGAATAGATGTAGTAGACAGTCTAGTATGTGGATGATATCTTGATTTCCGGCAATAGTAGGCAGTAAATTGGGGATATAGCAGGAAAGTTAGGAACCGAGTTCAAAGTCAAAGACTTCGGTGAGCCTTCTGAATTTTTAGGAATTAAGCTAGAACGTGATAGAAACAGCAGGACGATAAAATTATCACAGGAAAATTTCGTACGAAATTATTGTTGAAATTCGGATTTGAAAGAAAACACTCCGTTAGTACTCCCTTGTCACCGTTATATATGTAGAATAATGCTTGCATAAGCAGAGAGAATGAAAATTGCGCAGTAGAAGTGGTACCCAATAAAATGTATCGCGAATTAGTCGGGTCGTTGCTATATTTGTTTAATTCTACAAGACCGGATATAACTTACGATGTAAATATACTTAGTACATCAGATAAATCTTACTCAGGAAAACTGGAAAATGGCTTCCCGAGTTTGTAAATATCTGTCGGGATCGACGAATAAAGTGTTAGTATATGGCGGTCACTCCGAAGGCATGGCTGCGTATTCTGACGCGAGTTTATCTGATCCAACTTAGCGAGATGAAATTCAACCTTGGCTCCCCTGGGCGGTAAGGTGTCATATACCTCATATTTTTTGCTCTTGCGTTTCATCGTGTATATTATCTGGAGTGAATAGAGTGTTTAATACTGACGTGGCAGTACTCACCCAGTCCGTCGTGTACTTGTCTTTATCCAGGCGGACGGTCCATGCAACTTCCTTGATGGACAGCTTACCTGCCTGCATTCGATAAGCTACGCCCGAAGGATTCTGATTACCCTTCACTGTGACAAAGTCTTTCCAATTGGTCTCTTTAGTATGCCTGAGTCTGTGGACATCGATAAAGAACGCAATCTCAACGCCGCTATTGCGAAGTGTGTATTTATAAGGTGTGTTAGTTTTAACGCAGTCACTTTAGGATTGAGGACTGCTGTAGCTGCCCAGCGAATATGCCCACTCACATTTTTTCTGGATTTTATTTCTGGAGTGACCCTGCGTGCTCGTCTAGCGGTTTGCTGCGCGAAGCGCAGAAAAAGTCTATTTTGATTCATCCGTGCTCTACTGCCTATAATCCGTAGAGTTCATTAATCTCTCCATGACAGCTTTATATGTTAGACACTTTGTGTCGATAGAACTATGATTAGATACTCATTTTCTCTTTTTACAATTAAAGCACTTGGGCTTTGTCACTTTTTTGTGTTTAAAGAATTCCGAGAATCCTTCAGTTGTCGAGACCAGCCCCTCGTTTTGTTGCAATATGGCCGAGGTCACCTCATCTGGTGACATGTACTTGGGCATATTGTAGATGATGAGCCTCGGCATGTTCCTTGTTGGCGCCTCTATTTCGACTAGCTCTATAAGGTTCTTCGAGGCTTTCAACTTTTGCAACCCCGCTTTGCTTATCGTTTCCACAAGACACTTCCTTATCTAGACCTTCGACTGCCTGGGATTGAAAGCCTTTTGCAAGATTTCTTTTGTCTTACTTGTGGAGAAGATTTTGTCAACACACCGAGGCTTAAGTATGACCACCTTTGGTGGTGGTCTTATCGTGGCTTTGGCAACCTGAGCGTTTGGGGCGAACAGCCTGCTCTCTACCTTGTTTCGGTCAAATTGCAGTTATTGTTGGAGACTAGAGTTGGATATGTTCGTGGACCCGTGACCGCTTTCCCAGTTAGCTCTTGCAAGGCTTCCGACTTGGCTTCCGCGCGAGCATATCTGATGGCAATTTCTGAAATGACCACCATTAGTTCCTTAAGGCTCTTCAGCCCTTCCTTTCTTAATTTCGCGTCCTCAGATGTCTTGAAGACCGCTTTTATTATTTCATATTGGCACGCAGCTCGTACTGGGACCTCAAAACAGTCCCTGATAGGATTACTAGTGGCCGTGTTTTTAAGAGGTAATATTATACAGGCGTTATCATCGTCAGCATTTTTCACCGCCTCCGTATTGCTGCGCTTATTCAGTTACTGGTCTTTACAACTGCTTTTCTCGTGATGCCTTAAGGAGGGGCTTCACTGTTTAGTTTCAGATTTGGCGCCAGTCGGTAGCCCTGTCTTCCCTGCTGCCTTGGCAGTGACGCTAAAGCCACTCGCCTTTGTGCGCCTTATCTGTGGCGTTTTCCGGCTCTTTTTTAACTCATGTCCGTTTTTTGGAGCTCCCTCTCTGCAGCTTTGGTCTTGCCTTTAGGCCTCCTATTCTTCCTATTCTTTACCTCCTTTTCCTTGTCTCCTCTCTTCTTTTTATATTTAATCTTTTGTTCATACGTCCACCTACTGAGGTCGTTTTGCAGCATACCGTTCGGTGGATAAAGTTTTGAAATTCGGGCGATATAAAAATAACTCTGACAGTTGTAATGGCTTTTCATATTCTTCGCTAGAACCATGCATCCTCTATCTCAACTGTCACCGACCGAGGATTGGGGGGGCGGGTTTATAGAGTAGTTCCTTCTCTTAGCCGAGCGATGAAGCCATTTACCAGCGCCCATTACCCACTACCAGCATCGACAACTCCCTGCTGCACCAAACCCGTTAGGTCAGAAGCTCGTTTGATGTCATCCTGAAAGACCATTGCTGTATTTTAGACGCATCTCCCAATCTTGCTTCATTTACTAAAAATGATGGATACGTTACCCGGGCACACGAAAGAGGACATAAAGAGTTGGTATTTTAGCGCCGGATTATTTAGTCACAAAAAAATAAAGGTCGCTCACTTATGCTTTGTTACATATCCCGGCCGCACCTAGCTTTCGATTTATCGGCAGATTGTGCTGCTTTTGTGGATTATTCAACCACAGGTTTTAAAAAAATTCCTGGCTATTAAATGGGACATTAGGAAGGTTCGACATGATTTAGAAGGCTATCATTTCATAGTTTTGACAGATCACCAATCACGAATGTGATTAAACCAAATACAAAGGCCTTCTGATCGTTTAGCTCGTTGGGCTCTTGAACTTAGCCAGTATGATTTTGAGTTAAAATACAGGACAGGTCCCGATGACTTACTGGCAGACACTTTATGTAGACAACCGTTGGAAGTAGCTGCAAGTGATAAACAAACTTTGGTAAGAAAATTGGTATGAAAGATGTTTGAAGAATGTACAAAAGGAATCAGAAATTTTAAGACTTCTGTATAAGAAACGGACAATTATATACACACAAGCTGCACACATTGGACTTTGACGAAACTGCAGGAATCCAGCAGTGAAAATTATGTATTCCGGAAAAATACCAGGAACGTATATTGAAAGAGGTTTATGATGATCCGCTGGCAAGTCATTTGGGAGTCGCCAAAACATTATCACGAATGGCCAAAATTTATTATAGGCTACGAATGTTATGAGAAACTGCTGAATACGTAAGAAATTGTATTATAAGACCAAAGTTGAAGGTACAGCAACAAACTCCTGCAGGTAGCCTGCACGCAACTGTTATTGATCAACAATGGGAGACAGTGGCTGTCGATTGACTAGGTCCACTCCGAAGATCTGCAAAACTGAACATCTGGTTACTCGTAATGCAGGATAAATTTACGAAAATGGTTGAACTACAGGCATTTCGAAAGACTACCGGAAAACGAAAGACTACCCATATAGTCCACGAGGCAATAAATATAAGGTTTGGTTATCCTAAAACTCTAATATCGGATAATGGACGACAGTTCATATCAATGGAGATTAATGATATATTAACAAAAACATGTTTACAACATCGTAAAACACCACCGTATACGCTAGAAGAAAGAGCAAACCGAGTAGTCGAGACTATGACCTCACAATATATTGCTCGAATTGTGCTTATGCCGACTATTCAGCTAAATTAATAAATACTACTATTGGTCTTACAGTCCATTGAAATAAATTAAAATTAATATATAATCATATCAATATATATTTATATCAATACTCATACATATGAATATATAATTAAATTGAAAATTATAATGACAGTCAGACTGTTCTTGTTTAAAATCACCCCCGTAGAGTAATCTGAAATAAAAATATATTAGCTGAAAAAAATTCTTTATAAGTAGTTATAAGTAGTTATAAGTGCAATCTGACTGTCTCCACCACATTTACCCAATGGAAGACAGGCTCAGGCGTTTCGAGCTCGCTACGGCTCCTCATCAAGGACTAAACTCAGTTTAGTCCATGATGAAGGGATGAACGACATCGTATAAAGTAAGCTAATAATGCCCTCTGTGAGATTTCTCTCATTAATAATAATAAGTTATTAAGTATAACAGAAATTAATTTTAGAAAGAATAATATACATAAGCCCAGTAAGTAATCCAAATAGAAAGCAAGGTCAAAGGAATTTGATAGTTACTGATCAAACGGGAATAGTAATTAATATGAGTATTATAGTAACCGTTTAAACGAGCAATCTATTCAAAAAGCACTGTAATGTTCCGTACACAAGTATACCGGGTGCGTCGTGATGCTTTGACCGCGAAGGTCGAATTTAACAACATTATACATCCGCCAATGTGACCGAATCTAGTAACGAATATCGGAAATTACGAATGAAAAATATAGAGACAATTGCAGGGCTTCCTGTCGTTGAAAAACGGAGCCTCGATGCGTCGCTTGTGTATGTGCCCGCCCCTGAAGGGCCTGCCGCCGAGCATGCACCGCCTGCCGCTGAGTCCGCCACACCCAACGCTTACAAAGAGGCCTTCCGAACCCGCCGTCCCCGCTTATTGCGGTGCTAGACCAGAAAAGTACGTCTGCCAATGAGGCCTGCCCCCAAATTCCAACCCCACGGATACGCTGCCATGGATGGCTTATCGTTATGATAAGAAGACTACGCAGTTTTTCACGTCAGGCTGAACTCGGCACAGGCAAATGATCGGCGGTAGATAGTTTAAAATGCAGATGGATACGGCAACGGGCAGATTAAATGCATTACTTCATATGGAACAAAATAATGTAAAGCTAAACAGTTATATAAATTGTAAAAAAAAGAAAAAAATCCCGTCCGATTAGTGCATGAGAAAATATATGAGAAATAAATGTTAAAATATATTATGTTTAAAATATAAATATATTTGCCATAATAGAATGAGATTCCGACGCGCAAAATTATATACATGATAAAAATTTTGCTCTGTAAATGAGGGGGAAATGCGACGATCAGACTCTATTGTCTATACAACTTAATACACGGAAAACTGTAATTATAAATAATTAAGATTTAAAATTAAAATTATTGGACAATGATCCCGATTAGTCGATAGGTCGAACGCCCGACGATCAAAATAATGTGAGCGCGAATATTGAATATATCTGCCTCGCTAACGTAAGCCAGGGAAGAATAGATGGGGACTAGCACGCGTCGAGTCGAGCCGCCATAGCCGGGCGGCAGCCAGCGTGGAAAAGATGTCCCGCGCTTTCATACTCCCCGCGTTAACGAACTTGAGAGGAAGTAAAGGTACTATTCGCTGCATTTCGAACACCCCATTTTTATTAAATAAAATAGAAGTCTCATTTTTGATACTTTTATATTATTTAATATAGAGCACGCATATAAAAGAATACGTGCAAATAAATACTATGATGAGTACATGAATAATTAAACGTTTGCGAACGTCCCAAAGGACAATTGTATATAATTAATCATTATTTATAGAGCGATTATTATTCTTATAATAAGTTATAATAATGATCATTGCTAATATTACTATAACTAAATATTGTCTGGCAGCAGCCAAAGGGAGATCCTGGGGGGAGGCGAGTCTTCAGGTTGCGTGCTTGGACGACTCGAACCATTTATGGCTCATGCTAATGGCAGGACGGATGGCTGGGCGCCTAGGCAGCACCAGTCATTTGGCATTGGCGAGTGCGTCCTGACTCGTAATGTCGGCCGGAAACTCTCCAGAGAGTGGAACACCTTATTGTTGAGGTGTGAAGCTCGAGAAAGCGAAGGTGGCCTAGCGTATCGGGGCGTGCTATATCCCTCGGCTCTGTAAAAGAGCCTTACACGAAGGTCCAAACCAGAATGACTTCTACAGGCAAGTGTTGTGGAGTCATTTTGGTGAAATCGTCGTTGAAGGGTCCATGGAGGCCGGCCTCGTGGGGGGACGAAAAAAAATGAAAGAATTATGGATATTGTCAGATTTGGATCATGTCGATTATGGATATTGTCACAAACAAGAAGATGTCAAGAAAGTGAAGAAGCAGGGGACGGACTAGAAGAGTACGGGGGTGAACAGCCTGCATGTCCCCTTTACGGTCAGTAACGAGAAAGCTGACAATGCTGCTGGTGCAGCAAGTCATGGCAGCACAGTTGTGGATGATCACGACAAAGCCCTGATCGACTCCATACAAAATTTGTTTAAAATGACGATGGAGTCGATAAAAAGTTAAAAAAACGTTAATAATATAATAAAGGAGGGGCTTCCGGCTTTATAAAGCCAATTCGAGGAGCTCGTAAGCAGAAGGCGCCTTAGATCACGGCGCCTACATACACCCGAAGTTGCCGAGATAATAGAAGGCCAGAAGAGACATCTTTCTACCTCTCCAACGGAATTACCTGAGGGGGGGGCGAAAGAAGAAGAAAAAAAAAGAAACGAAGGTCCATCAAAAGAAGAAGACGCGGCTGCCAAACCAAACCATGGGAACGATCCACAGCCTGAGGAAGGCTGGAAGAATGTCCCCACCAGGCAAGAAAAGAAAGCAGCTAAAAAAGGCACAGAAAAAAAGAAGTTCAATGCAAAGGGGGCCACTAAATCTGGAGAGACCTCACCAAACCGAAAGGTAACATAGGGAGAAGGGCAAGGCCTGAGGCGCTGCTCTTCCAGCCCGCGGAGGGGAAGACCTACGCGTACCTACGCGTACCTACGCGTACCTACGCGTACCTACCTACCTAACACGTCGCGCTCTGACCCCAAGACTACCTTGGAGATCAGAGACCTGGAAGGCTGCGCGACACTCGACGAAGTGAAGATAGCCCTCATTGGCATCTTGCGGGACTATACTGGCCCGCGCGAGGTAAGGCTTGCGAGGGAGAATAAAGTCGGCAAACGACTAGCCCTCGTGAACCTCTCTGAAGAGGCTGGCCAGCGGCTAACGGAAGTCGCAAAGGTGGCCATTGGATGGATCTTTTGCGGCTCGCAACGCTTTGCGAGCGCGAGAAAGCAGTAACGAAAGCTACAATGCATCTGATCCGCCAAGCCTACAAGCAAGCGATACCGAGGAAATTCGCGGGTCGTGCTCGCCGTCCGATTTATTGGTGGAGGAACGAAATTGCGGAGCTGTGGCGGCAATGCCTGCAGCTGCGCCGCGTAGCCCAAAGGGCTGAAAGGCGCGACCGTGATGCCGTTCTTAAGTTCGCCCAACATCTAACGGCGAAGGAGACTCTAAAGCGAGCCATCAAAGCTAGTAAACGCGGATGCTTGAAAAAGCCGGGAGAAGATCTGAAGAACGATCTATGGGGATTAGGGTATAAAATCATAACCCGCAAATTAGGCATGTTCCGTAAAAGCATGCCTATGAGCGCGGAATTGATGGACAGTATCGTCCATGCCCTATTCCCTACTCATCCCAAACGAAGGGATGAGCTCCTGGTTCCCGAGAGTCCTGAGGCACCGCCTTTCACAAGGGCGGAGCAAGAGAGAGCAGTGCGCTGTCTGAAGAACAAAAAGGCACCAGGACCTGACGGACTTACGGCAGAAGTGTTGAAAGCGGTGGTACAGAGCCATCCGGAACTCTTGCTTGGCATGTACAACTGGTGCCTTCACGCGAGAATATTTTAATAGGAGGAGGTAGTTTTTAAGTGGCTATGCCTTTCTGTTGGTGATTCCCACATACCCGGGGACCGGTCCGCGGGATGCATAAAGGATTTTTCTCCTCCTCTAGAAAAAAAACTAAATATTATTGTAAAACCGAGATAAGTTAATTATGCAACATTGTTGTTATTATAATCATTAAATATTAACCCGAGGGAAATATATGATTGTTTATTATTTACATATTTGTAATTTTCGTAATTTACTATAATAATTCTCATGATAATATTTTAATGAAATATTATCCAGAATCCGAAAGAATTAAATACTAATGTCATTATTATTTAGTTCTTATTATAGTTTGTTATAATAATTTTTTTTTTTGCGGAGTCTGTGAATGCTGTTTATGCATCTCCGATGGTCGTTCAGCAAGAATGGTCCAGAAAAACGGCCACCGAAGTATGTGCGACTCGACAAAAAACCCATGTCACAATGCACATATCTCCGTGTTGCACCGACACCAGTCCGGAACTGTTATACACATTACTACAGCCTGGACGGTAGTCCTTGCGTGGTAATTTCACGTTCGTATCTTTCACGCCAGATTCTCATGCATACTTGATATTACATTCACTCTTCACAGACTTTCAATCGTCCAGACATCCATCTGCTCTTTTGATCTGAAGCACATTCATAACGTATTTTGCGATCAACCGCCAGCTGTCCGCGTCCGTCATCATAATGTTCGCCACGTTTTCTGCCATGATCGCTCCTGTCCTCGTCTGTAGCTCTAGTCGTAGCTCAATCCAATGTTCGCACACAAAAAATGTGTGCTCCACACCGTTCTAAGCTCATCCGCAGTACTTGCATTCTGAAAAGTCGACCCTCTTCATCTTGCAGAGGTACTTACGGAATATCCGAGTCCGGACAGAAATTGGGTAAGGTAGAAATCCAACTCCCCGTATTTCTTCTCTTTCCACGGGCCGATTTCGGATATTAGGCTTTTCATCCACCGTCCTCTTTCGTTCGTCGTCCACCGTCTCTGCTATGTCTTGATGGTCTTCGTCCGTTCTTCAGTCACAGCTTCTTCCCTTCAACATTAGGGTTCCGCTCGTAAATTCGCTTCCGTTCGGCCGCGAGCAGATCGATGGGAATGAGCTCAGAAATCACGAAAACGGCGCTCTCAGACACGGTACCATACGCGCAGGTGATTCTTAACGCGCCCACCCTTTGTACGCTTTTCATGGCGTTCGCGCGTTTCCTGATATATATCGCGTCGGCCCAAACCTCCGCCCCGTAAAGCAAAATCGAGTGGGTAACGCTCATCAGCAGTCTGCGAACGTTCTGTTCCGGTCCGTTCGTATTGGCCATCAGTCTACTTAGAATCTTGGTCTTTTCTGCTGCCTTTGTCGCCGCGTTTCGCAGGTGGGGCAAGAAGCTCAGCTTCGTATCCCAGGTAACACCAAGGTACTTGACTTGGCTCCTGGTTTCCAGTCTTTCCGTCCCTAACGTCATCGGAACCACTGTTTGTATACGTCTGCGACTCAGCAACAACAACTCAGTCTTTTGCAGCACGAACTGCAGTCCGTGATCTGTCATCCATTCGTTCACACGTCTCATGACCTGATTCAGCTTCAACTGAGTCAAGTGATAGTCCTGTGCGACTATTACGGCTGCCACATGGTCGGCATAGGCAATGAGACGCGCGTTCGAGAGCATGTCTAGTCTCAACAAACCGTCGTATTGTACGTTCCAGAAGTCGGGCCTAAAATGGAACCCTGCGACACCCCCGCTGTCACGCGTTTCCATTTCCTTCCCTCCAACGTATCATACGTCAATCCTCGGTCTCGTAAGTAGTCCCGTATGATACGAAGGAGGTAGGAGTCAACCTTGAAAATCAACTCCAACGCCCCCCGTATCTCTGTCCATTTTGTAGAGTTAAAGGCGTTACGAAATTCCAGGGTCACCAGCAGAACCAGTGGTCTGGTTGCATCACAACGCCTGTTCGCCGCACGAAAGATGTTCGTCACGTCACCTATAGCTCCGATTGTCGAACGTCCCTTCCTAAATCCGTTTTGTTGTTCGGATAGGTCTCCGGCGTTTTTAATTGCCTGTGTCAGTCTTGGTCTCAGCAGTAGCTCCAACAGCTTCCCTACCGTATTTAGTAGACAGAGAGGACTGTATGAAGAAGGCAAATCGGGGTTCCCCTTAGACTTACGAATGAGAACCATCCGAGCCTCCTTCCAGAGCCTGCTAAAAACACCCTCCACACTCCACCCGTTGTACATACCCAAAAGGATATCCGGGCGGCGCGAAGCGACCTTGTTATAATAATTACCATTATTATTATTATTATTATTATTATTATTATTATTATTATTATTATTCCCATGCGTTGTCTGTACCTCGACGAAAACCGGCTGTTTGATCATCTCTCAGCCGATCGGGTGATGGGCTTAAAAGAGTACCTCCTATCAATGAATGGAAGGGCGAAAAGATAGTATGATAGCTGCCATTTTATGAGTGAGCGGATATCCCTTAAAAAAAAAAAAAAAAGGATATCCCGGAGTAAAAGAGTTAACGCACGGAGCAATGATGTGCTGGAAGACCCGAAAGGGCAACTCAATAGGGACTTCCATGCCAACCTTGATCGAAGCTGCAGGTCCTATAAACATACCATCGTCAGTAATACAGAGATTAAGGAAGGCACACTCACTCATAGTCTCTATAAACGGGTATCTCTTGAGAAGTGAAAACACATGCGGAGCGTAATCAAACGTTCCTGTAAAAGGGATCCTAGCAGAGTAATTACAGATGCATGAGTGAACTTCAAGCATTGGAGTTTCACTAGAATATTTGAGGGCAAATGTATGAATCTACATGAATGAAGGTTCGAATGAGGTACTCTTGAACAAATGACAGACCGCCGTGTTTGCCGTGCGGTGCGACCCGTGAGCTGCCAAAAGGAGATCCTGGGTGTCGAGGTTTACGCCCGGTGCTGGGTGACCCGAAACATCTTTGGCTCCCGCTGATGGCAAGACGGGAGGCTAGATCCTAGCCAGATCTAGTCAAACGGCCTTGGCGAGCGCGTTCGGTGTGTGATTTCCTCCGATGTTTCTCCAGGGAGTGAAACACCTTGTTGTTGGGGTGCGAAGCTCGAGAGGACGGAGGTGGAATAGTGCACCAGAGCGCGCTATACTCCTGCACAATGGTCTGAGATGAGTCTACCGAGGAGCTCGGTAGAGCCGTGAGAACCATGCGGAATAAGAGGGCTCCAGGACTTGACAGAATTCCAGGAGAGGTGCTGAAAATAGTAGTTGTGGAGCATCCAGAAATCCTTCTGTCGATGTTCAATTCGTGCTTGATAGCTGGTTTATTCTATTCTAGCTGGAAGGTCGCGAAACTTGTGCTTATCGACAAGGGCAAGGGTCCGCCGGAGGCGCCCTCGTCGTATCGACCTCTATGTATGTTAGATACAGCTGGAAAGCTGATGGAGCGTCTATTGAAGTCACGACTCCTGGAAGCTGTTGCTGCTGCCGGCGGCTTGGCTGACAGACAGTACGGATTCCGGGGAGGCAGGGCGACGGTGGACGCAATCCTCGAGGTTGTTGATGCGGCGATGCGCACAGAGAGGGGTAATCACTACTCTCGACCTGTTTGCCTCCTGGCTATCCTTGACGTTCAGAATGCCTTCAACTCTGTTGGATGGGCAAATGTTTTGAGGGCCATGGAGCGAGACTTTCGGATGCCACATTATATACTTCGTATATTGGATGATTACCTTAAGGATCGATACTTGGTTTACGAGACATCCGACGGTCGGAGAAGGAAAAAACTTAGTTCCGGGGTGGCTCAGGGGTCTGTACTCGGAGCCGACATGTGGAACGTTTCATATGACGGAATACTCCGGATGCAGATGCCTGAGGACACCTTTCTGGTTGGATACGCAGATGATGTAGCAGCTGTTATCATCGCTAGAGATTATGACGCTGCACAGATGCGACTCAACCAGGTGATGCGTCGAGTGGAGAGATGGGTGGAAAACAATGGGTTAGAACTGGCGGCGGCCAAAACGGAGATCGTGCTCTTAACTAAGAAACGTATCCCAAAGATACGCCTTATGCAGGTTGGAGACACGACGGTGAGTACCAAAGCTGCTGTAAGGTACCTGGGGGTGACGCTTGATTCCAAGCTGACCATCTGGGACCAAATAAAAAAAGTGGCGGATAGAGCTGCCCGAGTGACAGCACAACTTAGCAGGTTGATGGCCAATGTCGGCGGTCCAGCACCCTGCAAGCGGCGTCTGCTCATAAGGACAACTGAATCCATCATGCTATACGGCGCGGAGGTATGGGCCGATGCACTGATGGCCCAAAAATATAGAAAAAGAATGGCGGCAGTGCAGCGTAGAGGGGCATTACGCATCGTGAGCTCCTACCGTACCGTCTCCGAGTCGGCGGTGCTGGTAATCGCATGTGTTACCCCCATTGATCTTCAGGCACAAGAAAAGAAATTTGTCCACCAGAATAAGAATATTCTTGGTAGAATAGAGGCAGCTGCATGGGTCAGAGCTGCCACGATAACCGAATGGCAGAAGCGCTGGGAGACGGATTCACGCGGCCGATGGACGGCTCGACTGATCAATCAGTTAAAGCCATGGTTCCAGAGGTCGCACGGAGAGGTTAACTACCACCTCACACAGCTCTTATCGGGGCATGGTCGGTTTCGATCCTATCTCCACAAGATGGGGAAAGTACCGGATCTGTGCTGTGCCCACTCTTGCGCTCCCCGAGACGATGCACTTCACACATTCTTTCATTGCGAGGTGTTTCGCCTTGAAAGGGAGTGCCTCTGGAGAGACATAGGACCATGTGAGCCTGATAATATCGTTCGGCTGATGTTGGAGAGTCATGAGAAGTGGTCCAGGATTTGCAATTTCTGCAAAGCCATCCTGGACCACAAAAGAAGAATTGAAGAAGGCGTGTAAGCCCGCAAGGGCGAATAGGATGGCGCAGCCCAGAAGTAATGTCTTCATAGACCGTTCCTGGGCTGCACTTACGCCATCGTGCGGAGGTCTCCTCGGTGCACGCCTATTGACCCCGACTCGTAGCTCTTTTCAGAGCTGTGGGAAGCAGCCGAAGGGAATGCACTGAGGAGGTAGTTTTTTAATGGGTATGCCCTTCACAGGTGAGTCCTACTTCACAGACGAGCCGTCCATAAAGGATTATTATTATTATTATTATTATTATTATTATTATTTGTTATTATAATAATCAGGTGATTGAGCCCATAATGGTGTTGTTTATTGGCGGAAAAACCTTGAAAAGGCATAAAAACCCCACAAAATTATATATAATTTTTATTATATATGTGTTCTTTTAGAATGACTGATTAAAATGACTAGAGTGCCGATTTTACGTAAAATCTGCATAAATTAAAAAGGGCACTTTCTCATTTAATAAACTCATAGAAACGCATCTTAATGTTTGCAGATTATAAAAAGAATCTTCAAGCTTTAGACTTGTATTCGATAAGTATAATAAATTTATCTGATAATTTAAGTGAAGATTTTCACAATATTTTCCCTGTATTTTTAGTTGTTTTTCACTATAAAACATAAAACATCTTTCACAGTAGTAAATCTGAAATTTTTTTTTAATTCAAACATTATGCTATGTAGATATGCTACTATTCTAATGAAGAATATTATTAATGAATATTTTTTTATTGGTTACATAGTTCAATCAATTCAATCTAAAAAGAAAAATTAAAATAAAAATAAAAGTAAAATAAAAATTAAAAATAAAAATTAAATTAAAAATTAAATTAAAAATTATAATGACAGTCAGACTGTCCTTGTTTACATTCACCCCCGTAGACTAATCTGAACCCAAAATATTAGCTGAAAAAATTCTTTGTTAGTAAAGTGCAGTCTGACTGTCCCCAACACCCTTACCTAATTGGAGAGCTGTCCAAAGTTTCGAGTTCGCCACGTCAGTCCCTGATGAGAAGCCGTAACGAGCTCGAAACGTTGGACAGGTCATCAATTAGGTAACGATCTTAGAGACAGTCAGACTGCACTTTACTAACAAAGAATTTTTTCAGCTAATATTTTAGTTTCAGATGAGTCTACGGGGGTGAATGTAAACAAGGACAGTCTGTCATTATAATTTTTAATTTAATTTTTATTTTTAATTTTAATTTTATTTTTATTTTATTTTTATTTATTTTTATTTTTATTCTTTTATTTTTAGATTGAATTGATTGGACTGTAGGACCAATAAAAAAAATTCATTAATTTGTATATGGGCAGTCGACATAAGTACAATTAAATTGTTTTGAAGAATATTATTGTCTTCATATTCATCTAGGTAGTCATCTTGAATAAGGAGAACAGTTATATTTATGTATTTATATTTCTCTTTCTTATTTGATGAAATATGACAATCAAATACTGCGTACTTCAATCCCAACTTCCTGAGCATGTAAAAATTTATAGAAATATGGTTCAATTTTTCATATTTAGAAAATTCATTTCATTTTACAAAAAATCCTATATATCCAAAATTCTACCTTACAAGATACTTTATATAAATAAAACTCTATATAAGTAAAAATAATGATTATAATTACTAACTGTACCAGGATTGCTTTTAAAATGCTGCACGGAATGCTGCAAGTATTGCATATTTCAAATACTAATTGCTGTTATTAGGAACACTGAGACACCCACTTTTTGATATTATGAATTGTGAGAGAGGAAAATATGATTTGCCCATTCGTGGTGAATATTTTTTCATGTTTTTGTACAAGATAATTATACTTTTCAATATACAAATGGAATCCTGTTCATCAAATTCATTTGGATGTAAAGATAGTTTATAAAAAAAAACATTTTTTAGTACAAATAACTGTGATTTAATATATGAGTTTACCTTTCTTGAGCTGCATTCTTGTAAACATTCTTGACCATTAGATTCGAAGATTTTCGCTTAATCTTTTATGAAACTGAGAAAGTCCACATGATTTAAACTTAGGTAACGAGTAAATTTAACAAAAGTAATGATAATTATATTGATATCAATATAAGTTTTCCTACTTTATCTTTCAATCGAATAATTTTTTCTCTAAAAAGGACGGGATATATTTATATTTTAATGAAGAAAAATTCGATTTTATCTCGCAGCTCATAGGATTTACGTTTTCATTATTCTTTCAGTCATATAATCAAATATTCTTTATCACAATCACCTACATACCTTACAAAAATTCTCATTTGCCATGAATGGGTAATTAATCTGCTGCCAAATATGCAACAAAAGTTCATTTTAATATATATACTTTCTGATACTTTTTTTATACTTTTCATTTTTTTATTTTACATATATAGAATTATTATAGTAAAAGTTTTCTGGATGGACTATCCAGCATAAAATTAACTAAAAAAGGATATATATATATATATATATATATATATATATATATATATATATATTGTGACGGGGAACGCAAGCACTACGTGCGCTTGCTTTCCCACGTCCCGTTGCTGTTTCTCTCTAGCTAGCCTGTAAATATGTGTTTGTATATTCCGATAGCCTGTAAATATGTATTTGTATATTTGCATGTATAGATGTTTATCTGTTACAGGCCGACGCACAACTACACCGGCGGAGAGGTAAGTGAGAGAGAGAGCGGGGAGTGGGGAGAGACGGCCACGTGCGCGAAGAAGGAGATAGAGAGAAAGCCGCGAGCTAAAAACACGCGTCGTAACCGGCCTTCCACGCACGTTGTTTTCCCCTTCTGCTGCTATTGTGCCGTGTCTGATCGCGTACGGGAACACGCCTTGTGCTCGAAGTGTTTCCCCTCGCCACGTACCTCGTATTCGGGGAGGGTACCCGATCGGACGCGTGTGTTGTGCCACGGTATTGTGGGTGTGTGCAGTGCACACGCGCCGAGCACGAGTTCGAGCGGACGAACTGTCGTCCGACCCCGTCTCCGCGGGATAACCGCCCCATCCCGGGGCTTCTGGACGCCGACGTCACCGCCGTTCCCGGCGAAGGAAGGCGCTGCTGCCGGACGAGGACGCGCTGCGGGACCATCGAGCTCCGACTCGCTGAAAGTGGCAGCCCCTTTCCTCTCTCTCTCTCTCTCTCTTCCCGAACTCCTCGCGCGCCGTCGCCTCGGCAACCCTCGGCCTGCATCCCGCACGCCTCGCATATAGGCGCTGTATTATATTATTGACGCTGCGCTATTAAAGCCTATTCAAATTTTAATTATTTTTATTTTATTATTTCGTGTATGCTCCATTAGCCGCCCTACCTCACGCGCAATCCTGAACGCGATATTTCGCCCTTCGCGAACCGCCCCTCTCCCTCGCCGGAATCATTCAGGGCTATGCCCAGCCGGGCACAGATTTGGAACGGCCGTGCCCGCCGTCCTCGTGCTCGAGGCGGACACGCGCACCGTTACATGGCGCCCAACGCGATCTCGGGATCGCACTTGATATAAGAATATATATGCATTTATGCATATTTGATTATATATGCTGTTATATATTTTATTATATATCTTATTGCATATATATATTGTATGATATTCAGTGCCTCGGCGAATATTAGCAAGTGGCGCGGATGCGCGGAAATAATTTAATAATTGTATTATATAGAAAATTGTGATATTACAGAGTGCGAACGCACAGCACATCGCGAGTGTTTACGTTGCGAGTTCGTAGATGTAAACACTCTCGAAGTCCTAATTTTTGCGTTTTCGCCCTTGCACTCCACTATTTCTTGAGATTCCCGGCTTTTAATTATTTGCTTTTAATTATTTAATTAAAAAGTTTTGGCTGTAACGTTCTATTTTTCTCGCGTTGTATTTTTTTTTCTTTTTTCGTTCGTTCGTTTGTCTTCTTCTAATTTTCAACTGAAGAGATAAAAGATGGCAAATCCGCCAAACGAATTTAACGACTGGCTTCAAAGCCTATGTGAGGAAGAAACAAACATAATTACAGCGGAACTAGAATTAAAAAATGAGGGTTCCTCATTTCAAAGGGCTGCTAGGCTATATCACAGACTAGCAGGAAATTATAGCCCGGGAGATTTTGTGGAATGCGAGAGTGACAGTGATAGTATAAAAACACGCGCGCGCAGAGATAAACATCTGTTAAAGATAATCGTCACCTCGACAAAGCGCGACGCAACAAAGACTTATATTTTGGATCGAATGGAAGCGACGTACGCCGAACAAGCGGATGAATCAGCTGACATACAGCAGGCTCGGGAAGTTCATCTGAGCACAGACCAAAGAAATAACACAGCAGCTGTCGATCACCAAATACAAAATCTGATCGACTTCAATTTGGCTGAGATAAACAGGCATGAACCGCTCGCATAGAGCACTGCCAACGAATCGCCGATTCAGGCAGCCACCACGAGCGTAACTACGCCTCCCGACTCGTGCGTCACGAATGACATCACACGTCGCATCACATACGACGAATACAACAGTCGAGCCTCAACCTACTGACCTCGAAAACAATGTAAACCTTCGTCAGGGATTATATAGCCTGCAAAATATGCTGCAAACTTGGATGCAACACCAAAACTGCACTGTCCAAGATTTGCAGCAGAGACAAAATGAGATGCACGCTACGCTAGCTAGCATTTAGCAACAGCTGCAGAAATCGGCGCGACGCGACCGTGTCACTTTCCAAGACACGTACGATCTGCAATACTCGGAAAGTGACAAAAACCTCCACAGTAATAGGTTTGTAGGGTCGACCGCCGAGCCCACGTTTTCGGCTCCTTACCACCCTCGGTACCAAGGGCCTGGAAGGGGGGGCATCACATGGATCGAGATGTGATGAGCTCGCCCGCAAATATAACGCGATCAACGCTGTCAAGCACCTTGGCCCAGCGCACGGATATTGGTAAGACCGTGCGCCAATGGAAAATTAGATTCAATGGTGCCAAGGGGAAAAGCGTAGAAGAATTTCTGCAAAGGATCGCGGAATGTCGCAGGTTGACACCGCTCATGGACGAGGACATGCTCAATGCCATGACGGAGCTCCTCGACGGTGTCGCCCTGCATTGGTACCGTCTATCCCGGAAAGACTGGACCACGTGGCAAGAGTTCTGCCACGCAGCCCGGAGCTACTACGCCGTCGATCGACGCTTCCAAGCTGAGCTAATCAGCGAAGCGCAGCGACGTACGCAGGCGAAACGCGAGCCAACACGTGACTACGTGTTTTGTTTGTTAACGATTCTCAATCGGTTTGAAGAACCATGGTCGGACGACAAACAACTCGCCCTTATCTACCGCAATCTACTCCCGGAGATACAGAAGTTAGTTCCGCGGGAGAAGATTACAAGCGTCAATCGGCTAATCGAGCTTGCTCGAGAGGCCGAATGCGTCCTCGATGCGGAGCGAATTTATAAGCGACCGCCGTCACCTGAGGACTGCATAATGCCGGAAGTGGCATTCCATGCGGTAGACACGTCTCGATCGCGCCCGAAGCCCAGGATCGCGGCCATGGACGTGAAGTCGCCCAACTTCAAAGCTTTGGTGCGAGAAGTTTTGCAAGAGGCTGGCTTTAGAGCCACTTGACCTGATTTAGAGGCGCCAGGCGTCGCAGCCCTTATCCCGAAGAGGAGCGGTCGCGATTCACGCCCGAGGTCGCCGCGTACAGGAAAGATCAGAACGTCGACCTCACCTAAGTCGGAGAGGAAGCCCTCCTTCAAAGGAAAGCTGGTGCGCGAGCCCCTCAGTGACAAGAACAAAGGTCGGACAGCAGGTCCTGATCCGCGGTTCTTGTGCTGGGGCTGTAGTTGGCCTGGCCACACCTTGCGCAGCTGTTCCGAGTGTTCGGGAAATGTGAAAAAGGGCGAGTAATTGAGGACTAACTCGCCCCTACGCTCCGTGAGACCTCCGAAGATCAGCATGCAGCTGCGAGGACACAGGGTAATGATGATTGCCCCCCCCTGTCTGTAAAGGAGGAGCATCACGACCGTGACTCCGCTGACTCAGCCACAAGTGTCGACCCCGATCGGTATTCACGATGGTGGGTACAGGTAGGCATAGGCGAGTTTCGCATTCATGCACTGCTTGATGCAGGGGCTGCTCGTACAGCTCTCGGAGCAATCGGCCTGTAGATTGCATCTGCCCTCGGTCGTCTAGTTCGACCCTTTCCTGGATCTGGCGCTCGACTCGCCACGGGAAAAATTGAGCCGATATTAGGCCAGGTGGCCCTTCCGTTTGCCATAGCAGACGTAGAAATGGAGCTAGACGTCATCATAATTCCAGACTTGGAAAATGACTGTCTGCTCCTAGAAGCAGACAGTCATATCATCATAATTCCAGACTTGGAAAATGACCCGTATGCCATATGGTGTCGCCGGTGGACCTGCCACCTTTCAGCAGTTAAGCGACAAGCTGATCGGCCCTGAAATGGAGCCGGTGGCCTTCGCCTACCTCGATGATGTGATCATCGCTACGGAGAGCTTTGACAAGCACCTCAGGTGGCTCGAACATATCCTGAGACGGATTTCCGATGCCGGCTTGACCATCAATCGGCAGAAGAGTAAATTCGGACTTGCAGAGGTACGGTTCCTCGGCGTCCTCGTGGATCGTGACGGTTTTCGACCCGATCCGGATAAGATTGCACCAATCTTGACTTACGCCGCACCAAAGAACCTGAAGCAGCTCCGTAGGTTTTTAGGCCTTGAGTCCTGGTATCGCAAGTTCTTAGAGAACTTCGCAACGCTTGCTGAGCCTCTCACCCGATTAACCAAGAAGAACATCAAGTACCATTGGGGAGAAGAGCAACAGCAAGCCTTCTAACAAATCCGGGCGATCGTCGCATCTGCACCCGTCCTTTCTCGACCGTCGTTTGGAGAAACGTTCGTCATCCAAACGGACGCCAGCGATTCGGGACTAGGAGCCGTGCTCACGCAAGCTGTTGATGGCAAGGAGCGCGTGCTCTCCTACGCTAGTCGCACGATGACGGCGGCTGAGCGTAACTATTCGGTCACCGAACGTGAGTGCCTCGCCGTGCTATGGGCTGTGCGTAAATTCCGCCCGTACGTCGAGGGCTATCACTTCCAGGTGATAACCGATCACAGCAGCCTTCGTCGGCTGCACTCATTGCGCAACCCCACGGGCAGACTCGTCCGTTGGGCCTTGGAATTGCAGGGATACGACTACGAAGTCATCCATCGGAAAGGTACCTTGAATTGCGTACCAGACGCCCTCTCTCGTTTGTACGAAGACGAGCCGACCTGCGAAGTCGCCTCCCTCGGCGTCACCGATGTGCAAGACCCCTGGTATTTGCGCCTTCGTAAGAAAGTGGTGAGCGATCCGACCAACCTCCCATGGTGGAAAGTCGTTGGGCAGCGACGAATCCAGATAAGTGCCATTTTGCTCGCTCAAGTCTAAAATATCTAGGACATATATATAGTAGACATATATATAGTAGATATATAGTAGATATATAGTAGACATATAGTACATATATAGTACATATATGTACTATATATGTAGTACATATAGTATATAGTAGATATATAGTACATATATAGTAGACATATATATAGTAGACAAAACCGGTCTACAAACCGATCCGGAGAAAGTAGCTGCCGTACTTAATTTAGCGCCACCAAGAAATATGACAGAAATTCAACGATTTATGGACCTGATATCATGGTATAGAAGATTCCTGAAAGATATCTCAAATGTTGCCGCACCATTACACCGTTTAATTAGGAAAAAAGCTAAGTGGAATTGGGGAGAAGCAGAGCAAGATGCTTTTGACAAAATGAAGCAGCTTCTCACAAATGTACCCATCCTTTCTTGTCTAGACTGGAGCCGACCGTTTATACTACAAATAAATGCCAGTAATCAAGGATTCGCTTACACAAGCATATGAGAGCACCGAAAAAGTCATCGCAATTGCTAGCCGAACGCTCACCCCAGCCAAAATGAATTATTCTGCCGCTGAACTAGAATGTCTAGCAATTAAATGGGGTGTGTGGAAATTTCGTGATTATCTTGAAGGATATCACTTCATTGTATTAACAGACTACCGTTGAAATGGCTCAATAATATTGAAAATCCTTCTGGTCGTTTAGCCCGCAGGAAAAGATAATTTACTAGCCAATACACTATCTCGACAGCCATTAGCAGTCGAAGGCATCGAAATTAAAGTAGAAGACTGGTATGATAAATCATACAAAAATGTGGAGAGCGATCCCGAAAGCTATCCAGATCTTTGTATTAAAAATGGACGACTGTACAAACACACTTTACATACCTTAGATTTCAACGATACGAGTGAAAATCTACAGTGGAAAATTTGTGTGCCTAGAGCTGAACAAAAGAGAGTTTCAAATGAAGTACACAATGATCCAACTGCCGAATATTTGGAAATTACGAAAACACTAATAAAAATATCTAAAAGTTATTACTGGCCTGGAATGCTCTCTATGACGGCTAAATAACGTCAAAAGTTTAAATCGCAACAACAAACACCAGCCGGTAAACTATATGCAACTCTAGTCAAACAGCCTTGGAATATTGTGGCTCTAGATCTCATCGGACCACTTCCGAGTTCAACAGAATTAAATGTATGGCTATTAGTAATGCAAGACAAATTTACCAAATGGATTAAATTAAAACCGCTCATAAAAGCAACAGCTGAGGCAATAATGTACGCCGTAAAACAACAGATCACACTACGTTTTGGCTGCCCGAAAATAATTATTTCCGATAAAGGGAGACAATTTATCCCCAAAGAATTTACAAATATGCTGCAAAAAACCGGAATACAGCATAGGAGAGCACCACCGTACACACCACAGTGTAATCCAGTAGAAAGAGCAAATAAAGTAATGAAAACTATGATTTCCCAGGATATAGAAAAATATCATATGACTTGGGATATTCACGTACATGAGCAACAATTTGCTTATAATACCGCGTCATCCGAAACAACAGGTTTTACACCTGCTTACTTGGATTTTGAGCGTGAGTTAAGAGACCCCGGATCCCTTTTTCAATTATACGGACAAAGTAATAATGTTACCGCAGAAAATCCTATAAACAGATTATAAGAAACGATCAAACTGGTTCACAGCAATTGGCAAAAGGCTTTTAAAACAAAAACGATATTACAACCTGAAACTCCGAAAATGAAACCTCGAAATCGGAGATCTAATATATAAATGATCTTACGAACTGTCTAATAAAATTGGAGCGTTTAATGCATAACTAGCTCGAAAATCCATGGGTCCCTTTATTATCTGCAAAAGATCCCTGCCATGGTTGATCTGAAAGATAATAAAGGCAAGATCATTAAACACATACATATAGAAGACCTACGGGAACATTATAATAATCCAGATAACATACCTCTATGAAATTAATATATAAGGGCCGCCCAGAGGCCCAAGAGCTCAGTTATAATGCAGCACCCGGACGAGTAGAAGCTCTGCCAGCGTTTTCTGGAAGTTAGTGTCCCAAACAGGTTTATGGACTCCAATTCCATGCCGTGGTTAACACTGGGACTCTAATGACCACAGCGTGAGCGTAGATAGGCAGAATCCTGGAAAGAAGAGGCGCTCGGCGTATATATGGGGAAGAGGTTCTCCATCTTAAACGGGATCCATTATATACCGCCGATCCTGTGAGCATCATATCCGCGTATACTCTCGAAGTCAAATATAACTGTAAAGAGAAAACGCGAGTAGGTAATTTTTCAATAGTACCTGGACAACTCATAGACATTATATTCAGCATGGCCGAAATAACGAAAATTGGCCACAGAATTCTCTTCAATGTAAGAAGTTCAGCGGCACAGGAACCACGGCGAGGGAATAAACGGCTACGATGACGCACAGAAAGCAGTCATCGCCAGGCTAGAAGACAAGGAATTTACAGCATCACCAAGTCGGAAGATATGAGCGACTATAACTGTAAGAAAAATAAAATCGTAAATAAAACTAATGGAAATTGTAGAGAGGAATAGGAAAAGAAAAAAGTGAGAAAAGAAAAGACATGAAAAGGTTAAAAATCTTTCTTTTTTATTTTTTTTTGTTTGCTTTTTTTTATTATTATTATTGTCTATTATTTATATTATAAATATATTTAATGTGTATTATTATTATTTGTTATATTGTATTGTGTTTATTTATTATGTATTATTATTATTTTTATTGTGTATTATTTTTTTTATTCTATCATACTATACAATAAATGAAATTAATAATATACTAATAACTATAAATTCAAATGTATAATCATAAATGTATAATCAAAATATTCCGTAAAGAGTTAACTCGGGCGCAGCGCGACCTGCTCGTCACCGAGCAGGAACTTAATAACATGTTGCGCATACCTGTACGTCGTATACTGAGGCGGACATAACTCCAGACAGCGACGAGCAGCCCGTGCTGCCCACCGATGCTTGAATAACGGGTCCACCTCAACCAGCACCGCCATTATGACCACCAACCGGCGACGAAAGCCGCTTGGGGATGCCGTCGGTTTCTGTCCCAGAATACAGGCCGCACAGCTTGACCCAGGACGGATGACTCGCGCCCATGGCGAGCATTTATTTATGATAACGAGGCAACTTTGTTTTTCCATCTGGGGGCCATGCGGCATCGCCAATGGATTGGGAACCGGCGGTTCCACATGCGGATTAATTAATTAATTAATTAAATCATTAATTAATCCGCACACTGGACATGTTCGGTGCATAACATGTCCAGAGAAAAAACAGTGTATGAATCTGCACTTTCTTTTTTATATACACATATTTCTATTTAGACACTATATACACTCTATTTTTATACACACATGCTCCGCGCTCCCGAAAAAAGAGGGAGATGCGATGGCCAAAAACATGGCCACGCAAATTCATCGCGACTACACTACACAAATATACCGCGCACTTACGAAAGAAATTAAATAATAATAATTTATTTCTTTCCGTAGTATAAACTAGCGATATGATCAAAATTATAAGTTAAATCAATCTTAAATGTAAAGTCAAACTATTAGAAAACACGAAAATGTAACAAAACTCAAATTAATTAATATATTATAACGCGATAAACATACCGAAAGCGGGCAAAGGTCGCGACGCATACTGTAGAAGGTAGTCGATACGACCACCGAAAACCAAAGCGTAAATAGAGAACGCAATACATAGTCTCTCTACCACTAAGCTTAAATCTGAAAATTACGTTAGAGGGGATACACTGTGCGCGGCGAGAGAGAGAGAGCTGCGTCAAATGTATTCGGCCGGCGACCGCTATCCCCCTGTAATATATGCTGCACGCACACTACCGTACTCTCTCGTCAAACGAGATAATACCGGATAATTTTCTTATAAAAGGGCCTGCAAAAGGCAAAATCAGGGAGTTCGTTCAGTGAACCGACTGACCCGAAGTCGTGTCACTTCAACTCCTCCCGGAGCTAACTCTTGTTCAGAGCTCGATCAATCCTGACCAAATTTATCACTACCGAAATTAGTAACTTGATCTCTGTTGCGAGGCGCTCCTGAAAAGACCAGCGGAGATAATCTCACCTTTTTTTTTATCTAGCATAGAATCTACCTAATACAGTTAAATTCCCCGCATGGAAAATAGCACCGGGTATCCGTGCAGAAACTAGCACCGGATTAATTAAATTCTACAGAAACTAGCGTGTGGTTAAATAAATTGTATTATTACGAGATTATAAATCTAGTTTATTAAGTTTTATACAAGATTGTTAAGTAATTATTTTGTTTTATTTTTTTTGTTACAGAATCGTGATAGTTTGGATTATTTTTCATTGAATAAATTTATTTTTATATTTTTCTAAACAAAATATACTGTGTTATAAAATTACCCTGGAAAAATACTGCATAAGCTATCCCGAGGGGGATAGGAACATTACAAAGGTATACTATTAATTCGTAAGCCTAATAACAGCATGCTTCGTAGAGCTATTGTATGTAGTCATCAAATGAACTTGGAACCTAAAGATTCACTTGGTAAACTCTCGGGCTTTCAACAGCAAGTTTCGATGACAGGTGTTACGGACAATTCTAATTTACCAGTAACTATTTTAAATATAATTTCCTTGAGAATAGAGTACAGTATTACAACCGATAGCTGCAGACTGTTTATGAATTTTTCCTCGCTATGTCCCGGGATATAAGATCATTAAAGGACCTTCCTATGTCATTTACCTTCCAGTCACTGTCAAGTGCATAGATCATATAGAAGTACGCATCGTCGATCACAACGTGGATCTTCTGAATTTCCGAGGAGAATTTATAACAATCAGATTACATGTTAAACAAACAGCTTAATTAAAGCTAACTTAGAGAGCGATGAGAATTATTCAAAACGATATTATTATTTACATAGATAGTCACGTCAGAAAATACCAGTTTTTTCCGATTCTCAAACAGGTCAGTCGCCTGCGCAAAGAAAAAAAAGAAAGTGTCATCATCGTTCTTGTCAGAAGACAGCCCTGAATCACATAAGTCAGCAGTCAAAGAACTTGCACCTCAAAACATTCAATTCCTAAAAAGTATAGGTCTAACGTTATCGTTCCTGGTGAAAAATAAATTGTATTATCTTTAACTGTTACAAAGAAATGAGGTATGTTCTAAGTATCGAATCTACTGTTGCAGTTGATCATTCAATTGTGCATTACATGGTTCACGATCATTAGCCGTATACC
The DNA here is from genome assembly GCA_018907035.1 of Sycobia sp. Sy_11. Taxonomy (NCBI): domain Eukaryota; kingdom Metazoa; phylum Arthropoda; class Insecta; order Hymenoptera; family Epichrysomallidae; genus Sycobia; species Sycobia sp. Sy_11. Next base: position 1,496,058 of record JACCIC010000029.1, read on the forward strand.
TAATTTTAGTAACAGCGATAAAATCCGTATATCTATTCAACATAATTACTTGTGTCTTTTATCTGCACATAGTTTGTTTATGCGGTAAACTTACAAAAAATGACCATGAAACTTTACAAAATTGTAAATCTATAAACAAAGCAATACGCAAAGTAAAATACTTAGTGTACACGTCCGTTTAGTAAATACTTAATGTATGATATTTCTTTGAATGTCACACTTGATTAACTTAAGAAACAATTTTTACACTCGTGAATAATTTATGTTTATATTCATATAATTATATAATATAATTATTATATAATATAATTATATAATAATATTAATATATTAATATAAATCACGTTTCATTCTCTAAGAGAAAAAAAGAATATTCGAAACTTATGCTGAAAGGAACTTTTCTTATCCAAAATTCATATCTAACTCAATTATAGTGAAAAATAAGGCTGTTAATTTGTTATGTTGTTAATTTACCTTTTATAAATTTATTACAAGCGTAATTATTACAATGTTTTTACTAATAAAAAATTAATGACAAATACCTTTCGGACATGTTTCTGGTACAGCAGCTATCCCATATGGCTTTCCGTTACCTCGAGGTGGTCTTTAGGGGAACTTCAATTTTACCACTTGAAAATGAAATGTATTTTATATTGTTATTTTTTCGATCATTATATTAATTTTGTATTGATGAACTAATTGAAGATATTATGATACATTTCTCTTTGCAACGAATTATAGTCTAATAAAATAATATATATGAATATTACGTTTATCTTAATAAATACTTTTATATAAAGAAGCAAACTCTAATTTTTATATAATCTATTTTGGTAATAAATTCAGAAAAAATATAGGCAAACTTACGTTTTCCAATCTGTTCAATAATAGTGATTGTGTGATATCGTTAGTCCAAGTGGATAATTCAAGCTTCTGATTACAACATGGAAAGATTTATTATCTATACTTCCATAATCTAAATGGTTACAGTTGTATTAATAATGACATGAATTTTGAAAAATGTTACATATTTTTAAAAAAAATAGTCATTCAATGAAATGCATTTTATCGGCTATCAAATACTTATATTTCATAAAATATTTCAAAAAATTAAGTAAATTAAATACAATATAATTTTGGAAGTATGTATTATGATAAAAGAAAATAGTTTTTCTAATTACTCTAGTGCTATATTTGGAGAGTGAAATGTAATATTTAATTCTTTATGTTGGGATGAATTAGATGAAATGTGAAATTGTGCATATTTGTGAGTTATAACAATGACTAAAATCTTTTTATAATAAAAAATCTACTTATAATAAATTAATGGAAATATTTGAACTTCGATATCATATTCATGGAATTATATTTAATCTAACAATTTATATTATTTGGTGTACACATAAGTTTCCGCCGTTTTTTTATAAAGCAATAAGAATTTATTGTAGAAAAAGGTACAAATAATGTCATTTAAAATATTGTCCATTACTTTCTACTACTTTTGACCATCTTTCGGGTAGCACGTGGATACCCCGTCTAAAAAATTGCTCGTCTTTTGAGGCGATCCACGAATATGAATACGGCGGGTGGGGTAGGACGTCCCAATTCAGTGCTTCTAATGTTTCCTTTACGATTTTTGCAACATGTGGCCAAGCTTTGTCATGCTGAAAAATGACTTTATCGTGTCTTTTGGCATATTGTGGACGTTCAATCTTCAATGATCGGCTCAATTACACCAGCTGTTGTTCGTAACGACCCCCGGTGACAGTTTAATTGTGCAGGAAGAATCTTTGGTTTCCTTACCACCTCGGCTTGTAACAATTCGATGTCGCGTCTGCGAACGCTTCTGGAAAGCGGGAGGAAAAGATTTTATGCGAATCTGTCTATAAATCGACAATTTCTAAAAAAGAAGCAAAAGTAACAGCTACTATGCTTTAAGAGGATATGAGCGAACACATGAGTTCTAATTCTAAATTGGCAGATGTGCTTAATTATGTAGCTCTAATGGAGTCGGATAGATTGTCATTTTCGGTAAACTACAGACCTCTCAGAGGACCGAAAGCAGCAGAAGAACGAAGATGGCCCGCGAAATGAAACCGGCAGATTTGAAAGTGTATTTAGGCATCATTCAATAAGAAATGTACCAGTAATACCATTCTGGTACATACTAAGGCTCAGATGAGCCGTCTTTTTTGAAGAAGCGTAGTGAACTGGTTACCCAGTTAGTAGTGAACTGGGTTACCCAGTTAAGAGACACATAGTTAAGAAAACATATGCAGGCAGACAAGTAAAGGAATGATAGAAGGCGAGAAGTAGAGAGAAAGTTACACATATACAGATAAATATAGAAAGAGAGAAATGGAGAGAAATAAAAGTAAAAATCTCCATGCCGAGAAAGAGAAAAATACACATATAGAAAGAGAGATAAAGAAAGGTATATGCAGAGAAGGAGAGGAAAAGAGAGAGGGAGAAATAGAGAGAGATACGTAGGCAGATAAATATAGGAAGATAGAAGAAGAGAGATAAAAGTAAAAGCATGCATCCAGAGAAATGCATCCAGAGAAAATTATACACATATAGAGAAAGATAGAAATGAAGACTTACACACTAAGGAATAAAGCCAGATAGAGAGAAAGATACATAGAGATAAATGAATGCGGACAGTCAAATGCATACAGAAGAAGATAGACAGAGAGAGAAAGAGGGAGATAAGTAAACAAGCAGCGAGAGAGTGGCCAGGAGAGAGACACAACATAACCTCGAAACGGGGAAGTGATGTTATAAAATTTGGAAAGCACACATGAGAAGAAAATTAGGCTAAATAAACTAAAGAATAATGCATACGTGGCGGAGATCCGAAAGCGATGCGGACGCCGCAAGTTGAAAATGGAAGATCGAAAACACGTGGACCCACTAGGTTATATGCGGCATACTGGACGCCGCATGGGCTGCTGTCGCAACAAACACAAGGAAGCAGCACGCTGAGGAAAAATGCCGCAACGAAGATATGCACACCGAGATCAGCAACATCAGCTCAACAATAGAGGAAGGGTGCTTGGAGACGCTGAAAAACACAGAAGAATTAGTAAGAGCCGGAGAAATACGACGTGTGCCGTCCGCACAGCAAACGGCCGCACTGGAAGTAGTAGCCAGCAAGAAGACGAAAGCCGCCGCGGAGAAGAAGCGGTCGACAGCGCCACCGCACTGAACTACACGACTGGGATATATATATATATATATATATATATATATATATATATATATATATATTCCCCGGATTATTTCAAACTTAGCGCGCGGCGCAAGTCATGAAACGGAATGTTGCCGACGGACTATGTCGGTCATAAGTGTTATAATGATAAGAGCCCAGGATTGGTGAAAATCGGAGAAGAAGAATGATGATTGGTGCAAATTGGAAAAGAAGGATGATGATTGGCGCGTAGCGAAAAGAAGAGCGGTGATTGGAGAATCGAGGATGAAGATGAAGAAGACTTCAGAAGATTTGAAGCTACCGAATCGACCACGTCTCACGGCCATTCGTGCTAGAAAAATCTCGTTTTTTGTCGGATTGGAAGTGTAGGAAGGAAGTAGCGCGGAAGTTCGAAGTTGCGGTGTGTGCGGGGAAGTGTGATTCGAAAACCAAAGAAGGGCTGGACTGTCCGGCGTGAGTTTTATGTACGCACCCAGGACACTATCATTTCTTGTTCGTGCTCTTTACCTTTCTCTCTCTCTCTCTCTCTCTCTCTCAAGAGAGTTACCGCGGAAGAGTTGGAAGGCAGCAGCAGCGAACGCACGAGGGGGCGCCCTCGTATATATATAGCGGGTGAGTGGGCCTGCGCGCCCTTAAATTTAAATAATTATCTGTAATCTATGCGAGCGGGGGGTGGAACGAGACGCCGGAAAGTAGGTAGCGGCAGCCACCAAGGGGGAAGGCGAAGGGTTGTTCAGCGAGCGTTGCACAATATGGCGCGGAAGATGGCGGACGCAGCCACGTTTTGTGTATGACCGAGTGGCGCATCGGGAAGTAAATTTTGCGAGTAATATTGTACATTCTTTTGTAATAAATTGACTATTTGGGATATCAGCGTAATTAATTTTCTTTTTCATTTTATCTATTATATGGAAAATAAATACACCTACAATTTAATATACAATAAGAATAAAATATCAGGTATGTGAATAAGTCTTTCCCGTTTTTTTCAAATTTTGAGCCTTTATTGTGAAAAAATGGTTACAAATGAATTATTGAAAGTATTGGCCATCGCTAGCTACAACTTTTTCCCATCTTTCTGGCAACATACGAATCCCGTTGCGAAAAAATTCGATCGGTTTGGCCTCTATCCAGTCATCCACCCATTTTTTGGCTTCCTCGTAGGAATGGAAGTGCTGGTCAGCCAGGCCATGCATCATCGATCGGAATAGATGGTAATCAGACGGAGCAACGTCTGGACTATACGGCGGGTGGGCTAGAACTTCCCATTTGAGCGTTTCTAAGTATGTTTTCACCGGCGGTGCAACATGTGGGCGAGCATTGTCATGTTGCAAAATAACTTTGTCGTGCCTATCGGAGTATTGTGGTCGTTTTTCTCGCAGTGCGCGGCTCAAACGCATCAATTGTCGTCGATAGACCTCGCCTGTGATCCTTTCATTCGGTTTCAGAAGCTCATAGTAAACCACACCTAGCTGGTCCCACCATATACAGAGCAAGAGCTTGGCGCCATGAATATTTGGCTTGGCCGTCGATGATGACGCATGGCCGGGTAGTCCCCAGGATTTTCTTCGCTTCCGTTATCGTAACGTATCCACTTTTCATCACCAGTCACGATACTATGCAGAAAACCCTTTCTTTTATGTCGCTGAAGCAGCTGTTCGCAAGTGAAAAAACGCCGTTCGACGTCTCTCAGCTTCAGTTCGTACGGCACCCAATTTCCTTGCTTTTGGATCATTCCCATGGCTTTCAAACGCTTGGAAATGGTTGTTCGGTCAACTCCCAATGCTTCAGCAAGTTCTTCTTGCGTTTGACAAGAATCTTCATCAAGCAAAGTCGCCAATTCTCGATCTTCAAAGATTTGCGGCCGCCCGGAACGCTCCTTGTCTTCCACGTCGAAATCACCGCTTTTGAAGCGTCGAAACCATCCGCGAACACTTGAATCATCGACACAACCTTCTCCATAAGCCTCCTGAAGCAATCGATGCGTCTCGGCAGCAGATTTCTTCAAATTGAACCAATAAAGTGAAACTTCCCGCAAATGACGTCGACTCGGCTCAAATTTGGACATTTTCACGATATCAAAAATTTATGATGCGAAAAAATTTTAACTAATGTGTTAGTATGGAATTGTTGACATATGAATAAGCTTTGATTATGACATATGTAACCATTGAATACTCGCACAGTATTGGTGGCGCCATCTCTTACAAAAAACGGGAAAGACTTATTCACACTCCTAATAATTTCCTAATTAACAATAGATTTCTCGCCACGTCCTTTGAATACAACGTTTCCGACATCCGTATTATTTTCTCACTCAGCGCGTGAGTTTCTACTGTACCCTCTGTATGAATATTCAAAAATTTATTTTTATTTTTGTAGCGTATTCGACAATCAATCCGTTTAATATTTTTAAAGATTAATTTTGAACCAGCAATATGCTCATTATAATAGTTATTCATAATGATAGTTCATTATGACTACTAAATTTGGTTAACTCACCACAACCTCTGCGGTTGTCTTCGTTACCGACCTCATTTTGGAGTGGATTGCCTCTCTTGGCATCAAGGCGACCTTGATCCATCGGTCGTTTCTTGGGTTGATTCTGTTTATCTGGACAATCACGAGCTATGTACTTACCAAGCTCATTGCAATTGTAGCATTGGATGAGTGTCAGGGTCGGATAATCTCTCATCACATGGCTGTTTCTGCCACCTGCTCGCCATTTGAAAACACGGTCATCTGTTCCCCGAACAGAGTTGCCACCGCTCCTGCGATTGTAGTCAGATTGAATCCATGGCTTTCGTTGAGGGCCACCATCAGCAATCAGCTGATCTCCTCTTCTTTCCACTACTGGCTTCATGGCTTCCTTCTGCAAAATAAAACGTTTTAGTGCATCATACGTCATTTCTTTTCCTATTGACTTGAGGCTTAATACCTCGACCAACGTCACTTCAGGTACAGCATCAATAATTGCTTGTACAAAAATGTCTCTTTTCTTTTATCTGACAATTTGTCAGCATTAGGAAGACTCTCATAAATTCAAATTTTATCCTCGAATTGATCCCAAAACTTAACTGCACGTTCTTTTACAGGATTAGACTTTAATGCATACAGCGCTCCTCGCGCTAACATACGCTAACATAGTCTTAGTTTCTAATAAGAGATTTAGTCTTAGTTTTCCTGTCATCTAAAGAGAAAGGTACCTTTTCATTGATATCTTGCACGTCCTCGTGCTCGATCTATGAACTGTCAAGAACCTGCAATGGAAATAACCTATTAAAATTTCAGCGTTTTCATCATTCATCATTTCCTCAGTGAGTTTTGCCATTTGACCTCGAGATTCTTTATGTTTTCTATTACTTTGGAAATACTCTCAGGCAATGACTTCATCTCAAGTTGGGATATGTTACCCAACGACACGTTAGACTTATTGTTCAGTTTAAAACCAACTGGCTGTACCTCAATTTCAGGTTCTACTGACTTCGTAACGTTAGCCTGATTTTGAAAAAATTTTAACTAATGTGTTAGTATGGAATTATTGACATATGAATAAGCTTTGATTATGACATATGTAACCATTGAATACTCGCACAGTATTGGTGGCGCCATCTCTTACAAAAAACGGGAAAGACTTATTCACACTCCTAATATAATATGATATAAAATATATAATATATATATACCATAAAATATGAACTTTAAAGTAACATTATATAATATTACATGATATAATATGATATAACATTACATAATATGAAATGGTGAAGAAAATTCTAATAATAATCAGCCCGAGTTCTCGCCCTGGAAGTGAGCAGAGTTAAGAATAAGTAAGTAAAAGTGTGTAACGAGCGGAAGTTCGCACCTCGTTACAAAATAAACTCATAATGGAAAATATCTTTATTTATACAAAAAACGCCTCTGAAGCATTTTAATCAATGATAAAAAAAAATTATTCGTTAGGAAATACGAATGTGAGTGTATTAATGCAGGTTCTGAACACATCATCAAGCATGCCCACAATGCCTAAATTTATTAGAGCTTGGCATATGTTCACATGAACTAAACTTCACTAAGACTTCATTTAGATTTTAACATTTTAAAAATTATATTTCAAGTCCATGGAGGTAATTATAAAATAATAAGGTCTGACTATCATTATCCGTACGAGGCTTGTGGCAGAAGTACCAGGGCTGACATAGATGTGGCGTTATTTGCTCAAAAAATACTACTGTATTAGAAAGTACCCAACCTATGAAGCATGTGTCTCAAGCTTGAAGACGCCATGATGTTTAGTTTTTTTTGACAGTCATCAAAAGTGAACATTTTCAGTGAATTTGTAAACATGGAAATCTTTTATGTGATACAATACTTTTATTTGAAGGCTTTAGCCCAACCAATATAAAAGCTCAACTAGACTCTGCTCTGGGTGAGATTGCTCCTTCCTTTACGAGGCCGCACGATCTGCCAAGACGAACATCACTGTGGTCGACGAAACGAGGTGACGACTCCAGAAATGTTGAAAAAAATCCACAAAACGGTACTGGATGATCATGCACTGAAAGTATGCGAGATAACAGACATAATAGGCATTTCAAAAACTGTAGTAGATTACATATTGACTGAAAATTTGGAGATGACAAAGCTGTGCGCAAGATGAGTGCCGCGTTTTCTCACAATGGAACAAAAACACCGTTGTGAAGATGTTTCAGTTGCGTATTTGGCAATGTTTCGCAAAAATAAATTTTTGCACCGTTTCATAACAATGGATGAAACATGGGTCTACCACTTTATACCTGAAGAGCCAAAACAATGGACTTAAAAATCAGAACCGGCTCCAAACAAGGCAAAAATCGTTTCATCTGCAGGCAAGGTGATGGCATCGGCTTTTGGGATGCGTGTGGGATAATTTTCATTGACTATCTTGAAAAAGGAAAAATTATCAAAAGCGAGTATTATGTGAACTTATTGCAACCTTTGAGCGAAAAAATTAAGCGAAAACGGCGGCATTTGGCTAAGAAGAAAGTGTTGTTCCATCAATACAATGCACCAGCTTACAAATCCGTTATTGCAATCGCCATGATTAATAAATCAAAGTTTGAATTGCTATTAGTTAATGGATAATAAGAGAAGCTTGACAATTTTTATTATAAAAAGGTTATCGAACTTTTTGAACATCACTGGGAAAAGTGTATGGAGCTGAAAGAATATTATATAAAAAAAAAAAAAACATTTTTTCCAAAATTTTTGAATTTTCTTTTTTAGGCCAGATATTTCTGGGACGACCCTCATATACTATTTTGCTATAAAGATGCTAAGATCGATAAAAATATTTTCCGATAAAATATCGATAAATATGTCATTTCCTGCATTTTTGAACGTGAGTCTCTTCACTTATCACTAATAATTGAGTAATTTCTGCCATAGTATATTCCTTTATATTTACCCATATATATTATATACATATTAAAAGTATTATGCTCCAAAAACTCAAAACAGATTTGTACTAATAAATTTGTAAAAATTTTAGGATATCTATGCATATCAAATTGATATGTGTATCACTTCTTGATTGAGTAATAAATGTAGCATATTTTGTAAGAGTCTGTTATTAATTATGAATTCATATATAAATATTTATATATGAAATAATTTTTACTTACAGAAGATGTTCCAGCATCTGCCCAGCAAATCTCGTCAGAATGCCAATCTATGCATATGAACCGTTATAGGACATGCTTATTATTTTATTACCTATAAATTATAACGAAAATAAGTAATATCATTTTTCTGGTGAGTTGTTCATTAATTGTTAGGCGTAGGATGATAAATAACTAAAAAAAAGAATAGTATATTAAGTCAATAGTAATCACTGCAATAATTATTAAATAGTCTATAAAAGGCAAATATTACAATAATATTCGAAGAGCATTGATGAATTTTTCTAATTTAGGAAATATATTAGAATTAAAAATTCTTCTTATGTCGACTGTTCTGAATTAAATTAATAAATATTTTTATCGGTCTTACAGTCTTTATAATATAATATATTAACGAAACTAATGATAGTCAGACTGTCCTTGTTTATATTCACCCATGTAGAAACTGAAATAAAATTTATTACTACAATAAATTGTATTAAAAATTAAAAATAAAAATAAAATAAAACTAATAATAAAATAAAAATAAAATAATAAATAAGATAAAATAAAAATAATGTTTAATTCCGAGTATGAACCGTGGCAGTTCGAAACGTCGTTTTAATATAATTTATTGTAGTAATAAGTTTTATTTCAGATTCTAAGGGGGTGAATATAAATAAAGACAGACTGGCTATCATTATATTAACCAATATATTATATTATAATTCTTATTTTAGGGAATATATATATATATATATATATATATATATATATATATTTCCTAACATAAGAGAGGCCAACGATGGCTCGATCGCTAGAGCGAAGGACTAGTAACTTGGTGATTCGAATTCAAATCCCTGTCTCGGCCGATTGATACAGGTACCGCTGTAATAATTTACATGTGCTTTGTTTACAAACACATCGTAGACCTCCGTCGCTGATTAGCACCGATATTTATATTAGCGATCGAGCCATCGTTGGCCTCTCTTATGTTAGGAAATATATATTAGGATATATAACTTTCCGACTTTGTTAACGGAAAATTACATTTATGATGGAAAATGAATACACGTTAGCTTAATCAAAATTCCTACATTTCTTGAACATGTCGGAATTTGATATCTAGAATATCGTGTTGCATCGATCTGAATAGGTGGTAATCAGAAGGCGCTAGGTCTGGTGAGTACACTAGGTGCGGCAGAACTTCCCATTTGATCTCCAACATGATGTTTTTGACGACTTTCGCAACATGTGGCAGAGCGTTGTCATTCAAGAGAATGACTGCGCGTATTGCTCGCGGTTGCTGATCTATGTTCGATCACTATCTGTTACAAATCATTCAGTTGGCGTTTATATAGTTCGACAGTGATAGTTTCATTCGATTTTCGTAGCTCGTGGTACGGCACACCCTGTTGGTCCTGCCAAATGCACAGCAATACCTTTCAACCGTGGATAGTGTTCCGTTTTGATATCGATCTGGACGGTTGGCCTCGGTTTATCCATGACTTTTTACGCTTAGAATTTTCATAGTAGATACACTTTTCATCACCAGTCAAATACGCCACAGAAAACTGTTCTTTTTTTCTCAGCAAGCAAAGACAGTGCGATGTTGTATCGATTCATAATGACACTTTAGGTCAAATAGTGTTGCATCCATTTTCCTTCATTATGAACCTTTCCCATCGCATATAAACATTTGTCAACTGCTCTGTCACTGACTCCTAGCTTATTAGCAAGTTCTTTAATACATTGATAAGCGAAAAATAAAATATACGTAGGATTATTTAGGATAGAGTAGGTATAAGCTTTCCTTGAATTATATCGAATCACAAACAATCCACGATCCACTCATGTGAACACCAGCGGATTTTAATTAGAATAAGAAAACTTTTCCTTTTTGGTCTTGCGAGAGCCAATCGAGATTACTTGCCTCGAGTGGACGAATATATTTTTATTTTTATTTTTTTTTGATTTTCTTATTCATATCGTTAAACCGCTTCCCTCCGTCACTTACCCTTTCGCATCGCGCATCAATTTCAAAGCGCTTCTCCACACGTCGGTCTTGGGAGGGGCAGTTTGTAGCCGTCCAAACTGTGGGTTCCTTATTAATTTTACAAACAGAGCGGGTATGCGCGTATTTGCGAATAAAATGCCATTGTACCGACTGTGCACAGCGCGTTGCAAAAGAAATGAGCAAGAGAGCAGAGAGAGAAGGCTTCTTCTCTACCTAGCAGCCGTACTCGATAGACGCTCTCCAGCGCCATACCGCGTCTATACGTCCAATTTACCAGCCCCGTCCTGAGTGACGCCATTCTGTTACTTATCCGTACCTTCAGTGAGTCCAGAAATCTCTCCTTCATTTTAACCCTCGTGTACCACGAGAGGACCATTGCGCCTTTATCAGCGGAAATGCATGAACGAGAGGACGCCGCGCAATCCAACCCTGCTAAAAAGAAAGAAAAGGACGAGGGAACGCCGCCGAGAGCACCCACATCAGCTACGGCAAGTAGCCTTTGTATGATATCGCTAGTACCTGCTCGTGCCCGCCGCCGTTTGCGCCGCTTCACGGCGCGCTCATGCTCGGTATCACTTGGTGATCACTCCGCGCTTATCTTTTCCCGCCTCCTGTGCGCGCATAAGCTAGTATATATCGTGTACGTACATCGAGGTCGCCGTCATTAATTTGTATATATACTGTGTCGTCCGCATAATAAAATACTGTAATAGATATCGGATATTGCGCTTTCATTTATTCCCCACCCCATTTTTCCCTTTAAGTTTAGCTCCGAGTAACCACGAGGACAGCGGCCTGATACGATACGACACCGTATCAGTACGTAAATAAACACTTGGGGTATATGGTCACAATATATTTTAGATTATAATATTAACTTATAATATTATAATAATAACAATTAGATTAAACCTATCGTTTGGCTGAATTTACACATGTTTTCTTCTTGGGTTAAATTTATTCTATCGTTTGTCTTTTCAATGTCTGTTTGGTCTTCTGCGATATATCTTTTCTGTTGCATATACGTTGCGTCTCTGGCATCATCTTCTGCCGGTTGTCTAAATGGGTGTTGCTAAAGTGGGGATTTACTCAGTTTTAATTGCTTCTAGAGCAACGTTGCTGAACTAGGTAAGTAGCTTTATGTGTGAGCCAGTGTCTACTTATTTTCAATGGTTTTAACCAATTAGTTCTCGCCCGCCGATACTGCGACATTCGCAATATTTTTCATGATAATGCTAATCATGTTACTAACTGAATGAATATGAACGTGTATGTGTGCGTGAGCATTTGTTATACCAATGATCCCGCGCAGTAATTTCAGTACGTTGTTATTTGTATTTTAACTAAATTTCGCGGAATTTGACTACCCTCACGGAGGTTTCGATAGAGTACTTTCTTTTATAGAGCGGTATGAGTAACTCTGAATAAAGGGACATGGTATATGGCGATGAGGTATGGGTTATTTATATATATATGCCGCCCAATCCTGGCAATGGCATCGTGGGTAAGGATTGGTGTGGCCGTCTAGGAGGTACAAAATTGGGAGGCGGTCAGATCATCAACTTCACGAGCGCAGATAATGGAGTCCGTTCATAACATTGCGCCGGCATCGATCGGGGAGTAGATCGTTGACACATGCAACAGGGATAGAATTCATAGGGACCTTCAATGGATTTTAACCGTTTCTGCCGTTCGTCGGGTGGTGTTGCGGGTGGTTTTGGGCGGACTGTTGTGGATGCGATAGAGGAATGTGAGGAATATTTTCGGCACAGGCACCGTTGTCAATGGAGGCTTTTTCTTCAGTTTTGTACTTTCTTGGTACGATGAACTTGAACCTGTACATTCTGAGCACATCATGTTATAGGGCAAGTTTTCCAGCTGCCTGCATTGCGACCAAACGCATAAAAGCGTACCGATCGCCGCAAGAAAATCGTACCTCGCCATGTTTAGGTGTACTCACATACACAATAGGCTCAACCTTCACCTCAGGAGGCTGCTTCTTGGGATTCCCGTCCAATGGAACGGGCCTGGCCGATAGCGAAGGGGGCTCACCGATTTTATCGAACGCCCCGAGATATACGGAATATCGTCTTCTGGGAAGAGTCGTTATCTGAAGTGTGGTTCACCACGATTGTCTCCCCTAAGTCCTCATATACTCTCTTGAATGGATTATAAATCCAATCCTTTGCTTCTTTTTTTTCTATGCAAAAGTGTTATTATTTATTTAATTATTAATATTTAATTATTTATTTATTTATTGTCTATTTAAAATTTTATTGTTTATTCACTTCCAGATTATTTATTTAAATTCTACTATTTGTTTGTTTCCATCTTATTGTATTATTATTTCTTTCTTGTTTATTTATTTTCAAGTTATTCTATTATTATTTAGATTCTATTGTTTATTTATTTTCAGGTTATTCTACTGTTGTTATTATTATACTCTTAATTTATTATTTACACAGTAACCATAATATACACATCTTCAGTTCGATGGTCAGTCTGGGTAGTACATTAATACATGTGCTACAATCATTTCTTAATTAATTAAATGTTTATTGCTCCCACTTGCTCTTTCTTTTGCAGAAAATTATAATTATCCCTATTCTTTGAAATGATAAATATTGATTTATTTCTTGTTTTTCTCTCTCTTTTTTTGTAAAAAAAGGAAAATTATTATTATTGTTTGTTTAATTATTTAAATAATAAAAATAAAAGAAATTTTGATTTCAAAATATCTCCAATACTTGTTATTTTTAAAAATTATCCTTGTCGTTCCCTTATCCTTAATTTATGTTGATTGCAATTATGTATTTCTTCCTAAATAATATTATTTACTATAATTTATTTATTATTAACTAATTTATTATATCGTTGCTTGTTGATATATCATCAAATTGATTGTTATCAACATCAGTTGAAAAAAGAAAAGTGAAAAAAATTATTGTAAAATATAAAGAATGTTAAATATTATTAATAATAATGTTGTTGATTTAATATGCGTATTGTAGATATGTTGGCTCATTAGTTGCTATAAGAGTTGTTATTATGTCTGAATTTTTCCTGCTGAATACATGTGCCAGCAACGACATGTTTTGCAGGACCACTACACCAATAATGGAAATTTAATTGGGAAAGATTCGGTGAAAAATAAAAATTTGGACTAATAAATCTGTTAGTAAAAACAGGTCTTCAACGAGCAATATATATATTGCTTAGCAGTCAAATTTGGTTAAAATCTATTTTCTTTTGCTAATGCTTCTGATAGTCTGAGAGGCAGGAGAATAATCGTTAAAACAAAAAGAATCAAGAAATGTTATATTTATTTGTTTTTATATGTGATAGAAGTGTTATAAGTGTCTATATATATATATATATATGCATTGTACAAGCTATCTCTGTGCAAGTTAATAATATCCAGCAGAAGTTCCAAAAAGTACATGTCTTTTCAACCTAGTATCCAGTTATATTTATTGAAATCCAGTGAAAGAGCCAGTGGTTATAACATACATAAAAGTTAATATCTGTTTGCTATATAAGACAGTACACGTCTAACCTATATGGCAAGTGTAATGCATATAGATAAGAAATTAAAAACATCAAAAGTGTGGGAAGAAAAAGGAATTTTCTTCCAGCCAAGTATAGTAGACTCCTATGAACCACAGCAATTGTGGTAATTAAATTAGGAATTATTTATAAATAATTACCAATTTTGGCAAAAATACTTTAAGAGTATTTATACCATACGAGGGTCTCGGTACCTTATAGTGTGCTACCAGATAGAACTGGTTCTAAATACCGCTTTTTTTACTGGAAAGTATTATATAATAGATATTATAATAAAAGCAAAAAAGAACTGAAAATTAATAGATAATCAATAAATAATTAACAATTGCACAGCATGGGATCAGCATAGCAGTCACGAACAGAATATGTATGTGCTAAAATGTATTTTATTATAAGGTAAGATTTTAAAATAGAGGTGATGATAAAAATTGGTTAAGAACATAAGGCATCGATAACATCAATAAATTCACAATAAATAAGATAATAAACAAATAAATAAGTGAATAAACACATTTTTGACAATCACAACTTTGATATTGGATTCTCATTCCTTTTTTTCTCAAACGATTGAAACTGCAGGAGCAGAAATTGAGGGTAATCTATTTACAAAAAACCATCTTTTAATTAAATAAATGAATATACACTAGTTAAGCTACTATAGGCATAGAAATGAGAGGAAAATAAGGTGCGCTTGTACGAGATAGACTAATTTGGACAAATTTTGGAATCATAGATGAGATATCCTGAAAATAAAAAATTACAATAACGATAATTACACACTAACAATAGTATAAATAATTTTTTTTTATAATAAACATGATTCTTAAATAATTCAAAATCAAAACAGCAAATTCTTTCTTTTTGTCAACGAAGAACAGGAGAGATTGTCTAGTCTGGTATTGAATTTTTAAGTATTGACTAAATAATTAGCAGTTGAGGAAATTATAAATAATTTAAATAATAATTAAAATAAATTACAAAAAGAAAGTCAAAGCATAACTACAAGGAAAATAGGCAAGAATGAGCAGAACCAGATGACATAGAAATAATAGAAGATTACTTAAAACATAAACAACCTAAATAATTAATAATAATAGATTAATAAATAAATAAATAGATAAATAAATAATATGGAACTTTGGAAAAAAATTTAACAATAGATTTCTCATTTAAAATAACCAGTCAAAAAGGCTAACGAGGACATAAATCTCATTTATTTAATAACAAAAAACTAATAATATAATAACCAACCGCATCAGTCATTAACACCTGCTGACTAGCTAAATCGGATGAAGAGGTTACCCCTCATTCATGAATTAGTCAGGAAAAACCTTTCTGTAGCCAGCGAGAAACAGGCACATTGTTATAACAAGAATAAAAGAGAAGCATCATTCGACGAAAACGAGACCGTTTGTAGAAGAAACCATGCATTATCATCAGGGCCAGATAGATTTGCAGCAAAACTAGCATAGAAGTTTATTGCCGAATAATCAGGAAAATATACCTTGTCACTTTCGAGCTAGAAGATATGGACGACAGAAAGAAAATCAGAGTATACGTTTCGGACATAAAAAAATACTATCCCTCTCACGCACTATCGCGTTTCTCCACAGGTACCTTCAGCAGAGACGATGCTTCCAAACATAGGCAGAGGCAGAGGGTTGCGCCGGTCCAATTGTTGGCCGATCAACCGCGTCGACCAGGGGACGTTCATACCCCCCAAGCAACGGGCTCAGCACCCATAAATACGACTACGATAAAAGTCTTAGTGACACACAGGCAAGCGACGCAAGAGCGAAGAGCGTCAATGCGACCGCGAACAAACCTTAGATATGGCTCAACTAGCACAAGCTTTACACCAACGAGAAAACGAACAAGAGTTACGAAACCTGATTGATTTCAGCCCAGACTCAACTCAGGAGTTAGCCGTCGGCGAACCCGGATCGAAAACACTCATACCGGTCACTGACGAATCATTTGCGCTGTCTTTACTAGACATCAGCAATTCCCCCCGCGAGGACCTAGAGAATACACCCATCCACCCCTACCACCAATAGCGACATAGCTGAAGAGGAAAGCGATCATCCGCAACTACGTAAAACTACCAACAACGGAGAGGATAACTTCATCTGCGCTTGTCCGAAAAGACGTAAAACTACCACACCAACAGAAGGTGAAGCAGAAGAAGTAGTTGAAGAGGTTAGTCCGCTACGACATGAAACTATAACAACAACGGAAGTAAAGGAGTTAAGAGGACCACGTAGACGTGAAGCTACGGCAAACGCACAGGAATACGAGCAACATCAACAGGGACAGCAGACGTAGAAAAAGGTAGGCCGAAAGAAACGGATTAGATTTTCAATCCTTTCACAAGAAGATATGAGGACTAGGGCGACACCATTGCCGTGGGTTACAAGTTCGACAGCAACGCATCGCACAAGACCGGACCGGTGGAAGCGTCCCGCAGACGCATTATAGTCCACCGTAACCCACGAGACGCAAAACCATATTCTGCACGTGAGCAAATACGGTCTATTAGCCCCCTACCGTACCGGCCAGGCTCTAAATGCCATAGACGGATTATCCCGGAGCGACCTGTAAAAGTCAGAAGACCAGCGCCTATCGTATACGTTAGTAGCCCGGAAGATGGAGAGGTCCACCTCTACCGTGAAGGCCGTTGTACATTTATGCGCTCCGTAGGGACACAGTGATCCAGCGAACGCAAGATGTGCCAAAAGTCCCCGGGCAGTAAAGACGAGAAGGCGCAAGGCAAGGTTATAATCCCGACAAAATTCAAGGAGAATAACGTTCCATATGAAGAAGGAGCCTGTGCCGGTAGAAAGTCCCAGATCTCCCTACCGCGCCTACAGAATTCGACCAACAGCCAAACTGACATCTACAGATTGAAATATAAGAAGGGTTTTAATCCGTACAAAATTCAAGAAACAACCAGCCCCGTTGCCAGCCTATATCGGCCCGTCATGCAGCAAGCGACGTAAAATTTCGCTACGGCAACCCCGAAGATACCAGCGTTCATGACGATGGCAATCACCCCCCCCTCCCCCCAGAGAATTTTGTACCCTCAAGCGACCACACCCATCCTATCCCGCAAGGCCGTTCTCCAAGCAACAGGCCGGGAAAAAAGATGGCTGCTGGAATTGCGGTGAAGAAGGACATAGGTACTCCACCTGCACACAACCGTGGAGTAGCAAATTTTGCTTGCAATCGCTTGTCCCGAGAGACCGGCCTCTGGCGCTTCGTCTTAGAAGGAAGAGGGGTAGCGATAGCGCGAAATAGTCGCCAGGTGAAGGCGATAAGACACTGCGGCATATATGCGAAGAAATGGCAGAGGAAGAAGAGGCGCTAGAAAAAGCCGAGCACCCGACAGTCGCGCAACCAACAGCGCAAGAGACGACTGGGCAGACCCTGCAGAAGGTTGCAGAAGCAATCGTCCATGGCACACAACCGGTTCTGATTGTCATGCCGGGTGCCAACGTCTACATCACGAAGTAGATACGAAGTACAATCCGTCCATCTGTTTCCCCTTTTCTTCCCAGATACAGATACCGTACAGATTCCCCCATGTCCTCATACCGTGATACCAGCAAAGTTAGTTGAGTACACCGTTCAAGAGTTACTAACGCGACGAAATAGGACATGATACGGGAAATCGTAATAAGTAATAATAAAGAGTAGAACACCCGCGAGCGCGGCAATGCAGCGATGACGCGGTGTTGACGGACGACGAGTAGAACTAGAAAAGAGCATACAATGGCTCCAAGTAAATAAAAGGCTACTTGCACGACCCCAACACTGCCACAACGATAGCTGAGAGGGAACCAGTCACTACAGAAAAAAAACCTCATTTACAGCAAACTCCATCGCAGAAAGAGCCAACGTAGCACAGAGGAGCTCGAGAAGATCGCAGAAGCCGGCCCCGAGCGAACAAGAGTGACAAGCAAGAGTCACGCATTGTGAAATATGAATATTTCCTAGACAATCGATTAGAGTAATTAGATTATAAGTTTCATCTTTACAAATGTCTTAATTTAGCTTAGTTTTAGTCACTTTTTTCTTTTCATATAAAATAACTAGCTAGGATAGGTATTCATAGTAATAAACATCTTTTAGCTTCCAGCGAAAAAAAGTATTTTGTTTAATTCCCACACAGTAGTCAGAAATTCCTGATACTGAATTCGTTAGAATCAGCGCGAAGTATTGAAATTTTATTTTCTTTTTATGCAACAGAGTAGAATTGGAAAAAGCTATTAGTATTTAAGATTTATATAGCATTATATAGAGCCACCACCGGACGACGGCAGCACCGAGAGACCACCGATGGTCATGACAATAGATAGAGTTTTGATTTTATTTTCGTTATAAAAATTTATAATTTTGAGTTTGTGATAAGGAACGTAAAGTCCCTCCGAGCGGTTCCGAAATCCACAGATCCCAATTCCTATCCCCAACCGTATCCTTACCGGACGAAAGACGCGCGAATGATTTAGAATAAACGTGCCTCACGCGTCGGTTTAGAAGGGGGAGTTGTGACCGACCAAATGGCCGGTCCGCGGTTGCGAAACCGAGCGTTCGCGCGTGAAAGCGAAAATGCGAGAAGCGCTAGCCGCGACAGTGCGCGACGTTCGCCCATGAAGGAGGAAGTAGAGAGAAGAATCCTTCTTCTTCTCCGAGTTGTTCAGGAAGACTGTCGCATCGAGACGAGATACCATCCAAACTATTGAGCTCTCTCTCGATCCTGTTACCATCCCCATCCCGACCATCTCGACGGATCAGCTACGTCCAAATCGGCAGATTTTGAGAGTGAGATGATCTCTGAAGTAAGTAATACGCAAAAATTAAATTAAAAACTTAATTAAAAACATTTAATTAAAAAAAGAAATAATGTTTTTGTTCCTCGATGCTATTTTTCTTATAGTCTTTCACTTCTAGAATGGATATCTTAAGTAAAAGAAGAATATCTATGGTGCTACGGTACGCGCCGTCGACTCTCAAAAATTCTTACAAGCTATTTTTGTAAAAATTTATTAGTAAATAGTAAACCTTCTAAATTTTTATTCCATGATTGCTGCAATTTTTGCTGAAATAAAGCACTTTTTGGCTTTAAAAAATTTGCCTTCCTTCTATGGCAAATGAGTTTAACAATTTTACAATACTGAGTATATACTATGGGACATGGTATTGAGGTATACTATTTGAAATAGTTAAATTGGTCGTGCGAGACATAAACAACAGGGACAATAAATAACAAGAGCTAAAATTTCATTACCTTTAATTTCATTAATATTTAATTAATAAGCGGGTTCAGATTATAGAATATATGAATGTAAATATATGATTATAATGAAGTGTATATTATAGAGAAAGTATATGTAGATAATATGGTAGTGACATAGACAATATGAATAATATAAGTCATATAACCAGTATTAATAGTGCTATTTATCAATAATGAATATGTATAACTAGTATAATTCATGGTCGCTCATATTTACCTTGAATATTTATTATAGCTGTGCTCAGGTACAACCCATACATCATCCACAGTAAACAAGAGAGGTCAGAGAAATTTACTGTACTTTTGAGAACTCATTAACGATAAACAGAACTCATCAGAATAATTAATTAAAATATTTGGCTTTTACTTACTCTTTTATCGTGGTCTAAATACACTCACTGCAATCCCTTTAATTTTTGAAAAGTGTTGAGGATTTTTCCACCATACTTTACAAATTGCACGAAATAATTCCGCTTCAAAACAGATTACAGAGACTTCCAAAAGGGAAATCAGTGGATACTGAGAGAGGAAGATGACTTTCAATGCATACTATTACTTTTAATATCTAAGTCCGACTTGCTACGATTTAGTTTCTTCGGACATGATGGGTATGGAGAAAACAACACGTATTTGTATCGGTGCATTTCTGATAAAATAACAAAGAAGACTAACTGTACAATCACTTCTTTCCAGAGGGCTATTTATTTATTAAACGTAGTAGAACTTAAGAAATTAAAAAGCAACTAATAACGTTTTCCACTATTTTTTTACTATTAATGCTTATTATTATTATATTATCCGTTTATTAATTAACTATAATATTATATTTCGACATAAGTAAGTAATTTCGAGTTCAACGTTCTATTGACACGTCTAAACACTAAAGTACATGCCTTAAACGAGGTCAAACAATTAAGTAATGCTACAAATCGAGATTCAGAAATCGAGTCTATTTAATAATTAAGGTGCATCGCTGCGACATCTTCAAAGTAGTCCTCTCCCACATCTATATACTTATTCCAGCGAGTTTTCCAGTTTTCATAAAAATTCTGGAACACCTCTTGTGGAACCTCCCCGAGTACCCTCGTCACAGATTCTTTAAAATATCGACCTTTGACGAATTTTTTCAAATGAGTAAATAGGAAAAAGTCCCAGATTGACATATCCGGTGAATAGTGCGTGGTTGTGGTAACGTTGCGATGTCTTTAGACGCCAAAAACTGAGAGACACTCAATACACTGTCACAGGGAGCATTGTCGTGATGCAGAACCCAAGTCTTTGTGATCTCTGGGCCAAAGTCTTTGTGAACCATTCCTTTGTTGTCGAAGAAGCAACTGAACATGGTTTTCACTTTTGACTCATTCTCACCTTCTTTGGACTTGGCGATCCAAGGGACAGCCACTGTTGGCTTGGTTATTTATTTTCAGAGTCATGAAGAACCAACTTTTATCACCAGTCATAACTCGATCGAGACGAATAGGATCACATTCAACCTGCTCGAGACAATCTTGAGCGATGTTTATTCGGTAGGGTTTTTGCTCATCTGAAAGGTTCTTCGGTACTATCTTCGCGCACAGCTTTTTCATGGCGAAGTCTACGGTTAAAATCTCTCTGACTGTTTCCGGGTAAATATTCAACTCGTCATCTAACATTCGAATGGTTAGTCGCCGATCTTAACAAACAAGAGCGCGGACGTGCTGCGCTTTCGCGACGGTTCCCACTTGAATTTGCCTCACTTGAATCAGCTCACGGCCTGTTTTAAAATCGGTATGCCACCAAAACATCTAACTACGACTCAGGGCAACACTGTCATACACTTTAAGCACTTTTTCATAAGTTACTGTCGCGGTTTCGCCGAGTTTCACACAAAATTTTATCGCGAACCATTGCTCTAAATTTCTCTGTTCCATTTTCGTGTCATACACTACTCGCGCATTGTTACAAAACACTAAACAGTTGTTGACGAAATGATCGTACAAGGGTCGTCAAGATCTCAATCGAGAGAGTAGAGATCTACTATTGCGGTGGTGGAATTATTACCACAGGCTGAGAAATCATCTGGCCTCGTAAGAAATTGGTAAATTATATCCCTTTTTCGATATTACGCAAAATTTCACAGACTTTGGTACACAAGCAAAACTTATAAAATGCAAGTATTTATGCAATTACTTATATAGTCATCTAATGGTAGATCGGCACAAGTAATGCCATGTTGTTTTAAAATCAAAAGTAACTATGTAAACTTAACACACTTACATTTTCTTTTATGTGAATTTATCCTATATTCTTTTCTCGCTATCCTACTCCCCTCTCATTCTATGCTCTAAGATTTATGTGTACAAATATTGTCTATTTCTATGTACTGAAGAAACCTACCCCCCCCCCTTAGAGCGATCAGAGAACTCTCGATATATTCTTCCCAAAGCCTCCACACTACCCGCATTTACATCCTAATTAAGAAAATTTATCTATTAATTTTAAAATTTTTAATTCTAGATTGTTGTACTATAATGTACTAAACAAAAAAATTAAATAATCGGAAAACATCATACCAGATATATCACTGATATATACTTTCTCTCTTGGGCAATCGATATCTGAAGATATAGCCGTTTGAAAGTAATCTAGATAAATTGGATTTGCTCTATTTATTTCTATTAATGAAAATGGCACCCTATGTGTAATGATACGTTGATTGACTAGTGAAATATCCATATCTTGTTTTGATCCATAAGTGCATTGACTTCCATTTCCGATGAAACCTTCCTTGCAAACACAAGTAAATTCATAATGACCTAAACGTACTCAAGATGCGCCTTGAAAACACCAATGTGGATTTTCATTGCAGAATAATTGCTGAATGCAAATATAACCATCTCTGTAATAGCCCTAAAAAATACAAATTAATTATGAATATTATTCTTATATTTATTTTAGTACCTACATTATGCATTTAACAGAAGTTACGATATTAGATTTGTTTATCATTTACAAACTCATTCCCAAATAATTTAAAAATAATATATTTATATGGATAAATATATCAGGGCTACAAGAGTGAGAGTGAAAAATCTTCAGTATAAAGGAGAGCTCAAGGAGGCTATTTAAAGTTTATAAATAGGTGACGAAAATCATATGTAAATATGATAAATTTTTAAGCTATATTAAACTAAAAATAATTTTTGTCTTAATCGAATACTTGATCAGCTTGAATTCATAATTTATAGCACTATTAAACTATATAATATGTATAGTGTACAATCCATATTATCCATGTACAAGTTTATCATCATTTCACATTCATAATTTAGTGCACTAGTGTGTGCAACGTGGGAAGGTGTAACGGGTTTCAGCGGGAAAGACTGAATTGCTAGATCATTAACCACGTGTTTATTCTATGGAAAATATTTATACGAATAAAGTCAAAATTAGCTTATTTTTAATGTATTATATTAAATTATTGATTAATTGGTTAGTAATTAATAAGATATTAATTCAATGAAATATATATATATATATATATATATATATATATATATATATGTTGTAATGGTGCGCGTGTTCACCTCGAACGCTGGGCTTAGCACTGGGCTTAACACGGAATCGTTTCGGCGAGGGAGAGGGGCGGTCCGCGAGAGGCGAAATATCGCATGCACGAGTACGCGTGAAGTAAAGAGACAAGAAAGAATAAAAGAAGGCAGAAAGAATAAAATTATAAAAGTCTTTAATTTGGCTATTTGTCTCGTAGAATAAACACATGAAGTTGCGTGGAGCGGTGCGCAGGCCAAGAGTTGCCGATGCAACGGCGCGCGCGGAGTCGTCGAGTCGTTCGCTGATGACAGGAGAAGGCGGCGGCAAGCCCTGAACGCACGGCAGCATGTACTCGGCAGACGCGGGAGGTGGTGTCTCAGCTCATCGGTGGTCCCGGAATGGTGCGGTCACTCCGCACAGGCAGGGGCCGGATGGCAGGCTCCTTAGCTTGAGCCTTGCAATTACTCAGCGGGTCTCGGCCTAGTAAGCGACGGCAAGCGCGAATAGCAGCAAAAGTCAAAGCAGGAAAAAAAGTACTCCACGAGGCCAGATCACCGGCACTCGAAAACGAATATCTACTTTTCATGTTACGTCTAGGAAAAACAAGCTCTCTCGTACGTAACAAGCCAGAGCTCGCCCTCTCTATTGTCACAGTTCGCGCGCGACAAACTGTCTCCACTCCCAGCTCTCTCGCTTTCTCTCTTATCCACCTCTCCGCCGGTGCGTTAGTGCGTCGGCCTGTAACAAACTATATATTAATATTTAAATGTAGACAAGAGAAAGTATATACAAATTGACAAAAGCTACGACGGGAGAGAGAGCATAGGGACGTGGGATAGCAAGCGTAAGCGGCGCTTGCGATCCCCATCACACGTCCCCCCTCCAGACGCTGGTAGTCGGAGCGTGTCAGCTCGACACAATATCTCTCTGGGTTCAGTGTGGAGATATATCGCGCATTTCTCATTTTTCGTAAAATTACGTCCATTTCTTTTTTTGTTGGTTGATTTTTTCATGGGAAGTTCATCCGCCATTGTGTGACGGCTAGTGGCTCTCGCCAGCTTAGACTACCGCTGGAGCCGATTTCAGGGTATGCAGGATTCTAATCTACGAAACCCACTAACCATATCAGGGTGCAAATATATGCTCAGGAACACTTAGCTATCGCCATTGTATTCCTTTCCCCCTGATTAATCTTCCACGGTTTCCGTCACATTCAGTTCTCTGCAATATGCCAGAAGACTGAGTACATCCACCTTGGGAATACTCTCGTGGTCGAGGTTATCTTCTCCTAGCCACTTTACGCGATATTTCGTTAAGTTAGGGCACGTGCAGAAGAAATGTCTCGGAGTTTCCTCCTCTTTCCCACACCATCTGCAGAGGTTACTGTGTCCTCTGATCTTGTGTGTATCACACCGTAAATTACTGTGTCTTGTTGTAAGATACAGGATTAGCTTTGCTTCACGTTTATTTAATTTGATGATCCCTTGAGCCCATCTGTAGATCTTACTACCAAGAAGGTCTTTGGACCATCTATATTTACGTGAGTTTTCCCACGTTGTTTGTTTTACTTTCTCAAAGCTTTTCTCTATCACATTGCATCCCTCTGGGTAAGGTACAGCGGTATCCCTTACCCGATGGCACCCCGGTGAGCATCCTTGTTTTGTCGTAATGTCTGCTTTCATGTTTCCCTTACGGGCCGATTTTCTCGGTATCCATGTAACACAGACCTTATTTGCCCTGGTCAAATTGTCTAAAGCAATTTTAGCTTCTTTGACCAGTAGTGATGTAGTGCAGGGTTGATCGAAGGCCTTCAGCGTTGCTATGCTGTTTTTGCATATATTTATGCATCTGCCCTTAATTCCCCTTTGCATTAAGCCGTTTGCACACGTTTCAATGATCGGAAACATTGTGTTATATTTATTCAGTCTAAAGGCTGAATTTAAAGTGCGTTCAGGTCTATATATACCGAATCCAGTACCAACATCTGTTCTGGATCCTGCTGTGAGCCAGATATCACATCCCAAATTTAGGTCATTATTCCAATCCTCTCTGCTCGGTATCCTGATCTTATATCGTTGCCCGAAGCAGAGTTTTCTTAATACGATCCTGAGGGAGATTAAAAGTTGGACCTCTCAGTATTTCCCTGCAAATGGTAGCATGTCCAGTTGCGGTACTGTCCCACTAACCACTGCATATCATTCTATAAGCCGATCTGGCAGCTGTTCTTGTTATTTCTAAGTCCAAGCTGTCCAGACCTAGCATCATCCTGACAGCAGCAGTAGGGGTATTCCTTTTTAATCCAAATGCTCCCCTAGCGAGATTGTCTGTATATGATCCAGGATTCTCGCAGAGGATTTATTCTCGATGACTTTGCACCACACCAAGGCAGCATAAGTCAGCCCCGGCATCAGTATTGCTTTATATATCCATAAAACTTTCTGCGGTTCAAGCTCCCAGCCCGTGCCGATAGCGGACCTACACTGCATCAGTATATTGATGATCTTTTTACTCTGCTTTCGTAGGTGTTGTCCCCACTATAGTTTCTTATCTAGGTATACAACTAGGTATTTAACTCCTTCCATATACGGTATACCTTGCCCGCGGAAGTTTACTCAAGATTTTATTTTGCACTTGTATTTCCTAGTAAAGACTACAACTTCGATCTTCTTTGGATTGATCCCCAGGGATCTCTCTTGACACCAGTTATTAACCTTTACCAGAACCTCCTGAAGAATTTAAGGTAACATCTCTTCGTACTTGCCCCTGACAAGTATTGCGAAATCATCTGCGTATGCGACTGCGAAGATTCTTTCCTCATCAAGTATACGCAGTAAACCATCAGCTACAAGATTCTATAGGAGAGGTGAAAGTACCCCTCCTTGTGGACATCCTTCGTTGACTTTACCTCTTATGAGTTTACCTTTCCATTCACTATATACCTCTCTATTACTTAAGGAACTCATAATCCACCTTCTAAAAGAGGGTGTTATTCCCTTAGCATATAGAGCGTTGTCAATGGCAATCCTAGTGGTGCTATTGAAAGCACCTTCTATGTCTACGAAGGCATCTATTACAGTTTCCTTCGAGTTCCAAGCCTTCTCAATGTCTTTGACTACTGAGTGGAGAGCTGTATCAGTGGACCTTCCCGTTGTGTAGGCATGTTGCCTACTTGAAATTGGGCTATTAATCAACACTGTTTGCCTTATGTGTAAATCTACTACCCTCTCCATCGTTTTTAGCATGAATGACGTCAGACAAATTGGTTTAAAGTCTTTCACCGACGAGTAACTACCTCTCCCAGGTTTGGGAATGAAAGATACACGAGATGTCTTCCATATCTCTGGTATATACCCAGTTGCGATACTGCCTCTGAAGATTCCCGTAATAAGTTTTAAAATATTTTCACACCCCATCTGTAACATCTTAGGGAAGATGCCATCAGGTCCTGGTATCTTCTACGGTTCGAAGAAGTAAATCGCCCATTTTATCTTCTCTGGAGCCACAATTTGAACAGCCGTTTTCCAATCCGCACCTACCAGCCGTTCCGTGATGGTGTGGTATGTTTCATTTTTGCAGTTCCTGATTTTGCAGTTATTATCCTTTGTTAGGATTTTAGCTAACTTGGCCACATCAAACAGGTTCTCGGTCCCTGAACAGAAATTCCTCCATGCTTCTCTTTTAGCGATGTTTAGTTCTCTTTTGAAATCGCCCATTATTTTCTTATATATGGACCATCCCTCAGAGTTTTTGCTCTTCTTCGTCGAATTGAAGGCTTTGCGTGCCCTTTTTCTCAGCGCCTCTAGTTTCCCATTCCACCAGTATGCGCTGTTAGGTTTCCTAGCAGATTTCAATGGACAGTTGTTTTCTTAGGCTCTGGTAATTGCTGTCTGGACTTTACATAATGTCCAGTCTAGTTGAAACTAGTGCCATATTCTCCTTTAAGATGAGCAGTGCTTTCACGAAGTTCATCTTTAAATAGTTCCCAATCTGTATCTGTTGGTTTTCTCCTCGGTTCCATTCTTGTGTTAAGACATTCCAATTGGAATATTATGGTCCTATGGTCTGACATGGATGGTTCTTTTTCCACCTTCCATCCATGTATAATACTCCTTGCTTTAACAGATGCTACAGTGAGGTCAAAGACCTCATTTCTGTTAACTGTTATAAAAGTCGGTTCATTTCCTCGATTGACTATATCTAAATGACTTCCGATTAGGTACTCCAGTAATACCTCTCCTCTGGCGTTGATATCGGTGCTACCCCATGTCACATGATGTGCATTAGCGTCACAGCCCATGCTCAAGTCCAGATTCGAGCGTCTGCTGAACTCAACCGCCTTTCTCATACTGGAGATAGGTCTATCCTCATCGTATGCAAGGTAGACTGAGCAAACTATTATACTTCGTACATGTCGGCGTTTGCTTTCGATTTCTATTTTGATGGTGATGCAGTCCCTGCAGCTCAGCTTCTGCAACAGAAAACCATTAATTCCCTTGATGGAAATACATGCTCTCGCGTTTCCATCTCTGGACCCCACAAAAAGTTCCCCTTTGTCGTTAATACCTCTAATACGTTCCCTCCAAATCCAGGGTTCCTGTATTACGGCTATGTGTTTATGCACCTTTCCCAAGCTTTTCGTTAAGATCGCCGAGGCGCTTTTGGAATGGTGCAAATTAATTTGGGTAAAGCGTATCCCCGAAATAGCCATTGAGGATGCTATTTCTTAGATACGTTTTCCGTAGAAGATTCTCCCTTTGCTCCAGCGGTACTTTGCCGAGACCGTACCTTATAGGTAACCGTCTCAACCCCCACCGAGAGTTTTAGGTTTCTACTTCGGAGGGCCTCCACTGATGGTTCATCTAGACCAAGAACAAGACTACCGTCGGCAGACTTGTTCATGATCGCCCATCTTGATGGATCCACTCCTTTGTTCTGTCTTCGGACGAACTTTAGGAAGTCCGGGACGGTTTCTATCTCTGCCGGAATCTTTGTAATTACTTTTATAATTTTCAATTCTTCCGGACATACTACTCTGACTTTGAGGTCCGAGTCCCCAGCTTCAGATTCTCAGCCTCCTTTCTCAGCCAGGTCTCAGAGTCTTTGTCCTCGCAGAAAAAGACCACTGTTTCCCTTCTGGGAAACGATTCTTTGAACCTCCGTGCGAAATCATCATCATCAATTTCACAGATTTTCTTCACCACTGCTTTTTTCAGTGATATGCAGGTTTCTGCAGGCATTTCCCTACCGAGATATTCACCACACGTAAGTGTCACTCTAGGCAGATGAGATGCTGCCCCTGCGTACGTGCCTTCCTTGCGTTTTTTGAGTCCCTGCTCAGTAGACCCAAGACTGGTTGAGGGCCCCCTCTTACCCGAATCAGTGGCTGGAGCAGCCGAGGCCGACGTAGTCAGTACGGTTAGTGCCCGTTTCTTTTCTGCCTGCTTCCGCTTTCTCCCCGCCCCCGATCTAGGAACAGGTAGACCCTCTTCTATTGCTTTTTGTTTACGGAGTTTCCTCCTTTGTGCTCCACTCAGGTTCCGGTTCATGCCCGCGCCTTCATGTGCACGCTTTTCTCCCCGTTCAGTGGCCTGAACAGGTACTTCCGAGATAGTTTCTGTCGGTAACAAAGCCCAACTTTCTTCCATCTCGTGCTCCCCCTCTATTTCCATCTCAGTGTTATTAGAATTATCCATTTCTATTCCCACGAGTGTTGCGGATATATATAGTCCACCCGGCATGGGCCGCAACTACCGGGTAAGGCCTGCAATACGACGGGATTCGGCCTGGTTTCCAGAAGGAACCGTTTCCGACACATTCACCTTTGTGCCATTCATCCTTCAGCACGGTATCTAACACTTTGGATTAGAGGCGAAATTAGCAGACCGAGATTCGCCGTTTCTCAGCCACAGGCTGCTTCTTAGTTACCCGAGGAGCCTTACCCTCTTCCCTGACTCTCACATCCATACATACCATCCATACTTTCGCAATCATTCTCAGGATACCCGTTTATAGGGATTCTCCCATCAGGTAGTTCGGAGAGCCCGTTTATAGGGATCCCAATTCCCAATCCAAATACTCGTGAGTCAGGGAAGGATGCGGAACTCTTCGTGTTGTACAGATCTAAAAGGATCTGGTAGATCCATCAAGCGCTCCTTCTTGCTCCCCCAGCCTAAGCCCTCTCACCCCGTCACGGTCATGCAGGCCCTAGAGAGAAAAAAAATTACGTCCATGTAAAGAAAAGAATTTAATTTTCGATAATCCACGACAAGAAGAATTCAATTTGCGATAATCCACACAAAATCGGTAGCTTCCGTCGCTCTGGCGAACCATCACGACGGCGCTAGACCACTCGCTGGTTGATCTGCGAATTACGCCTTGATCGAGCAGTCAGATGCGTGCAGCCCAGAAGCTGATCAGCCGGAGGTAGTATCCGGTCAAGGAGTTCCTCGAGGGCTCAACGTTCACTATCGTCAATATCAGCCAAACCTATGGAAGTAAGTGAATACGACGAGGTAACTGAGAATGTGCAAAGTTGTAGTGGAAGGAAATTCGCAGCACCCTCGGTCGACAGGGTATTGTCGCGCGGATGACCGCATTGAACACGCAGTAGAAGTCTGCACTGAGCAGACAGTCATGTTCCAAATCAGGAATTAGAATGACGTCTAGCACCACCTCGACGCCTGCAATTGTAAACATAAGGTCCACCTGGCCTACTATCGACTCTATTTCTCTTGTGGCGAGTCGAACGCCAGTTCTAAGAAAAGTTTGAAGAAGACGACCGAGGGCAGTTGCAATCTGCAGGCCGATTGCTCCGAGAACTGTGCGAGAAGCCCCTGAATCGAGCAGTGCATGAACGCGAAAATCGTCTATGCCCACTTGTATCCACCATCGTGAATACCGATCGAGGTCCACACATGTGGTTAAGTCAGCGGAGTCACGGTCGTAATGCTCCTCCTTTATAAATAGGAGGGGGCAATCATCATTACCCTGTGTCCTCGCAGCTGTCTGCTAATCTTCAAAAGTCTAACGGAGCGTAGGGGCGAGTTGGACCTCAATCACTCACCCTTTTTCGCATTTCCCGAATACTTGGGATAGCTGCACAAGGTGTCGCCTGGCCAACTACAACCCCAGCATAAGAACCGCGGATCGGAACCTGCTGTCTGATCTTTGTTCCTGTCGCTGAGGGGCTTGAGTACGAGCCTTCAGCTGAAGGATGGCTTTCTCTCTGACTTAGGTGAGATCAACTTTCCGGTCTTCCCTGACGATCTCGGGCGTGAGTCGCGACTGCTACTCTTCGTCATAATAGTTGCGATACCTAGCGCCTCTAAATCAAGGGAGGTGGCTCTCAAGCCCAGCTTTTACAAGACTTCTCGTACTAAAGCTTTGAAGTCCTGGAATGACGGAGGTAGGTGGCTTATAGTTGCAGCTCCACGTCGAGGACGCGTTCGGCCTCTCGAGCGAGCTCGATTAGCCGATTTACGCTCGTAATCTTCTCCCGCGGAACTAGCTTCTGTATCTCTAAGAGTAGATTACGGTAAATGAGAGCGAGCTGTTTGTAGTCCGACCATGGTTCTTCGAACCGATTTAGGATCATCAATAAACAGAAGACGTAGTCACGTGTTGAAGAAGGGTCGATCGACGCCGTAGCAGCTCCCGGCCGCCTAGCAGAACTCTTTGCACTTTCGGTACCAAATAGACGGTACCAGTTTAGGGCGACACCGTCGAGGAACTCCGTCATTGCATTAAGCATGTCCTCGTCAGTGAGCGCCGTCAATTTGCAACATTCCGCGATCCTCTGCAGAAATTCCTCAACGATTTTTCCCTTGGCACTATTGAACCGGATTTTTCATTGGCGCACGGTTTTACCAATGTCCGTGCGCTGGGCCAAGGTACTTGAAAGCGTTGATCACGTTATATTAACGGGTGAACTCATCACATCTCGATCCATGAGATGCCCCCCTTACAGGTCCTTCGTACCGAGGGTGGCAAAGAGCCGAGAAGGTAGGCTCGCCGGTCGACCTTGGAAATCCATTATTATTAGAATGTTCGTCACTTTCCAAGTATTGAAGATCGTATGTGTCTTGGAAAGTGACGCAGTCGCATCGCGGCGTTTTATGCAGTTGTTTCTGAATGCTAGACAATGTATCATGCATTTTATTTTGCCTCTGCTGCATCTTGGACAGTGCTGTTCTGTTGTCGCATTCAAATTTGTAGCATATTCTGCAGGCTGTGTAATGCAGGACTAATTGCTAAATTGTCTTTGGGATCAGTAGACTGAAGCTCGACTGCTGCATCTTACGCATGAGATACGCCTTGCGCCTGACGTGTAATGTCATTCGTGATATACGAGTCGGGAGACGTAGCTACGCTCGCTATGGCTGCCTGAATCGGCGATTCACTGGCTATGCTACATGCGAGCGGTTCATGCCTGTTGATCTCTGCTAAATTAAATACGATCAGATTTTGCATTTGC
The DNA here is from genome assembly GCA_018907035.1 of Sycobia sp. Sy_11. Lineage (NCBI taxonomy): Eukaryota > Metazoa > Arthropoda > Insecta > Hymenoptera > Epichrysomallidae > Sycobia > Sycobia sp. Sy_11. The sequence goes on from JACCIC010000029.1 coordinate 1,527,792, forward strand.
TGATTGGCAGCTGTTGTGCTACGTCTTTGGCCTGTGCTCGGATTAACGTTCCGATCCTGCTGTGTGTCAGCTGATTTATCAGCTTGTTCGGCGTATGTCGCTTCCATTTTATGTAGAATATGTTTTCGCGCATTGTCAAGGTTACAATAATTTTTAATAAATTTTTGTCTCTGCGCGCCTGTATTTTTACGGTACCGTCCCCACTCTCGCATACCACAAAGTCTCCCGAGCTATAGTTTCCTGCCAGTCTGCGATATAGCCTGGCAGTCCTTTCAAATGGAGAATCAACATTTTTTAATTCCAACTCCGTTGTTATGATGTCTGTCTCCTCCTCGCATAGGCTTTGGAGCCAGTCATGAAAATCGTTTGGCCGGTTTGCCATTATGTATCTGTTTATCTCTGAGAACAGAGAAAAGAAAAAAAAAATATGTTCTTTATTTATTAGTTAAAACAAAGGCGAGAAATTTGAAATCCATCAATTATAATTGTTAAATAAATTGTAAAATTAATTAATTAACTAGATGTACGACAAATTTCTCGGTAATAATGCAGCAATTGGAAAAACAGCAAAAACAATAGAAATTAATTAAACAAACAGTTAACCACTTCAAAAAAAAATCTTGAGAAAATTTATTAATTAGTTAATTAATTAATGGATATTAAATTAGTTAATGAATTACATAATTTCCGTGACTAACTCGTTGAGCGATGCTCATTTGACGGTTGATATGACGAGATATAACAGCCAACAAAAAATTTCGTATGTTTTGTCATGAAAGAAGAAAAGAGATAAAAGAAGATAAAAGAAAAATATTTTAATTGTTATTTAATTGTTATTCATTTAAATTGTTATTGTATTTAAATTGATTATTATTGAATAAAAATTAATTAGTTGTTATTTAACAAAATTTTATTAATTATTGTTTGAAAATATTTAATAAATATTATTTAATTTCATAATAATTTATCTTATTAATAATCTATTACTAATAATTTATAAAATATATAGATTTTACTTATTAATTTATTTACTCATTGTTAAATTATTTAATATTCCTTGTTTTCATTGTGCAACAAATAAAGAACAAAGCACATTTGTTTGGCAAATGAAGAAAGCCAATAGTGTCAAGAGACAGTGGACAGCAAAAGCGAAAGCGCAAAAATTAGAGTCGACTAACGCAAAAATATATATATTTATATATATATATATATATATATATATATATATATATATAAGAGAAGAAAAAAATTTTTCTTTTCACCATAAAAGTAAAAAAAAATAGTTTGTTTTCATTTACCCTGGAATTTCGAAAGAATTTTATTACTCAAAGTTTTCACTTTTGAATCCTCAGTTTTTGAATAAAAAGAGATTCTACACAAAAGGAAATTATTTTGAAAATATAATAAAATTTTAATCTTTGTATTTTTCGAATTTTTCGAATAAAATATTTTGAAAATACAAAAATATACAAAAATAGAAAAAAAAACGAAAACTAAAAGTGAAAACGTATAAAAAAAATCAATGTTGATTTTATTATTTATTATTAGAGAGAAAAAAAAGAACAAAATTTTTCCATCAGTCGCAAGTACACCGCCTGTATAGCGTAGAGTCGTGGTGGGCTGTGTGTGCGTGTGTATACGCAGGACGCCGACTTCACACTCTTAAATTTGGCTGTGTATATTTATATTTGTCTATATATTTTTCTTTTTATATAATAATATTGGATGTAAATCTACGTTTTAGATTTGTATTACTCATTACATTAATTATATTTTATTATTTGACATAAATATTATCATTAGATATCGCACTCTAAATAAGATTATTAATTGATTTTATCTTAACTTAAGTTAAATTAATATAATTAAATTAAATTCTAAATTAATACCTGTGTTAGTAATATTATCCGCATTAATTTAATCTAATATATCATATAATAAATTAATATATATTTATTGCTTGAAAAGCCGGACGAATAATTTACTCTCGTAATTTCGTATATTAAATTTGTGCTGCCTTTCTGCCACTTTCGTCGAACTGGCAGTGGCCTTGGCCGCGAATGTTTACATTACCAGCTCGAAGTCGTAAACACTCTCGACGCGCGGTAGATTAGCACTTTTCAATATAACTATCTCTTATATTAATAGTTATATTATGCAAGAGATAATTATATTTCGCACAATTACTTTATAATTTGAGGTTTACGCGCATCCTCATAACTTGCAAATTTTCGCCGGGGCACTACATATTTACAAAAATAAATATATAATAAAATATATATAAATGTATATATTTCTTTCTATAACATATTGTGTGATCCCGAGATACCCGAGATCACGAAGGGCGCCATGTAACGGTGCGCGTGTTCGCCTCGAACACAAGGACGGCGGAAACAGTCGTTGCAAAAGGTGTGCCCGGCTAGGCTTAACCCCGAATCGTTTCGGCGAGGGAAAGAGGTGGTCCCATTCTCTGCAACTAAACAGTCGTCTTACTTTGTTATATAAGCTCTGGCGATTTCTCCTTATTATCTCTGCTATAAGTAGGGTTTGGTTGTTACTCTAGGGATGATAACAAGAGAACATTGGTTATAAGATATGGTAGTACCATATCAAAGGAATTTGTTTTTAGCAAAAAAGCCGATATCTGCATTTCCAAATATCAATAAATTATCGTATGATCTGTTCGTACTTCAAACACAATTATAGGCAAAATCATATTGATTACGCATTATCTGAAATCCCTATATAGTAATCCACTCCATTTCATATAATTTTAATGGTTGACTTTGAATTTTTATTTGAAAAATGCGTGGAGCATATAAATTATGCGTATTGAAGATTTTACAAAACTATGTAAAAAATTAAGTTGGAATATTTTCAATAATTCGAATTAAAAAGAAAAAGTATTTTGAGAAAAATGGTACTTTTATAGGTTAATTTATGTATCTGAATTACATTTTCACTTTTTTTATAAACAACTGTTTAACTGTTTTATATAGAAGCTACATATATGCTGAATAAAAAATCATATACTCAAAACAGAATTTTTATAGCAATTTATTTAGAAAGATAAATAAATATTCATATGAAAAAATTGAGTATTTACAAGAACTGTGAAATTTTCATGAACAAATTCAATTAAATAGCTATTAAACTTATAGGCAAAATCATATTGTTTTACGCATTCCTTGACATCTCTATATACTATTCCACCCCATTTTATATCATTTTGATTGTTGACTTTGAATTTTTATTAGAAAAATGCTTTGTGGAGATAAATTATGTATATTGAAGATTTAAAACAATTGAATTGTACTTTTGTCGACTGCCCATATACAAATTAATAAATATTTTTTTATTGGTCTTACAGTCCAATCAATTCAATATAAAAATAAAATACAAATAAAAAAAAATAAATAAATAAAAATAAATAAAAAAAAAACAAAAAACAGATAAAATAAAATAAAATAAAAACTAAAAATAAAAATTAAATTAAACATTAAATTAAAATTATAATGACAGTCAGACTGTCCTTGTTTACATTCACCCCCGTAGACTAATCTGAAAATAAAATATTAGCTGAAAAAATTCTTTGTTAGTAAAGTGCAGTCTTGACTGTCCCCAACACCCTTACCTAATTGAAGACTTGTCCAACGTTACGAGCTCGCTACGGCTCCTCATCAGGGACTCTTGAGTTATATTAAATTATAAATTTAATTTAATTTTTAATTTGATTTTTATTTTTAATTTTTATTTTTTTTATTTTTTTTTATTTATTTATTTATTTATTATTATTTTTTTTTTTTTTTATTTTTTATTTTTATTTTATTTTTAGATTGAATTGATTGGACTGTAAGACCAATAATAAAATATTTATTAATATTGAAGATTTTACAAAAGTTTCTGTAAATTAATTATGTAATAACATTTACATCATTTTTATATATTAAGTTTTATTTAATTGATATTTACATTATAATATCATGTAATTTATTAAGGAATACAATTTATACGTGTATTCAGATATTTTAGTAAAAGTGTATTAATTTGAATCCAACAAATAGGTTTATTTGAATACAAAAAATATATTTATTATATCACATTTAATGAGTGATGGAAAAATTACAAATATTCCTTGACTCTTACTACTCACAAAATTATATATACGTGAATACAATTGAATTGTACTTTTGTCGACTGCCCATGTACAAATTAATAAATATTTTTTTATTGGTCTTACAGTCCAATCAATTCAATCTAAAAATAAAATAAAAATAAAAATAAAAAATAAAAATAAAAATAAATAAAAAAATAAAATAAAAATTAAAAATTAAAATAAAAAATAAAAATTAAATTAAAAATTAAATTAACATTATAATGACACTCAGACTGTCCTTGTTTACATTCACCCCCGTAGACTAATCTGAAAATAAAATATTAACTGAAAAAATTCTTTGTTAGTAAAGTGCAGTAAGTTTAATTAGTAAGTTTAGTGTTTAGTTTTTTTGTTAGTAAGTTTAGTCCCTGATGAGGAGCCGTAACGAGCTCGAAACGTTGGACAAGTCTTCAATTAGGTAAGGGTATTGGGACAGCCAGACTGCACTTTACTAACAAAGAATTTTTTCAACTAATATTTTATTTTCAGATTAGTCTACGGGGGTGAATGTAAACAAGGACAGTCTGACTGTCATTATAATTTTAATTTAATTTTTAATTTAATTTTTATTTTTAATTTTTATTTTATTTTTTTATTGATCTTTATTTTTATTTTTATTTTTTATTTTTATTTTTATTGTATTTTTAGATTGAATTGATTGGACTGTAAGACCAATAAAAAAGTATTTATTTACTTAAATATTTATTTAAATACTCTCTCTCTCTCTCTCTCTCTATATATATATATATATCTAATTAAAAACTTTGTAAATATAATTTTTGCATTATAAAAGAAACCGCGTATTTCTATAATTTATTTACGTTGCACATGATCCTTTTTCCTTTTATATTAATTATTTTTATATGTACTGTATAGCTATTATTATATTAAAGCATTTTACTATACTATATATTAAAGTATCCATAGACTTACATATTAGTCCGCGCGCTTAAACGGAGGCATTGAGGTCAATATGAAAGGACAAAGATAGTCCAAGGGGAGTGCTGTCTCTCTCGCTCCGAAGAAAAAGTATGGAGGCACGAAGTAGCATGATATAGTAGTTTTCTGTCAGTTGTCATTTGTCTGCTGCTGCTATTAGTGCTCTTCCCCCACTTTCCTTTTCTCCCCATTCCCTTGATTGTAAGAGAGAGTCGTATATCACGCCTCTTGCTATTGCTCTCTCACTCTGGTTATAGCTCAACTCCGTTCCCAGAGCGCACGATCTAATATATAAGACTGTGAAAGCATCCTACTATTCTATACATATATCATACTGCATAACTTTTGCTACAGTTTGAACGATCTGACTGCTGGAAATGTTTGCTGTTTATTTACTATTACTATAGATATAACAAATTTTTTATAGTCACACTCAGAGTTTTATATTAAAAACTACTTTTTAGCCAAAAATACCGATGGGAAACGATTCTTTAAGCCATAAATAGTAGACATGCTTTAAAAAATTATCTATAAAGAAGTGATAAATAATTGTTTTCATTAATTGAAAATTCAAAATCTCAATTTAGAAATAAATAGTGTAGCGTCTGCGACATACCAACGGTTCTTAAACTCGTCTTCGTCGCGCTACCGCGCCACTTAAAAATATATAACTTAAAATTAGATATATGACAGTTCTTTTCAATCTATATTCTTTTTTTGTTTGTTCCAGGAAATTACATGCGGTTCAACATTTGTTGCAAGAAATAGGGAAACCCAGCAAAACCTATTCAAAACGTCTATATTTCTAATATAAAATATATTTATGAAAACAATATGAATTATATTTTATTATTTCTTCATGCCCATTCCTTTTTTGAGCTCAAGGAATTGCACAGTTGACAATTGCTTTGTTAGTACATCAGTAATCTGAGGCCATTTTTAAGTATTGGTTCTCTCGAGAAATGATATTTAATATCTATATGTGCTAATTGCTTACGATTACTTGGGTTATTTGCTATACGTATAGAACCATTATAACAAGTTCGAACAAGTCTCGATGCGGGCGGCAGCGCTCTGAAGGCAAGTACATAAGTCCAATAGTATTTGCTATTTACAGGAACATAAGTGTAGCGCTACCGAAGCAAACTAAAGAAAAGCATACGCTTCTATTACCAGTTGGTACAGATAACTGTAAGATATTCGATTTCTGTCTAAATTAAATCTTTCATAAGGCATTAACAACAGATATTCAAAGGCGACATTTATAGGAAAACTTTAGTTAGTTACCTTACAGTGACCATATTATCGATTACTTTAAGTTATCTGAAATAGGTACCATTACTTTTCCTTTACACAGTATAATTTTAGTTATCGTTAAAAAGGTGTCGCTACTTTTTAAGTTATCTCTTAGTTAAAAAGGCACCGTTACGTTACCGCTTATCGGACAAACTTTGTACTAGTTTGGATTTGAATTTCTTAGAAATAATTTCTTGTTAAGATTAGAATTTAAAAGAGTGGAGTGCGATTATCTCAGCGATTTATAAATAAAAGCTTCTTTTACAAGTTTTTTCTGTTATTGTAACATGTATAGGTTAGTTTGACCTATACATGTTATTAGGTATGTGAATAAGTCTTTCCCGTTTTTTTTCAAATTTTGAGCCTTTATTGTGAAAAAATGGTTACAAATGAATTATTGAAAGTATTGGCCATCGCTAGCTACAACTTTTTCCCATCTTTCTAGCAACATACGAATCCCGTTGCGAAAAAATTCGACCGGTTTGGCCTCTATCCAGTCATCCACCCATTTTTTGGCTTCCTCGTAGGAATGGAAGTGCTGGTCAGCCAGGCCATGCGTCATCGATCTGAAGAGATGGTAATCAGACGGAGCAACGTCTGGACTATACGGCGGGTGGGGTAGGACTTCCCATTTGAGCGTTTCTAAGTATGTTTTCACCGGCGGTGCAACATGTGGGTGAGCATTGTCATGTTGCAAAATAACTTTGTCGTGCCTGTCGGAGTATTGTGGCCGTTTTTCTCGCAGTGCGTGGCTCAAACGCATCAATTGTCGTCGATAGACCTCGCCTGTGATCCTTTCATTCGGTTTCAGAAGCTCATAGTAAACCACACCTAGCTGGTCCCACCATATACAGAGCATGAGCTTGGCGCCATGAATATTTGGCTTGGCCGTCGATGATGATGCATGGCCGGGTAGTCCCCATGATTTTCTTCGCTTCGAATTATCGTAACGTATCCACTTTTCATTGCCAGTCACGATACGATGCAGAAAACCCTTTCTTTTATGTCGCTGAAGCAGCTGTTCGCAAGTGAAAAAACGCCGTTCGACGTCTCTCAGCTTCAGTTCGTACGGCACCCAATTTCCTTGCTTTTGGATCATTCTCATCGCTTTCAGACGCTGGGAAATGGTTGTTCGGTCAACTCCCAATGCTTCAGCAAGTTCTTCTTGCGTTTGACAAGAATCTTCATCAAGCAAAGTCGCCAATTCTCGATCTTCAAAGATTTGCGGCCGCCCGGAACGCTCCTTGTCTTCCACGTCGAAATCACCGCTTTTGAAGCGTCGAAACCATCCGCGAACACTTGAATCATCGACACAACCTTCTCCATAAGCCTCCTGAAGCAATCGATGCGTCTCGGCAGCAGATTTCTTCAAATTGAACCAATAAAGTGAAACTTCCCGCAAATGACGTCGACTCGGCTCAAATTTCGACATTGTCACGATATCAAAAATTTATGATGCGAAAAAATGTTAACTAATGTGTTAGTATGGAATTGTTGATATATGAATAAGCTTTGATTATGACATATGTGACCATTGAATACTCGCACAGTATTGGTGGCGCCATCTCTTACAAAAAACGGGAAAGACTTATTCACACTCCTAATAATATTTTCAATAAATAGGAAAAAAGGGAGGGAAAAAGGAAAAAAGAGGCAGAGAGAAGGAGAATAAAGAGGAATATAATCTAGAAAATTTATATTGTTACTATATAGCTTAATCAAGTCAAGTTTGCAAAACTTTCTTCTTATTCTTTAAAATTTTATTGTAGCCATTGTCAAATATCAAAAGATATCGTTACCAATAAATTGTGATAGTGAAGTGGAATATAAACCTATTATATTTACAAGGCAATAAGTTTTTCTTTTTGGTATAAAAGATTCTTGCCGAAAAAAGGCACACAATCCGGCCGGTATTCTGAACCACGAGCTCACTCCAATTACTTAGTTGGGTTGTATTCTTTTCAGCGTCGGTTTATAAAGGTTGGTGCATTTTTTTTATATATTTGTTCTGTCTTTGATTTTGAATAAAGTATTATATACTTCTATTCTTTTCTTCAATTTCTTTTTGATTAAAATTATTAGACATTATAAATTAGTTTTAGAAGTGAGAGAAACAGAGATTGCACAGAGATACAACAGACTTTGCATCTAAAAACAACATCAAATAGTTACCTACAAGATGCCATATTTAGCTCATTATTTTGTCTTATTTTTACCGTTCAGTTAACTGTACGATTTCTTAACTATATCTATAATGCACATTTATAGTAGTAATTAAGATATCTATAGCACACCCATCAGCCGTTGTTATTACGACATCATTTAGTTAACGTCAAGACAAATTAAATGTACCGACGCGGAGTCGATTAATTATCTTTAGGATACCATTTTCGCAACTTATTTTTCAGTGATAAAGTTAAACTTTATATGTCTATAAAATTTGTTTAGAATATGCTGTAATTTATCGTTAAGGTGGAACTAAAATGTCTGACGTATGCCGATAAGGCATCTTTTTTTGGGTTCAGTAGTTTTTTGTTTACCGTGAACAAACCAAAACACGCTTTGTCTTTCTAAATTAGTATTATATAATATGCTATAATGATATATATATATATAACTTTTTTTAATGAATTCTCTTGCATGACAACGCTCGGTCACATGTTGTGAAAGGCGTCAAAACACCCTATTGAAGCTCGAATGGAAAATGTTGCCGCACCTAGCGTACTCGCCAGACATAGCTTCTGATTACTACCTATTCAAATCGATGCAGCACAACTTCATTAATACGCACTTCCGACATGTTCAAGAAGTGCGAGAATTTGCCAATGATTGGATTGCCTTGAAACCGCCATCGTTCTTTCGCCACGGTATCGTCATATTGACAAAAAGATGGGAAAAAATAGTAGAAAATGGTGGAAAATATTTTGATTGAGCTAACGTGTATCCATTTTCCATCATAAATATCCTTTTCGAGTTAAAAAAGGTCGGAAACTAAGTTCGCCTCCTAATAATAGTTTTGTATTATATTTTTTCAATTCCGTGACGATTTCGAGTTTCACATAATAATTGTTTAAAATTAATTTCCATTCTTTATTAATACTTTTGTACCATATTCATATGATAATATTTTTAAAATATCAATCTACTGTCTACTGCTCAAATGTTTTTATTTCTAGGCTTTTACACAAATTTAATTTTATAGAAGCTTTAGCAGAGGATTTGTCTTGTTAACCATTCTTGTATTACTGACAATAAAATCTATTTACTTTTTGAAGAAACATAAATGAGATTGTAACTGCATTTTATATTAGTCGCGTTACGTCAGTATATTGAAAAATTGTATATTTATGTTTTATAGAGTGCTTACCATAAATATTATGGTAAAAATTGGAGGAAATTCTATTTTTACCATGAAAACCATAAGAACGCCATAAAAATCTCGTTTTTTTTAAATAATCTGTAAAATATGAAACATTTCAACAAGGATTATTAAAAGAAGTTATAGATCTCGTAAAAATACATATTTTTGATTCTGTATATTTATTTGCACGAACAGAAGTACTTGAAAAAAATATATTCAAACTAATGAAGGAATAGAATACCCAATAAGAATATTATAGTGAAACCCATTGTTGTTAAGAAAGAACGTTTATAAAAAAAAAATATATAGACTACAAAACATGTATTTTGATGTGAGTTAGAACTTTTATTTGAAATATTTTTTTGGAAGTTTTTATATTCTAAGAGATATCTCACAAGAAGAATATTTTTACTGGGTTTTAATGCGATTTATTATATAAATGGAATTATCACCAATTTTTACTATCATATATGTAATCAGAATCTTAAAAAACCTTGTACAAATTTTCATGAAAATCGAGTAAGTCAACTAATTAAAAAATCCACAGCTCTTTGTTGTAAGAGATGTTCACAACTTTTGATGTTTGTCAGTTTCTTCAAAGTTGCTGCAGACTTGAAAACGTTAAGCCGATTGCTAGTTACTCATAGGACATTTATGCATTTGTCAATAAAATTTCTTTTTGGTCGCTGCCAGTGTAAGTTGTTCATCTTTCATTGCACCCTGCTACCAGCCTATTATTTCGCCAGGCCTTCCTATTGCACGCGCCGAAGCAGAGATAATAAGGAAAGATTGTTGATGTCATATAGGAAAGGTTCAACGATTTATGAGTGCCGTAAACGTGCGGTCTCCATGGGGTCAACTGCCATACTAACACTTCAACGTCACAAATAAGTCAGCATAAATTAGTGTACACATTTGCCTACGTCACGAGCTGTGACGCAGGCAATAAATATATATAAATATATTCGTACAATTTTATTCAATGCGACGTTGTTGTTTTCAGTTGCCGTTTCATCACACAGAGGCCAATGCCAAATCGATCGATCGAGCGCGAGGTCGAGGCAACGCAGAGACGCGCCGCGACCATCAGAACTATTCCGGTTCTCATCGAGTGCCAGCAACAGTAACCGCTCCTCGAGAACATACCGCCATTTAGCAATTGAGATTTTACGTATACGCTCGTATACACAAGTGCAGTGAAGCCACCCGGAAAGAAGAAGAAGAGGAAAGAGCATTCCAGCCGCCCCGGTCGTATGTGCCAACTGCATCGTCATGTAAGAGCAGAGCGCTGCACGCACAGGACTTCCCATACGTGCACGGCCGTTCTCCATCACCGACTCGCCGCCATTGCACCGTTGTCGGCGTCTGACGCCATTACCGCACTACCACGTGCCACCGAGCTCACCAAGAAGACGACGGAGCTGAGCTACCCAGGAGGACGACAGCAGAGCTTTCTTCGGCAAGTACCGCTAACTCTAATGTAGGAATTAGATAGCTCGTGCCTGGTGTGTGTGCCGCGTCTTTCCGGCATGTATGGCTGCACCAGTGCTCCACAAAGCACACATATATATGCCCCCGTTATAGAACCCACTCGAGATTCTAGAATCATGTTTTGCTGCTCAGTTTAGTTTGGCCGATTAAGATATAACGAGGAATAGATGTACATATATGTAAATATTATGCGCGACTTAATAAAATTAGAATTATATGTGGTATTTACTGTACGCGACTATGTTATCCCCCCCTGTTTCCCTGTATTCTTGTCTCTTTAACAGGGTCGCAGCGAGAGCGTCCGCAAAGGCATCGAAACGATGCTACCAGCATTGACGGTGAGGTAAGATAATTTCCTCGCAAAACAAAGTTACAATTGGCGCCCAATAACGTGTGGCCCGATGAGATGCGTTTAGGAATGCATGAAATGCCAGGCTGCATGACAGCTAGAGAGAGAAAGAGAGAGAGAGAGAGAGAGAGAGGGGGGTGATGTGTTTAAATTGAGCAATGTTTCTCTGCACAATCTCTACCGTACAAACCAAAGTTAAAATAAAAAATACTAATAAATGCAAGACAATAAAAAATAATGATAAATAGAAAATTTTGTGATGTCCTATAAAGTAATTTTAACTCATCTTACAATACTAACTCTTTATTCTATTCTCATATATCTCTTTTCATACTAATACGTAATTCACTCAATACATTCTAATATATATTCCATTCATCTAACGTATATACGTCAATATCTTTATTTACTATTTTTGTACATATACGTAATTTATTCAATATATATATATATATATATATATATATATATATATATATATGGATAATTCAGGATAGTTTGGCAGATATAGGCAAGTACAATTGTTGTTCCACCTCGCACGCTCCCGTTTCACCGTGTCTACAGCCACGCGTATCCCCGTGTCTCCCTTACCACGCCACCGCGTCCCGTATATTTGATATATATAGAAGAACGATAGAACCCTCTCGGGATTGAGTCTCGTCGACTCATTGTAAATAGAGCTTTTAACAGCAGCCGCGCTACCTTGTAAATGTCAAATTAATAAATGTATATATATATATATATATATATATATATATATATATATATTTGTTGTATATTTGCTTGTTCTTATTTTCCCCCTCTATCCCATATAGGATTGACGTCAAGCAGCGAATGCAGGTAAGAGAAGCCGTGTGATAGTACACCGGTTGTAAATCGCGCCCAACGAGAGCCGACGGGAGACGTAGCTAACTGCGCAATGACCATGTGGCTTGACAGCCGAACAAAAAGAGACAGAGAATAACCTCTGTAATCATGCGTAGGGTCAGTACTCCAACTCCACAAACATATTTTTGATAATGCTACTTGCCCCTACCGTCCCCATAGGCACATAATTATATTGCAAAACTCTGCGCATAAATTACTGCTGTGTATCATTAAAATCTTTTTAATTTTTTTCGTTTGCATTTAATCATATCATGTATTACACAACACATCTTCCTTTGAAATTTTGCTCTTCCCGCCAGTACTATTAAATATAAAATTGTCCCTTTGCCTCATCGCTAAGTACAAAGTCGATAAATATGTTATAAATGTAATTAGATAAATGCTTAAGATATAATATGCTTATTTTCTGGAAATTAATTAAGTTTTCACTTTAATATTTACATATTCAGCAAGCACTTTGTACACTGTGTCGATACAAGATCAATAGAACCATCTTGTCTGTAGTGTTTATACAGCAAAAGAGAAAATCATTGAACCTGAATTTATATAAGCTTAAAGTTGTGCAAATCTCGCTGAATGATTCAAGAAATGTTTACATACATGAAATAAAATAAATATAATTATAATATTGAAATGGTTTTGAAATACCAGCAGCGCTTTCTTGTGTAAATTAAACGTAATGAGTTCTGTGTGTTTTAATACACCAGTATATGTAACATACATTCTAATAATTACTATCAATATTAAGAACAGCAAGTGTGAAGATAATATGCACGTTCGCTGCTATATCTGTAAACATGTTCACCTTAAAACCCGATTCTTTAATTGAGATAAATTTATTCATATTTACATTATCTAAAATAACATATATATATATATATATATATATATATATATATATATATATATATTACATGTTCATATATATCACTTCTCCTATTAATCTACATATATTATACTATATTTACTCCATAAGTATAAATTTGTGCCCTTTCCCCTTACGGCCACATCACATTTTTCTGAAGTTAGGGTTAGTCCCTTTGCCAATTTAAAAGCACAAGTATGTTATACCATCTAGAATCTATCTATAAGTCAAACAGAGAGAGAGATAGCTGTAAGCGTAACCTAACAATGGATATTAACAATAATTATAGCTTAACAAATTAATAATTATAATATGACAAATTAACAATAATTATAATTTAACAAATAAACAACAATTTAACATAAAACCAAAATTTTATTTATTTATTCAAGTAATTGCGCTCATATTAGGAATAATCATACTATAAATAATTTCTTTTAATATTAAATAAATTAATAAATATTTTTTTCATTGGTCTTACAGTCCAATCAAATCAATCGAAAACAATACGTAACAACATCAATACACATCTACATTAACATTAATACATTAATACACAAGAATAATAAAAACAAAAATAAAAAATTAAAAATTAAATTAAAAATTATAATAACAGTCAGACTGTCCTTATTTACAATCACCCCCGTAGACTAATCTAAAAATAAAATATTAGTTGAAAAAATTTTTGTTAGTAAAATGCAGTCTGACTGTCCCCACCACCCTTACCTAATTGAAGACGCACATTGGTAAGTTAATTAATTACAGTGCCTAATTTGGGAGAGTCAGACTGCACTTTACTAAGAAAATTTTTTTGAGCTAATATTTTATTTTCAGATTAGTCTACGAGGGTGATTGTAAATAAGGACAGTCCGTTATTATAATTTTTAATTTAATTTTTAATTTTTTATTTTTGTTTTTATTGTTCTTGAGTATTGATGTATTAATGTTAATGTAGATGTGCATTGATGTTGTTACGTATTGTTTTCGATTGATTTGATTGGACTGTAAGACCAATGAAAAAATATTTATTAATTTGTATATAAGCAGTCGACAAAAGTACAATTAAATTAATATTAAATAAATTTAATTAGTTTAACTATTAACTAAATTGAAATGGCATCCGCGCCGATCATAGACGACATAATGGCGAGTGAAAAAAGACGGCTGAACAGTATGTTCGCCGAAATAACTAAAGAGTAGCTGCTAAAAAAAGCTCAACTCCAGAAAATAAAATTAAGTGAGTCACCACAGGTTCTTCGTGACAGGCTGACTCGATGTCAATTACGCCAGTTATCAGATATAACGAACGTCCTCAATTCAACATAAATCGACAACAAGGTAGTAGTAGCTACCAACATAACCCTGAACAGGGAAGAATATAGAACAAGCAAACGACAAGCGCACAACAAAGCTGTAGCAATATGCCGCCACCGTGGCCAATGTTTCCACACTTTTCTTTATCGCAAGATAATCTCTCAACAGGAACGGCGCTACCGGCCCATAGCGCCGGTATGAATAATGGTAACAATTTGCCGGATATATAGAATAATGCCAGCACCTTGGCAGTAGCGATGCAGCAATGCCTAGTCTTGATGAACATTCAGGCACAGCACACGCCACAATGCACACCTCCATCGCAGATAAGCAGACAAGAGCCACAAGTAGCGTCGACCATGCGAAACAGAGGCAGCACGTGCGATAGAATGTATATGAGAAAAACGCGAGCAGATCAGAGGCTCCGACAATGGCAAGTGCGCTTCTCTGGAGAACCGCGAGAAGGAGTCGACGAGTTCATAGAAAGGCTCGAGGAAATCATAGGGAGCTTATAAATTCCCGTAGAGGATGTATTAAAACTCATACCGGGTCCAAATGAGTCCATCGGAGCTTATTTAATACGCATGAGAGTGCTGCTAGAAAAAACGGCAGCACCACTTCCCGTCGACACGCAGTTGGACAAAATATACCTCAATATGCACCCCGACTTTTTAGACAAGATCAATCGCAGTGACTTCAGCTCAATTGATGAATTGCAGCAAATAGGACAACAGATAAAGCTGAAAAGGCAGCATACCAAGCGATATAAGGCACCACCACCTGCTGTCAAATGCATAGTCACTACAGCTATATGTTCCTCAGCTGACCGAATAAGCCCAAACGGTCGATCGAGAGCAGCTGCTCTATATGAAGATAAACCAAAAGAGGTAACAAAGCACATTACTCTTATTGAACCAACAGCCTCAATACTGATGAATACGGAAGAGAGACGGCGAGATACCACGCCGGATGGGAGGAAGTGGAGCACCTTCACCGCCGGTGAACAGAAGGCGATCATCAGAGAGGCAGTCCGAAACAACTAGACGCTTCAGAAGTCCGTCTACTGAATAACGTCCATCACAACCGTCCCGATCCACACACTCATCCTATCGGCCATCATCAAGCCGAAACAGGAGTCCATCACCCCAATATGGCCGATCATATTCACGACAGAACCTTGAATGAGCATACTTCTCGTACCGTGATACGAGTGAGCAGCACAGATATTCTCGACCTTGTTTGGAGGATAGATGAGACAGGATTACCAGTCGTGACAGATTAGCCAGTCCCGACAGACAGTGCCGAGAAAGGTCTCGGACGCCACCGAATAGAAAACCTAGGAGAAACAGCCCTAGGCCGGGCAACCGATCATGCTGGATTTGTAGCAGACCAGGTCACTGGGTAGATCGATGCCCTGATAAACGCAAGCTGCACTGTTTTAATTGGAGACAAAATGATGTCACCACTGCTAACTGTACTCGTTGGAGCCCCAACAGGCATGTGTCGGAAAAGTAAGAAGGGAACCGGAAAATTCAGTCAACTCCAGAACGCCCAATCACATGGCTCCAACAAGTAGTGACGAGTATGGCGACCACCGCCCACATCTACCAAACGTCACGATACGAGTGAGTTACCCGTTTACGCCCCCTCGCGATAATACAAAACGAGGAGAATAGATTTTTCATGAATTTGGAAATAGCAGGGAAGATATTCCCAGCACTGGTAAATCCGAGGGCACGTAAATCGTACGTTGGCCCACAACCGGCAAAATTGATCAAGTCGGCGATTATATCAATTGTCTCGTACATGGAACTGACCAACCGACAGCTGTGCGGCAATGAAGGAGAAGCCGACCTCACTATCAACGTCGACCATGAAGAAACAACAGCACGCTTCAAAGTCTCGAACTCACTGAAGTACAACGTCCTTCTAGGAATGGACGTCCAAGTAAAATTAAAAATTACCATCGACTTCGCAGCAGCCACCTGACACACGCCCAGAAAAATTCTCTAAAATTTTGCAAACAGGTAGGAAGATCACTTGCAAGTGATTACTGCGTTAGCAGCAGTAGCAGACGTGGCCACGCTTAATCAATGAGAGCGAGAAATACTTGAAAATAGTTTGAAAGGCTTGCTGCCAGAACAATGAACTACTTACCACCGGCAAGGACACTCTCCCATTAAGCAACGGTTACGTCGCTTTCCCGATAAACTGCTTCGACAGACGCATGTTGAGATAGACAGACTACTTAGCGAAGGAATTATTGAGCCTTCAATGAGTTCCTGGAGTAGTTGCCCACTGATAGTATACGCTACCGTATATGGCTGTACTTCTTGATAATCTCCAAGATGCTCGATAATTATCCAAGATAGATCTCAGGCAGGCCTATCATAAAATACTACTAGATGAGCAAAGCAAAGAGATAACGGCGTTTACCGTTCCACACAAGGGTCGATACCAATATACACGAATACGCTACGGACTAACCAATGCCCCTGTCAGCTTTCAGCGAGGCATGGGTGTCATCTTTAGTCCTGAGTAACAACCTTCAGTTTTTCTGTACATAGACGATATCATTGTCGCTACCAACTCGTTCGAAGAACATACACTAAGACTGAAGGCCGTATTACAACGCCTCAAGGAAGTAGGACTTCCAATAAACAGCGAGAAGTCCGAATTTTGCTGCCCAGAGGTAAAATACTTGGTGTATATCGTCGGTAAAAATGAACTGCGAAAGACCCCGACAAAGTTAAACCTGTGAGGGAATATCCAGCTCGACGCAATAAGGCAGCTTCGAGCTTTCCTCGGAATGGTTGGGTGGTATGCACGCACAAAACTTAGCAGAATTCAAGCTACCCCTAACTAAACTGCTTAAGAAAAACGTACCATGGACGTGGGAATCCAAACAAGAGGGCACTTTTAATAAGTTGAAAATCTTGCTAAGGCAAGCGCCAGTATTGGCAAAGCCCGTACCAAACAGTTGGTACACCTTGCAAACGGACGCGAGCATTTATGCTTTGGGGGCTGTACTGAGCCAGACGATTCAGTGAGAAGAGCATCCCATACGATACGCCAGCAGGACACTAACAGCGTCTGAGATCAATTATACGGTAACAGAAAAAGAATATTTAGCGGTGCTGTAGGCTGTCGAGAAATTCAAGGATTATCTGTTAGGAGAATCCTTCACGGTCGTGACCGACCATAGCAGTTTAAGGTGGCCGCAAAACCCGGCAGTATGTCTGGCACGATAAGCCACGGCTCTACGGGCCTACAATATGAACATCGTCCACAGAAAGGGCGAAAACCATAAGATACCAGACGTATTATCTCGACCACCGACCGAAACGGCGTCACACACTGCTTCTCTCACGCCAATAGAGAAAGACGAGTGGTGCAACCGTAAGCTAAAACAGCTACACCGTCAACGCGAAAGACTAGCTCATGGGAAAATCGTAAACGGTCTGTTATACAAACATCATCCAGAGACAACAACAGAGACACTTGGACCAAGCACAGAGGACTAAAAGTTGGTAATCTCATCGAAAGAGAGAATAATGCACGAATCCCATAACACCACAACATCAGGGCATTTCAGAGTAGAGAAGACTCTCCATAAAGTGAGCCAAATTTGCTATTGGCCTACAATGACAGCAGGCATGTATAAATACGTGCGAAACTGTCCCGAGTGCCAAAACCATAAGGTGTCGCACAGAGCACTCGCAGGATTCATGGGAAAAATAAATATAGAAGGCCCATGGTCAACGGTCGCTGCGGATATTATGGGACCGTTTCCCACCAGCAAAGACCAATGGGGTTGCCCAAAGTATTTACTCACCGAAAATGGCACGGTATTCGCAAATAAATTCGTAAAGGCGAAACTCGATGAATTAGGCATTCTCCAGCAATTCTTTTCACCATACGACGCGTAGGCCAATCTCGTTGAAAGTGTAAATAGGACCCTTAAATCAATGATCTCAATCTTTGTCCAAAATTACCATAAGGACTGCGACTTGCATTTGCAAGATTTCGCATTCGTGATCAATGATGAATGATTCACCGGTACACGCTAGCACATAAGTGATGCCAACGTTCCTTAACTTTCGACGTAACCCACGCGAAATGCCAACATATCGCAATCTACATGCGCCACCAGTCAACATAACATCACCTGTACTAGACTGGCTGGATAGAATGAAACGTATGACAGCAATTTATGAATTAGTAAAGAATAATCTACACCGTACTAACGAGAAGCAAGCGCATCAATATTAACGACATTGTGTGTCGCAGAAACCATGTACTATCATCGGGACCAGACCATTTTTCAGCCAAGTTAACGCCAGAATATATAGCATCGTGCATATTAATAAATAAGACCTCATTCGTCATTTACGAATTAGAAGATGTGGTCAATAGGAAAAGGACAAAAGTTCATATATGAAAAAGTTCCACTCCCCTAACAATCCACATACATCTCCCTTACATTCCATCAGCTACGAGCAAGAGAATATATCGAGGCAGAAGAAGAGGTCTCGGTTTACGCCACGCGGACCCCACCAACAAGGTTCAGAGTCCTGGGGACGTTCTTTCCCCAGAGGTGCACCGTTCGTTCAAGGATGTGCACCAGAGGTGACGAAGCATTACCCTCAGACAGACACGAGGACACTATTTTCCCCGAACGTGTACGGTCTACACAAGAACATACAGAAGAAGTAATGATACACCACCTAGATATGCAGGAAATGGTACAGGTTTTACACGAGGTGCAAGATGAAGGGACCCAAATCGAAAGATAGCAAGGTTAGGAAGGCGATGGAAACTGACATAATTTACAAACCGTTTGTTGGATGCTATGAGGCCCTAGGGGATAAAATTTCCGTGGACACTGAATCAGACAGCGACGATTTACACAATACAGGATCGCTGGAAGCCTTTCGGCGCAAGATAATAGTCCACCGCAACTCCAAACATGCGATACCGTACACATGAGGGAGACAGATACGGTCCATCAGCCTCCTACCATACCGTCCAGGCCCGAGAATACCGCTAAAAGAAGCAGCGACGGAAAAGAAACAAACAATATTCCGCCAAGAACCAATAGACTGGTTAGTAAGCCAGAGGACGGCGAAGTGCGTTTGTATAGAAGAGACCGCTGCCCATTCATGCGATCGGTAGATACGCAAAAGACGGGTAAATGGAAAACTCGCCCCAAATGCCCGAAAAAAGAGCAGGACAAACCTGCTGAGAAAGTTATCGTTCCATCGAAGTATAAGGACGGCTAGAACACCAAAGGAGGTACAGATTCTGAAACCAACACAGATAAGCCCCTAACCCACCCAGCTGCTATGTCCCTCATGATCACGGATGATCATAGTCGAAGGCACATACCGACTTACAACCCTTTTAAAATACCCCGTGATTTAACTACAGTCGCCACTGCAGACAACGTATCTGAAGAAGTGGCGAAGAATACAGATACCGCCAAGAAGGCTAAACACATTTTAGTATTAATGGATATAGTTGAGGAACCCTCATAAGATTTTGTACCCCCAGCCAGCCATACCCGCATACCAGCTATGCGCGAAGAATATTGGAATTGCAAGGGGTTAGGTCACGGTTACGCCGATTGCTCACACCCACGCAAAAGCAGATTCTGCTTCAGGAGTGGCAATCCATCGAATGATGTGCAATCGTGCACCACGTGCAAGGACAGACCGACCCCTGCAGATTCGTCTGGGGAGGGGAAGAGCGAATGCTGAATGTAGGAGAAGCGGAATACAGTCGAAGAAGGCAAAGACGACGCAACAGGAATCGTCTGAAGCGAAGGTAGAAAGAACTGGCGTACACGTGCCGTAAGCCATGGTGGTGCCCACAGTCGAGGGAAATACCACCATAAATCAGCAATCCGTAGCTGAAACATTACAACAAGTAACTGGCGCACTGGGTCTCACTACCCAGCCAGTTATGGAATGCATGCCAGGAGCATCGGTTTACTTTAACAAGTAGAAGTCGTGTATCGCCCATAAAACTTCCCAATATCACACCACATTTTTTCCTATATCATATCACATTCTTCCCCACATCTAAGTTAGGAAAAAGCCATATGAAAGCCATACTAGAGCCAATCCAAACTTTCCCCATACTAACATTGCTGATAGAGCAAGTATAGATCGGAGAGCGCAATCACGCGATTAACCCGTGTGGAGAAAGAGCGAACAATGGCTCGTATTGACGCAACAGTACTTGCGGCATCAAGCCAGAGTGCGATTCGATCAACACCAGCCTGCTCTTCAATAATGAAGTACAAAACTCTGATACCTCCCATGTTTCTAGCGGAGCATTAAAAAAGGGAAGAAGAAGAAGAAAGCTCAGAAATACCGGCCAACCACAAGCCGACGAGAGAGCAAAGAAAACGGCTAATAAATAAGCGCTGTCTAAAAACGATGCTACTGCCATAAGCCAGCAACATGAAGGAGTACTAAAAGGTAGTAGAAGGTAAAAGGAGAAAAAATGACAATAAGAAGAGATAAACAGCAAGAGAAGAATTCCAAAGTACGAGAAGAAGAATGAAGAATATAAAGTATAGAGATAGGGAAATTTAAATACACATAAATGGCGTCAACAATAGATATAGATGAAATAATAGAAGTAAGCGTAGATCAGGAAAAACATTAGACTTAGAAATAGACAAACACTTTAGTTGTAAGAAACAAAATAGCTTTAAATTCAATATTTTTATTATTATGTCAAACTTTTTTTTTTTTTTTTTTTTTTTTTTTATTTTATATGATGTTAGAGGTTCTTGATTAGGGTGTAAATCAGTATGATGTACACAGGTTAGGTAGCATTATAATAATAAGACGGTAGTATTAGGTTAAATATAGTAACGAGCAAATGGATAGATTTTGTTTTATTTACATGGAACATGGAGAGGAAAAGGTGGTAATAACTTGGTGCTATGCCCGGACTATATGATGGTTGCGATAAAACCTCCTATCCGAACTCTCGTAGCTTCTGACGAGTCATCAACGAAGTGTGTGGTCTGGCGTCGTCCTGGTGGAAAACTACATTCTTCCTGTTGGCCAATTGGGGACGCTTCCGGTTGATAGCCTGCTTCAGGCGGTCCAGTTGTTCACAGTAGATGGTAGAATTAAACGTGTGGCCATACGGGAGCAGCTCATAGTGGATGGTTCCCTTCCAATCCCACCAAACACACAGCAAAAACCTTCCTGGCCATCAATCCCGGCTTGGCCACTGTTTGGGACAGTCCACCAGCCATAGACCACGACCGTTTTCGCTTGATATTGTCTTATATGATCCATTTTTCGTCGCCAGTCATCATCCGCTTCAAAAATAAGTCGAGTTCGTTCCGTTTCAGCAGCACATCGCAGGCGTTAATTCGGTTTAGAAGGTTTTTTTGCGTCAAATCATGCGGCACCCAAAATCAAACTATTTTTGTATCCAGCCTTCTGCAGATGGTTTCAAATGATTTGGTAACTAACTTTCATCTCCTGAGCGATGTCACGAGATCCCACATGTCGGTCTAACTCGATAAATTCCATGATTTGTTCGGTATTCATCGTCACAGGTCTTCCGCCGGCTGGCTTATCCATGTATCGTTTTCACCGGCTCTGAATCATCAGAACCATTCCTCTGGGGTTCAAAGTGATAGCGTGTCATCTCCTAAAATACCATTAATCACACGGAACGTTTCTCTAGCGGATTTGCCTTTGACGAAGGAAAACTTTAAAATAGCGCTAATTTTTGCGTTAGTGAACTCCATGTTTACACGTCTATAACTTTTGATCGCAATATCCGAACTAATCATGCATACCGTTGTTTTGTACGTTATGTCAAGACCTTTCAAACGATTTATATTATTGCCAGATACGAGCTCTGTAGCGCTTTGTACATAGCCGCGAAATTCATAAGACAAAAAGGCAAAAGAGAGATATTTGACAACCTAATATAATAACGAACACCTCATAAACAAAATCTCTTTATTAAAAAATGTAATAGTAAATTAATTAAAGTAAAACAAATAGAAAGGGTTATAATAAACAAAACAAAGTTAATAATAAACTAATTAATAATAATTTAATTAATAACAAAATAACTAATAATAAAATTAAAATAATTAATAATAATATTTTTACTATATGTAATAATAGTTTATTAAATACATTTAGTTAATAATATTTATTATTTTATTTGTTATTTTTTATGATATTTATTATTTTATTTTTTATTATCAGGTATGTGAATAAGTCTTTCCCGCTTTTTTTCAAATTTTGAGCCTTTATTGTGAAAAAATGGTTACAAATGAATTATTGAAAGTATTTGCCATCGCTAGCTACAACTTTTTCCCATCTTTCTGGCAACATACGAATCCCGTTGCGAAAAAATTCGACTGGTTTGGCCTCTATCCAGTCATCCACCCATTTTTTGGCTTCCTTGTAGGAATGGAAGTGCTGGTCAGCCAGGCCATGCGTCATCGATCTGAAGAGATGGTAATCAGACGGAGCAACGTCTGGACTATACGGCGGGTGGGGTAGGACTTCCCATTTGAGCGTTTCGACATTTTCACGATATCAAAAATTTATGATGCGAAAAAATTTTAACTAATGTGTTAGTATGGAATTGTTGACATATGAATAAGCTTTTATTATGACATATGTAACCATTAAATACTCGCACAGTATTGGTGGCGCCATCTCTTACAAAAAACGGGAAAGACTTATTCACACTCCTAATATTATTTTTATTATATAGATTGCAGTATATATATATTCGTTTCGCTGAAGAAGCACTTCCTAAATTTGGTGCTTCTATATTTTATTTGCGACACCACTATTCGCGGACACCACAATCGCGGGCGCTGCTAGACAGGATTAAGTCTTAATAATTATTATAATTATTAATATTTAATTCATTAGTTTATGGATAAGGGAAAAATTTTAATTAACGTATTGATTATCTAATTATATATATATATATATATATATATATATATATATATATATATAACTAAATTTGTCCTGCTTATAGAAGAACGTCCTACTTACTATCCTATTATTAAATATAACCCCTTTTTTCCTTTTTTTCTTTTTTTTATACTATTATTTAAATATAATAAATTATACAATAAAAAAAATTTTCTTCTTCTGCATCGTCTTCGTTGATGCTTAACTAGAGAACTGGCTGATAATTGTACTGGCTTTCTTATCTTGTTCTTTCCCTTTGAGTTATTTTGAGTGATTGAAGAAATATAAAATACATTATTTTTCTTTCGGTTTTCTTGATCTATGATGTAAAATTTTTATAATGTGTATTTCCCTCGACAATCACTATTTTCTTTGTATCTCTTCCAATCTATCCATATCTCCCTTTCCAACGTCATTATTTTATTTACCAACTATTTCCAGTATTACTTGATAAATGTTTAGGTTGATCATTTTTAATTATAACTATCTTTAATATCATTTGAACCAGCCTTTTTGGATTTATTGTTCTTTTGTTTTTACTAGGTTTAGATTTCTTTTTCTTTCCTGAATTTCTTATTATTCTTATTGATTATTTTAGATTTCTTATTATTATTGTTTTTTTTAAAATTCAACTCACTTAACGTTCCTTTACCGGATTCTTTATTCTTTCGCCGTATTTATTATATATGTTTTGTTGTTATTGTAATTATTATTTCACTTACACTGTTTATACTGCTTATTTCTAATTATTGTACCTTTCCACTTATTAACAGTTGCTTTGTTTTCATACATTTTTTTTTCTACCTCTGTTCGCAATATTATCACTCTTATTTAATATAATTGTTTTAGTTTCACTATTTTATTTATAATATTATCAATTTATTCATAGTTTTTTTTTCTCTTGGTTTCATTCTCTTGTCGACTTAACTTAATCATTAACTATATCTAACTCACTTACTTCATTTAATCATTGACTTCTTTTTTCACAATTGTTTTAGATTCACTATTTGCATTTAATATTTTATTCAAATTATTAGTGGTCGCCTTTTCAGATTCATTACCTTGATTTACAAAAATTTTGATTATTATTTATGGTTTTATTTCTATTCTCCTCATTACTTATTATAATTTCTTTTAGATACACTGTTTGTGTACATAATTTGATCACAATTATTTATAGTTGCTTTATCGTACTCTCTACTTTCTTATTAGTGATTTTATTATTTCATTGATGCTACATTAAATTGGGTAATTTTAACCAGTGTACTTTACAGTTAGTTACCGTTACCTTTATTTTATTTTTTTTTCAGTCTAAATTTTGCAACTTTTACCATAATTTTCTATCCACTGTACATAGTTCTCTCCCACTGTACAGATTCTTTTTCCTTTTTCTTGTTGTTCATTGTTCACTTTATCTTTACTTCACTCTGTCTGTATTATTTATTGTTGTTTTCTTTTCTTTTTCCTGCGTGATTGCGTCTCTGCACTCAGTCCATGCGGTGGCATAGGTTAGGACCGAACCTCGCCGTTCTATCAGCAGATAACTATTCGTGGCTCGTGAAGCGGAAAGATAAGGGGAAGGGAGACAATGTTGAACACAAGGCGCGACGGCGTGCGCGAACACCTTATGGTTTTCCTCTTCATGAGATGGCGCGCGAGTTAAATAGCTATATTTTGCGAACCCGTATCTTTACGAACGAATACGCGAGAAACATAAAATATTGATAAAGGAAAGTAAAGCAATTGAACGAAAAAAGGTTAATTGAAATACTTTTTATTTATACTCCTTTACAGCTTCAGATCCCGACAGAGAGTGTCGCATCGCAGATTATTAACTCATTTATACTCTTTAATGTCTTTGTCTGTTCTTCTTCCCCGATGATCCGTACGGGATGTTTGGTCTATTGCAGGCCCCGATAAAAGATAGCCTACAGAGAAGAATAGAAGCTGAGAAGATGCCAGACAGATCGAAGCGTTGGTGCATTCGTGTGATTCATATAACTCCTCCCTGGCGAAGTTTAAAGACGTCCTCGTCGTTGATAGGCGGAGAATGCTGCTTTCCTGTATTTGTTGTGTGTTTATATGCCAAGTATAACATAAGCATCAATAAGGCGAGCGAAACAAGCGTAATCGCTGATACCGACATATGAAACTCTATTCCAAATGTTTTATGTACAGGCGCACTTATTGTCGGCAAATTTACCTCCTTTAATGGTTCAAAACTTAATTCCTGATCTTTAATTATTACCGGTAAAATTAAATTTGACTGTTGAATTTCTCCAAATATTTCACGGGGCTTATAATCTTGGATTTGGATATCTCTTCTTCGTATCTCATGTGTTCCTTTGATCGTGCTTTCGGTATCATCAACTCTGATTTTGATTGGAAAATTGCTAGAGATAAGTATACCATCTGATAGTTCATATGTAAATATTAAACGCGAAATTATTGGAATCACAATCGGCTTGGCGTTCTCTGTATTAATTTGGTAACATACATATTTTCTTTTATACATTTCTTGACATGTTTGAGAAAATAACTTAAAAGCTGTCCAACTAATATCCAAGGCACGTTGATTATTTCCGTTTGATTAATATGATTGATGATTGCGAGCCTTTGAATAAGGGAGAATTCGATAGGATTGAGGATGGGAATTTTGTGTGTGTAAATGATAGAGTCATGGGTAAATACGATTGTTCCCCGAGCAAAATGAAAGTCTAATAAATTCCGGTAATCTAACATAAGCTCTTTTTGAGAGTAAACTTTAGACAGATGTTTCTGAATATATAATGTTTGTTTATATTGTAATATTTCTAAATCGAATAATTTTTCCGAAAAAATGAACGATCTTTTAATTTTACTTAACAATCGAAGAAAATGTTGTTCCTGTATTATGAGGGTAACGGTGATTTCGAAATTATTAATTTTTGTATTTTCATTTTTCAGCGTCATTATCATGTTTAAGAATTTTCTATTAATAACATCAGTATTGCTATTGATCTCTTTGCTTATCTTGTTCACTATGCTTATTGCTTTATTTAATGTAATGATATCTTCCTGTTGTTGATGATCAAGTAAATTTAAATAGTTATTTATTCTCTCCAGGTCTGTAGCGTCTGGGTTTCCTAAAATATATTTGACTGCTGTACCTAACCCATCAAAGAGACCTCTCTTCATTCTTTCGCTTTGTGGTGTTATTTGTTATATATTCTGTTGTATTTCTTTACATAATATCGAGGCTTGTTTTAACAAGTTGGATTCCTGAAGTTCTGATCGAGAAGCTAAAATTGAATAAGTAGTTAAAATTTCTTCATAGGTTTGCGTTAACGTTGTTAAATTTATCCGAAAGTGTAGATAATGATAATTTGTTATAATTCTTCCTGTTCCTTGCTAGTAAGCATAGTGTGTTTTATTGGTGTCGATTTCATCACTTGTTACAAGAGTCGTGGCGATAATTATCAAGAGTGTCGTCTTCATCCTTCTGTAAAAGAAAGGAGGGTTTTCTTAATCTTTTAGCACTCCACAGGTCATAGCAGCGTGGTTGTCCGTGTATATAACATTCTAGTGAAGGGCCTTTTTGTTTTTCTAGAAGCAATTTTTGATAGCGAGGCGCGGTTTTATCGCGTTGCTGTTGATCTGTTTTAATATAAATTTCCTTACTTTCGAGCGCCTGATTTGATTCGTCAGGTAACTTTTGTTGCCTTTTCTGTTTATTATATATCTTATCATAAAAAAGTAGAATTTCGTTTTTTCGAATCTTATTGTATTTTTCAATTACGTCTGCTTCAGGTTCAATAATATGTTTCTGTAATTCGTCATACGGTCCATATAGAAGTGTAAACGGTGCGAATTTTGTGCAAGAGTGAATGCTTTGATTATATATAAGTATAGCCGAGGTCATATGATTTTTAATAATTTCGTTGGGATTTTGATTCACCGAAATGCCTAATTTCTCTCTCAGAGTAAAATGTAGCCTTTCGATTGGACCATTAGATGTGTGTCAGTTAATGGTCGTTTGGTGATATTCGATCTTATGAATTTTGCAAAATTCTCTAAATACTGCCGAGTTAAACTCACTTCCATTATCGGTAGTAATTTTGTCGGGAAACCCATGGTGAGATGCGAAATGTCTTAATTTATTTAATACTCTAATAGCATTTCCATCGGATAAAAGATAAGCTTGAGCGTATTTCGAAAAGATGTCAATTATAATTAGAAATTTTTCTTTATTTACGTGAAAAATATCTATATGCATATGTTGAAGTGGTCTGTTAGCAATAATGGGGCCGTAATTTTCAGTCTTATAGGGTCTTCTCTCATATTTGTGTTCTAAACATACTTCGCATTGATTAATATAATTCTGAATAATTCTCTCCATATTTAGTATATAAAATTTCTTCTTAAAATGCGCTGTTGTTTTTTGTATTCCATTGTGATTTTTGTCATGGTATTCTTTGAGTTCCTTCATAAAATTATTTTGACTTATTGAAGGTGTATAAACATTTGTTTTTACAAATTTCAGCCTTTCATTAAAATATCCTATAAATAACGATTTCTAATTCCTTATTTTCAAAATAAATTCCGTATTGTTTGTCGGGTTTAACGTTTTCGTTTAGAAATTTTAGTAATTGCGCTTCTGCGTCATTTTGATTGATTTTTACTACAAATTGTACTTTAAGTTTATCTTTAATTTCTTTTATGCCATAGTCTTTACCATGCTTCAATATTATACTGTAATTGAAAGCGTGAATATTTCTCTCGCTTATCGGTAGTGAAAAGACCTGTTCTTCGTCTGCAGTATGCACTGTTACAGCTTCGTCATCGAACTCTTCGATCGAGCGAAGTGCAATATCTGGTGCTTCTGGTATCATTGAAAGTGAATCCTCATTGTCCTCTTGGGTGTTTAGTTCAATTCTGCTTAATGCGTGAGCGACATTATTCTCCTTGCCTTTTTTGTATTTTATTTCGAAATCGTATTCCTCCAGTTTTATTTTCCATCGAATTAATCTCGCATTTGGTGTTTTTAGGGAACAGAGCCAGGTTAGTGGTTTATGATCTGTTTCAATAATAAATTTTTTTCCATAAACATATGGTCTAAAGTGTCTACATACTTCTACGATTGCTAGTAATTATTTCCCAATCGTAGAATAATTTTGCTCTGCTGAATTCAGTGTTCTAGAGTAACATGAAATAAGGTGTTTGTCTTGCGACAGCTCGGCTCCGATGCCTACGTTCGATGCATCTGAGGTAATCACGAATTGTTTAGAAAAATCCGGATATGCCAATACGGGAGTGTTTGTAATTAATTCTTTTAATTTGTTAAATGATTCTAAATACTCTTGATTTTCACAATTAATTTTCTCATCCTTTTTAAGGATTCTGGTGAGTGGTTTTGAAATTTTTGCATAATCTTTGATAAATTTTCGGTAATAACCGGTAAGTCCTAAGAATGATTTTACTTCTTTTTGCGTTTTTGGGATAGGGTATTTGATTATAGATTTAATTTTTTCAGGGTTCGGTTTAATTCCTTCATGTGTTATGATGTGGCCTAAAAATGGGACTTCTTTCCTTAAGAATTCGCTTTTGTCTGGTTGAATTTTTTGTTCGTAATTTTTTAATTCGTCGAAAATCAGTGTTAAATGTTGTAGATGTTCTTGGAGAGATTTAGAAAATACGACAATGTCGTCCATATAAACGAAACAAAATTTGTGTAAATATTTCCTTAAAACTTTATCCATCATTCTTTGAAAAGTTGCAGGGGCGTTTTTTAAACCGAACGGCAAACGAACGTATTCATAATGTCCATTTTCAACGGTAAAGGCTGTTTTTTCTATTGAATTATTATCAAGCGGTATTTGATGAAAATCTTGTGCCAAATCTAATGTAGAGAAATACGTACATTTGCCTAAATACATTTGCCTTCATCCATTCTAGGTAGAGGGTACTTGTCCTCAATGGTTTTATCGTTGAGTTTTCGATAATCTATCACCATCCTCCACTTCTTTTTCCCACTTGCATCTTGTTTTTTGGGAACAATCCAAACGGCCGAGCGTACGTTGAATTACTTGGCCGTATTATTTCATCGTTTAATAACTTTCTTATTTCCTCCTGTATAGCTTCCTTCAAATGATACGGATACCTAAAACTCTTGACGTATATTGAGTGATCGTCTCTCATTCTGATAGTGTAAGTCACTGCTGTGGTTGCAGATAGCTTATCGTTTTCGCTGTAGAAGCAGTCTTTATACCTGTAGCATAGTCTGATAATTTTTTCCTTTTCTTCATTATTCATATGATCATTCCTTATTTGCATTTTTATTTCTTGATGATTATTTAGAGTCGTCTTTTTACATTTTTCTGGTAAGTTATGTTAATAATTTATTTCAAACTTTGCTGTACTGAACATCTGAGTTTTATAATTTATATTTGCTTGCAATTTTCGCAAATCTTTATGTCCAATTAAGCAGTCATACGTAGAGTGCCATGATGTTATTAAAAAGGCGATTGGTGTATTATCTCCGAATTCGCGTAAAATTGGGAATGTAAGTGCGTCTGTACCTTGCATTACCTTATGCGCTGATTTAACTTCAAAATTATGCGGAAAGATATATTTGGAAAATAATTTACAGGCTATTTTTGGGATAATATTTGAAGACGAGGCTCCAGAATTTTTAACGGTGGATTTGTTGTTATTATGTGGGGTAATTGGGGGCAATTTCCAATATTATTCAATTTTACTACCTCCTGTTCAGGGATTTGTCTTCTTCTTGAAAATTTTCATATGTTAAATTTTGCTCTTCGGGACAAGCTGTTTCATCCTGTATTTGCTCTTCGTTTGGGAGTTCTTCCGTATAAATTGGAGTCGGTTGATAATTTTGTTGTCTAGTATTATTGAAATTTTGTTTAAAATTATTTCCAAAGATCTTTCCAATGTTTGTGGGTCTAAAATTAGGTTGTACTTGCGGGGTTGAGAAGGCATTCCTATTTTCGGGCGTATTAAATGGATTAAAAGTCCTTGCATTTGTAGGTGCACTAAGTGAGTTAGTATTTCTCGAATTTAGCGATGTGTTAAATTGATTTGTATTCCTGGAATTATTAAAGTTACTAGGTTTAGGTTTATTTTCTCTGATTCTCTGAAAATTGAGAAATTCAGCTTGTTGTTTATGATTATCAAGCTTCCTACATTTGATTAAACAAGCTTCGATATCGTCTAAATCGAAGTGTATTAAGTGTGAGTGATATGGCTCCTTTATGCCATTAATAAAAGTATTTCGCGCAATATTTTCATAAAATTCAAATTTCATTTGCCTTAAATTAGCATCTTGAACATTCAATTGAATATGTTCTTTTAATTTATTTAGACGTAGTTTTTTTTCGTCAGCGTATTTATCCAAATGTTGATTAGATAATTGATAACACGTCGTCAGTTTATTAAATAATAAATCCTCCGAACTAGGATCAGTGTATCTATTTATTAAAATTCTTTTGCATTCGTCCCATGTTGCGGGATTATTTGCAACAATCAAATCTAAAGCTTCATCATGTATTCTCGATATAATCAGCGCTAACAAAGATACATTTATCGTGTCATCATTTGTGGCTAAAGCGTCTATAAATTTATCACAAGTTTGCAAAAAATGCGAAAGAAGTTTTGTTCCTCCTTCGTATCTGGGGATCGCGTCGCGCCATATACTCAATCTAAGTTTAAATTGTTCCGCCATTTTATTAAAGACGTTCGTTTTTCTTTTCTTTCAACAATCGCATATGTATATATATATATATATATATATATATATATATATATATATATTTATTTATTTGGATAGACGGGATTAAGGAATTTCAAAGACTCACTGTTTATTCCTTTAGTTAAATAGCTATATTTTGCGAACCCGTATCTTTACGAACGAATACGCGAGAAACACAAAATACTGATAAAGAAAAGTAAAGCAATTGAACGAAAAAAGGTTAATTGAAATACTTTTTATTTATACTTCTTTACAGCTTCAGATCCCGACAGAGAGTGTCGCATCGCAGATTATTAACTCATTTATACCCTTCAATGTCTTTGTCTGTTCTTCTTCCCCGATGATCCGTGCGAGATGTTTGGTCTATTGCAGATCCCGATAAAAGATAGCCTACAGAGAAGAATAGGAGCTCATAAGATGCCAGACAGATCGACGCGTTGATGCATTCGTGTGATTCATATAATTCGCGCGTCGTCTTCTCTTTGTGGATAAGTCGGCGCGGGCGCCTTGTGACACTCGTCACAATATATATATATAGGCCGCATTACAATGTATATATATATGTATATATATATATATATATATATATATACATACATTGTGATGCGGCAAAATTCTATTAATAATTTATTTGATTTAATTAAGTACATGTTTGCGTACACAAATAAATTCCTTTCTTTATCAAACGTTACTCACCTATCGAAATCACAGGTGGAGCTCCGCTGGCCTCAAAGGAGAAATCAATAAAAGAAAAAAACTAACAGACGCGTACACATAAGTACGTGGCAGGAATGGCATGCAGGTCCGAAAAAGAAATAACTCAAACACCCGAAATTTTCTTTTTTTTGGCTGCCGTCAAGCTCTACCTCCTTTATTAAATTTTAAAATGATAAAAGTAAACCAAAGGACTCTGATATTGTGCAACTACCACGTGCATCCCATCGTCTCGCCCGAGAACGGAAAGAGGCACTCTAAACCTCAGCGGAACGGTAATACCTCCGGGTGGGTCCGACGCTGGAGAAGTGGTGTCGAAGCTATGGTCCGGCGTATGGGTGCGGTACCGCTGCTGTCTCCACTTCCTGCCCGTCTCGTTCTTTCTCTTTCACAGCACTATACTTTCATGCCTTTTGTATTTCAGTTCTCTTTCTGCGGTTACACCTTCCTTTTTTTCTTTTTTTATCGCTCTTTTGTACTTTCTTTTTCCTTCTAATTTTTTTCTCTCTTCTCCCTCTGTCTTTCTTTGACTCTACTTCCTTTCTCTCTCTTTCTCTCTCATTAATTTACTTCTTTCTCTCATTCTGCTTCCTTTCACTTTCTTTCTTTCGTCTTTTTCTCCACTTCACGACTTTATCCCTCGAGAGTGAGTGCCCACGCGTAGCTCTCCATAAAAATTTTCAAGAGTCAGGGGGGTTTACGTAAAGTGGTGACCGAGTTGCGCAATTAGTTACTCAGAAAATACCACTGTATTAGAAAGTACAAAATCTATAAAGCATATTTTTCAAGTTTGAAGACGCCATGATATTTAGTATTTGTTTGACAGCCGGCAATAGTCAACGTGTTGAGTGAATTTGTAAACATGAAAAAAATTAGTCATCGCTATGCGATACAATACTTTTATTTGATAGGCTTCAGCCCAACTAATATAAAAGCTGAACTAGACTCTACTCTAGGTGAGACTATTCTTTCGTTTAAAACAGTTAAATATTGAGTAGCAGAATTTCAACGAGGCCGTACGAGCTGCCAAGACGAACATTGCAGTGGTCGACCAAACGTGGTGACGACTTCAGAAACGTGGAAGAAAATCCACAAAGACTACCTTGAAAAACGAAAAACTATCAATGGCGATTTTTATGCGAACTTATTGCAACGATTGAGCAAAAAAATCAAACGAAAACAGCCGCATTTGGCTGAGAAGAAAGTATTTTTCCATCAAGACAATGTGGCAACTCACACATCCATTATTGCAATCGCCAAAATTAATGAATTAAAGTTTGAATTGCTACCCCATGCATCTTATTCGCCAGATTTAGTTCCCTCGGAATATTTTCTGTCCCCAATCTTAAAAAATATGGCTCGCTGGTCAAAGATTATCCAAAAATGAAGAGGTGATATCGGCAGTTAATGGCTATTATGAGGAGCTTGACAATTCTTATTATAAAAAGGATATCGAACTTATTAAACATCGCTAAAAGTGTATAGAACTGAAAGGAGAATACGTTGAAAAATAAATTTGTTTTTTCCAAAATTTTTGAGTTTTATTTGCTGGGCTAGGCACTTCTGGAACCACCCTCGTATATGTACATGTAACCTAAATTATAAAATTTTAAAATATTAAAACTAGATCGTCTGCTTACGCAATTATACTTCAATTAATTACATTTCAATTCTTTTTTATTTTTTTTATTTTTGAAACCAATTTTAATCAGCACAGCTGGATTACTCGGAACCTAAGCCAGATGTTCAACCTAAGCAAAGTGGTTCTGACAAAAGTTGTAGAGGGCAAAGGTGTCAACATAATAAGCCTAAAGTTTTTGACCTTGAACTTGATCTTCAAGGTTATTTCAAGGTCAAAGTGATTTTTTTAAGCTATTAAATCATTTATTTATATTCATCTCATTAAAAAACACTTCTCGTGGCTAAACAAGTTTTGCATCTTAATACTATACCTGCATTCCTACAGTTATATTATGGTTCATAAATTCAGTACAGAGATCACAGAAATTGGATACTTCAAGTTATTTGTGATGGTTTGAAAACTGATAATGGCATGAAAATTTCTTTCAAATGCATTGTATCTACAATGTTATAAATAACGATTTAATGGACATTAATGAACATTAATCGAACCATCTGCGTCGTTTTTAGTTAAACTATTTTAGAAGACTATGGATCATATGTCCACAACGACTAGACGGAAGCACGAGACGGTCGGTTCATTGTTCATTGTCATATTTTGTAATATTTGAGGCTTTTTCCTCCACTCACTGAGTGGAGGTTTTTTATGCCATTTTCTTTGCCTTTTTTATTCATTAAACTTTCCAAAATAAAATTAAAATTAGTTTCTGTTTATTTATTGCACCAGAACACACATCATCCTTTTATTACTATTATTATTATTATTATTATTATTATTATTATTATTATTATTATTATTATTATTATTATTATTATTATTATTATTATTATTATTATTATTATTATTATCATTATTATCATTATTAGTTATAAATTCGATCATTACTGTCATTGCCATTCTTGTTAGTTTGATCTAAGTAGAACTTCACGAAACATTTTGGTGCCCCGGGTGAGGATGTGTGTTCAAGCTTAAATAAACAGTACTAGCGTTAGAATTATCATATTCAAAGGGTCACCTAACAAAAGGTCACACTTATATTATAAGAAATATCGAGGTTTGTTAATCGTGCGAGCTAAGTTAAGTGAGTGTATTAACCTATATTATTTTCCGTGTTTCGTAGTGCTTGTTTAGAGTTAGCTAATGCGCTTATAATCATAGTGTAATTTTACGGGTTTATAATCGTTTAAGTTTATTGATAAGTTCGATGAATAATTGTTTGCATAAATTATAGTAGCTTCGTTAACCTTAAGTATAGTCTTTATTTTTTCTCTTTTTTTTTCTTTTTCTTATTTTTTCCCCGTGTGTATTTGAATCCGGACTTAACAATGCGGCCAGCTGCGTTGAAAAAATTAATCAGCATACAGAATGCGCGTCTCGCGGAAATTCAATTAATGAATAAGCGTATTAACGAAAGACCCCGCGATTCGTTAAACGCAAGCATTATCTCTTCACGAATAGAAGCGGTCCGTGAAATCTGGTCTGAAGCACGGGCAACACATGTAGAGATTATTGCGGTGGACGGCGCTGATGCGGACAGTTATGTCACGGAGGGCGTGTTTTCAAATCTGCAAAGCGCCTATGAAGATACGCTCGATAATTTCTTGACTCTCGCAGCCGAATTCGAGAAAAGAACAGTGACCAGGCCGAGTGATTGTACGGAAATCTCCGGTTCACGTCCGGCAAAACTTCCAAAATTAGACTTGCCGAAATTTTCGGGTAAATACGAAGATTGGGAGAGTTTCTCCGATCTCTTTAAATCACTCGTGCATAACATTTCCGGTGTAGATGATGCAACGAAATTACATTATTTAAAGTCGTGTCTCACCGGGTCCGCGGCCGATTTAGTTAAAGACGTCGCGACTACGGGCGCAAACTACCTTTCTACGTGGGACGCATTAAAAACTCGATACTATAATCCGCGCATAACCGTCTCGAACCACCTAAACGCTTTGCTAAACCTTCCGTGCTTAAAAAAGGAGTCGGCTACAGAAATGAGAACTTTCTTGGATGAATCTCTGCGTATCGTTCGAGCCCTTACTAACCTCAAAATGCCCATCGAGCACTGGGATATCTGGTTTGTACAGATCATTAGTTCGCGGCTTGACACAGAATCGCGAAAATTGTGGGAATCAGAGCTCAGTGCTAAAGATCGAGCTCCGAACATAGACACGTCTTCCGATTCTACAAATTTATCGCGCTTCCCGACGTTTACTGAGTTATCGAACTTTTTAGAGAAACGGTCGTACGCACTCAGTATGATTAGTTATGCATCGGATAATAGAGGAAATGGAAAGCTGAATAAAAGCGTGCATCAAACCAACAATAAATCGCCTTATGCATCGCGCAGGGTATTTCATGCCAGTACACGACAATCGGCTAAAGGTAGTTTCCTTAAATGTTCTCTTTGTTCGGGACCACATGCCTTGGGAAAATGTCCGGAGTTTATGGCAAAAACGCCTTATGCGCGCCGTGCCGACGTCCGACATCTGCGGCTTTGCTACAATTGCCTTGGCCGTCATAAATTCAACGAATGCCCCTCATTAAGCCGTTGTAATGTTTGTCGAGGAAAACATCATTCGCTAATCCATTTTGATGCTAAGGCAATTCCACAAACTACCCATGGCAAAGAAAGCAAAGGCCAAGATCAAGGTGCCGATCCCACTGCAAGTATAAACGTACATATGGCAAAATTTGCGGTACCTGAATATTCGATTATCCTGGCCACTGCGCAGGTAAAGATACTTGGTCCGCAAGGGACTGAGACACGGGTGCGAGCGTTGCTCGATCAAGGGTCCGAAGGATCCTTCGTAACTGAAGCAACCGCGCAGTTACTCGGACTACCGAAAGATCGGGTACATATACCGTTATCTGTGGTAGGGGGTAAATCTGTGGTGTCAGCACGTGCGAAAACTAAATTCGTTTTAAAATCTTGTACGGATGCGACAGTGAGTATAGATGTGGAAGCTCTTGTTCTCCCGCGGCTCACCTCTCATCTTCCCTCTAGAGATCTTGTGTCAATTGATTTGGGGCTGTTTAAAGATTTTACTTTAGCCGACCCGCAGTTTTACATTCCGGACTCGGTGGACCTTATTCTAGGAGCTGAAGTATATTGTCAACTACTCCGCCCCGGTTTACGGCGCTTTATGATACCTCGCTTAATCGCACAAGATACAGCACTGGGGTGGATCCTTTCAGGCTCTGTAGAAAATATTGCGTCACGGCGGGCGGAGCATGAAACTGGAAGTGCACTTCGAACTTTATACAGTGGATCGGGAGAGCCATTGTACGGTATATTGGAGCGTTTTTGGGCGATCGACGAATTGCCGCAATCGGGCCTTCGCTTGACGCCGGAGGAACAAGCGTGCAAGAAGTTGTATACCGACTCCCACATGCGAGCGGCAGATGGTCGGTATATTGTTAGGCTCCCGTTGAAAACTGGCCTGCCTGACGTAGGACCCGAAACACGGAGGATGGCTCGTGGTTCACTGGATTCCCTGCACCGCCGTTTTTTACGCGATCCAACACTAGCGCTCGCGTACCGGGAATTTATGACGGCGTACGAGAACCTTGGACATATGTCGCGTATTCCCGATGCGGAAGTGAATAAAAATACTGCGTGGTACCTCCCACATCACGCTGTTATTAATTCCTCAAAAATACGCGTAGTTTTCGACGCTTCGCGGCGTACGCGAAATCACCAATGCCTAAACGATTTTTTAATATCCGGGCCAGCCTTGCAACGTGATCTGTCGTTGATTCTGTTGAATTGGCGACGATATCGATTCGTTTTTACTGCCGATATCGTCAAGATGTTCCGACAGATCCGCGTTGCATCTGTTGATCAAGACCTTCAGCGAATTGTATGGGCGCCAAGCCACCGTGACCCGCCCGTAGAATATCGTTTGAATACGGTGACGTATGGGACTAACTGTGCTCCGTACTTGGCAATTCGGACTTTAAACCAACTGGCCGACGATGAACGCGAACGCTTCCCGCTTGGTGCACATTGTTTAGTGTCCGAAACTTATGTTGACGATACTTTCGCCGGAGCAGACGAACTCTCAACCGCAGGTCAGAAGCGACTAGAATTAACGGAAATTTTAAAATCGGCAGGCTTTTCGTTAGATAAGTGGGCTGCCAATCATCCGAAGCTTATCCCGTCGTGCGGAGAAGGGAATAAAGTCGCGAACTCGAAAGAAATAGATCGAAACGATTTGATCAAAACACTTGGAGTACATTGGAACCCGAGCGACGACGAATTCAGATTTAGTTCTGTTAAATTTGATAACGGTGGTGATAGAATAACGAAGAGAATAGTATTGTCCAATATTGCGAGATTATTCGACCCGTTGGGATGGCTCGCCCCAATCACCGTAACAGCCAAGGTTATCATGCAGGACCTATGGATAAATAAAAGTGGATGGGACGAGGTACTATCCGATGATATGCGTGAACGGTGGATAAAATATTGCGAATCCCTATCCCTTTTAAACACAATTTCTCTAAAGCGTTGGCTCGGAGCCTCTGATAACCAAATATGCGAACTTCATGGTTTCGCCGACGCTTCTTCGCGTGCTTACGCTACCGCAGTATATCTTAGAATCCGTAATGATGAAAATAATTTTCGTGTAATTTTACTAGCTGCGAAGACAAAAGTTTCTCCCGTAAAGACTATCAGCATTCCCAATTTGGAACTATGCGGAGCTACTTTACTGGTCAAACTTATATGCCATATAAAGCAACTAGATTTTCTTAAAGAGACTCCGATTACGTTATGGCCCGACAGCGAGATAGTTCTTAAATGGCTAAACAAACATCCTTGCTACTGGAAAACCTTTGTCGCGAATCGCGTGTCATACATTCAGACACACCTGCCGCAGGCTAAATGGTTGCACGTTTCCAGTAAGGAAAACTCTGCTGATATAGCCACTCGAGGAGCCACGCCCCTCGAATTAAGGGATAGCTACCTATGGTGGTACGGTCCGGCATGGCTTTCGGACGCTTCTTCGGTTGGGTCTCAGGTAAATTTACCAACAAAGGTTCTGCATTCTAAATCACACTGGAATGAACCGGATATTCTCACGCGATTTTCTAGCCTGACAAAGCTAATACGCGTCGTGGCATATTGTTTACGCCCGATAGCAAATTTGCGCAGACGTAAAAATGGTCTACCTGCTCTCCCAGTTTTCCTTTCTGTGGCTGAACTAACTATGGCCCGCGCGCGTGTTATATATATAGCACAGATCAACGCATTCGAAGCAGAAATAAATTTGCTAAGGGCCGGAAAATACTTGCCGAAAGGCAGTCCACTTAGCAAACTGAATCCCGTTTTAGGAACAGATGACGGAATACTACGCGTCGGTGGTCGGTTAGCACACTCGGAGCTTCCGTACGACCGGAAGCATCCTCCGATTCTACCCCGCCATTCGAACCTGAGCAGATTATTTATCGAATACGCACACCGTCTTACGCTTCACGGTGGCCCAACCTTAACTTCGAGCGCATCACTGTATCATGTGTGGATAATAGGCAGAAATCGATTGGTGAAGAGCGTAATACATAATTGTATTAAATGCCAGCGTATAAAGCCTCGTTTAGCCCATCAACTGATGGGAGATTTGCCGTCGGCACGAGTGAGGCCGGCACGTCCGTTTACATCTTCTGGAGTGGATTATGCGGGCCCCTTTCAAATACGCTCCACGAAAGGGCGTGGTCACCGAAGCTATAAGGGGTATATAGCGCTCTTTGTTTGTTTCTCTACGAGAGCCATACACCTCGAGCTTGTAAGTGATCTGACTATGGCATCTTTTCTAGCGGCATATCGGAGGTTTGTTGGAAGAAGAGGAATTTGCCGTAATCTTTTCAGCGATAACTCGACGACTTTTCGAGGAGCCGATAAGGAGCTCCGATCAATGTTTTCAGCTTCGTCGAAGTTCTATAATGACATAGCTACTACGCTTGCCAACGACGGAACGACTTGGTCGTTCATACCACCGACCACTCCTCATTATGGTGGTATATGGGAGGCGGGCGTAAAGTCAACCAAGCATCATTTGAAGAGATCGTTCGGTGAACATACCCTCACGTTCGAGGAATTCACCACCGTTCTGGTTGAAATTGAAGCTTGCTTAAACTCCCGTCCTTTATGCCCCTTGTCTTCAGAGATGGATGACCTGAGAGTTTTAACACCATCGCATTTTCTAATAGGAGAAACAGCAGGCTTAATCCCGGATCAACAGCCTCCTGATATACCCGAAAATCGCCTGAGTCGTTTTCACCTGATGCAAAGAATTCGGTCGCAATTTTGGAGAAAATGGTCGGACGAATATTTACAAAATTTGCAAGAGAGAGGAAAGTGGCGACAGCCAACCGAAAACGTTGCTGTCGGTCAATTGGTGATCTTGTGAGACGATCGCTATCCACCTGCAAAATGGCCCCTTGGGCGTGTCCTCGAGATACACCCCGGATCCGACGGTCACGTACGAGTGGTCACCGTCAAAACGGCGGCAAATACATTCCGTCGACATGTAGCGCGACTGTGCCCTTTAAATACAAATAGCGAAAAAACTAATAAGCATGAAAATTAAAATAAATAATACACCCACGCGAACAGAATAGATATAGGTTCGTCCGGCGGACGAAGGCGGGCGGAATGTTCGGGCTCCGTAATTTAGATTTAAAGATATCATGGAAATAACTGTTATAAACGGAAAGGAAAACATCGTCGCAACTGAAACTGCGCGCAGCTGTCCGAGGTATGCAGTGCGCGCCTAGTGTATTAGATTTATGCTTATATGGCCCGCACTCTGCCCGAATGAAAATCCGAGATGACGACGGAAAAGGTTCGCCATCTGGTCACCGATGCGTCTCGTCTGCAAGGAGCCCGATCTGTTTCTCCCACCACCGATGTATAAATTTGGGGCTATTTTTTCTCGAGGTCGACGCCACTTCTTGTTTGATTTCCCGCGAGCGAACATCGCATTTTTGAGTAAAATCCCGTGTCGTGTTCTGCTTTTGCGTGATTTGAGTGTACACAAATTCTTGTATTTTTACGGAATCGCGTGTCGCGTGCTTTAGTGTGTAAGCGTTGATAAGAATTTAAGTTGTGTGGTTTGTTTGGTGCGCACCCTGCTCATAAGCACACCCGTGGACAAAGCGAAGAGGCTTTGTTGAGAGACGCCCCCGAGCGTATCTCTGAGAGACCTCCCGAGCGGCTGCAGAGCCGAGGCTGCCGTCGGCGTTGCCCAAGACGTTGGGATCACGACGCTGTCTAGGAGGGAATGCGGAGGTACTCTCCCACTTGAGCCCTCACCTCTTGTTCTGAGCGCCGGCGTAAAAATCTTGTACATTATTATAAAGGTAAGAGAGCTCTCGCAATAAAATAGGTGACCTTTTGTTCTTCATTTATATTAATTATTTACCGTGGTAATTTCGCCTGTATGTCGGTTCATTGTCATATTTTGTAATATTTGAGGCTTTTTCCTCCACTCACTGAGTGGAGGTTTTTTATGCCATTTTCTTTGCCTTTTTTATTCATTAAACTTTCCAAAATAAAATTAAAATTAGTTTCTGTTTATTTATTGCACCAGAACACACATCATCCTTTTATTACTATTATTATTATTATTATTATTATTATCATTATTATCATTATTAGTTATAAATTCGATCATTACTGTCATTGCCATTCTTGTTAGTTTGATCTAAGTAGAACTTCACGAAACAAAAAGTATTGTGTTCAGATACATGATTACTAAATTTAAGAAATTCAGGTTTTCCATTTTAATTTTGATCAGGTTGTTTGAAAGAAACGTTTTCTAGAAAATGAAAATGCTTATTTTTAGATTATGTTGAGCTAAATTTAAGTAATTAGAACACTATAATTAAATAAATATTTACTTGACTAAATTTTTGTTCTTAAAAAAATCTATTCTCTTGGTTTAAGAAAATCATGTTTTTCCTGAATGTAAGTTAATATTTCGATCGCCTTCAAATTTTGAATACGTATTCTATACGGTCAGGATTAAATGATAGGATATTTTTTCCTGCAAATTTAACAAAAAAAAAAAAAATAAGAAAATGATGACAACATTTGTTGCATGTATATCGGTAAACTGCCTGCTAGGCCTCGTACAACGTGCGTGCAGATGGACAGGTAATAAACAGTGAGAGCAGGTGAGAAAAAGAAACGAAACAATATAGAGGACACTCGCGGGTACATGCAGGTACATGATATGGCAACACCCACCAACATCGTGTAATCTATGTTAATCCCCTTGGATTTTTCTTTTCTCCCGTCCCCCTCTCGCTCTCACATTCGCGTTTTCTCTCTCTCTCTCTCTCTCTCTTTCTTTCTCTGTCTTCTCCATACAAGGTAGTTATGTGTCACATATGATTATATAGGATTCTGATATGATACTTCAAAAATATAAAAAGCAATCAAATAAGTTTTGGAAAAGTTTACAATCTATAATAACAGCTTTTTCGAGATCTATTGCATTCATAAACATAAATCAATTGCTGACAATAGCCATGAATATTGTCTCAATTTTAAGTTAATTTTTTTAAAGCGTACATATATTTTGTTGCAACTTATTTATTTTAGTTCAATAGAGAAACATTATAAAATTAAATCAAATATACATTTTTTTAGTTCCAAGTAAAACGTATGTCATAGAAATAAGTCTATACTGAAAAAAAATTTTATAGATTTAAATAAAGGGTTGATTTGTATACCATTAATTAACCATTTATTCAAAATAAGTAATTTATACATTTAAAATACTGAATGCTTAGTTAAGTACAGTAAATATTTTTTTGATATATGAGAACTGAGAATTTAAACAAAATATAACATTCAACTGTAGTATTTTAACTTATTAGACCGTCGTTTTCGTAATCTTCAACGATGTAAACGTACACTATATATTATATTGCAATAAATACTTACTATATTTACATGTTTTTCCATCATTTTTATTGTAATATATATATTATATGTAATATATTTGTATTATACGAAACGCAATAGTAGTGAATGTTCAACGCACACAATCTGCCGTTCGAGCTTTAGGCATCCCGATCAGAATGTTAATTAGGGTTATTATTAGGACTTAATCCTAATAAATAGAGAGTGTTTAACTGTTTAATAAGGCAGTTTCATGTACTCTTCAGCACTAAAAATCTTAATTTTAAAAATTACTTCAACAACTAAAACATACTTTAAATTTATTTTATACAAAAGTATAGAATAAGGCAAGTATGGTGTATTAGAAATTCTAATCATTTAAAAATATTTGTAACGTAACAAAGACTTTTGCTCTTTAAATAAACTTAACTATTCATTTCACATACAGGGTGGTTTCGAAATTGCAGAATATTCGTTCCTATTAAGGCTGTATATTTTTGTTTTAATAGAATTCCAATGAATGTTTGTTGGATTGCAATAAAATTAATAAATATTTTTTATTGGTCTTACAGTCCAATCAATTTCAACCAAAAATAAAATAAAATAAAAATAAAAATAAAAATAAAATAAAAATAAAAACTAAAAAATAAAAAATAAAAATAACAATAAAAAATAAAAAATAAGAAATACAAATAATAAATAATAAAAATAAAAAATAAAAATTAAAAATAAAAATTAAATTAAAAATTAAATTAAAATGATAATGACAGTCAGACTGTCCTTGTTTATATTCACCCCCGTAGACTAATCTGAAAATAAAATATTAGCTGAAAAAATTCTTTGTTAGTAAAGTGCAGTCTGACTGTCCCCAACACCCTTACCTAATTGAAGACTTGTCCAACGTTTCGAGCTCGCTACGGCTCCTCATCAGGGACTAATCTAAACCTTATATTCTAATCTATATATACTCATCCCCACCACCAAATTTCGTAAATTAAATATAAATTCCCCCTCTACACAAATTGTCCAAAACCAATCAATTTAATAAGGAATGATAAACACTGTCCAATCTACCAGACTCTAACATTAAATTCACATTATTTCGATTCTTGGAAATGTGAATACTTTCAAGACTCTCCCGTTTATACTTATTATTAATACCATATTCCAAAATATCCACATTCACAAAATCAAAAGAATGTAAAAACTTTAAACAATGCTCTTTTAAACCAGAAGTAATATGTGAGCTACGTAAACTATATTTATGCTCATAAATTCTCTTTTTTAAATATCTACCTGTTTGTCCAATATAGTATTTATCACAATCCATGCAATTAATCTTGTAAACAACTCCTGATTTTAAGCATAAATCATCCTTATCTTTGCAATTATTAAACAATCTACTTAAATTATTGCGATTTTTAAAGAAAATTTGAATGTTATATTTCCGAAAATTTCTTTTTATTCTTTCAGATAATCCTCGAACATATGGTAAGACAATAATTTTGCCTCCGTTAAAATCAATTCCTGCACTATGTCTATTTTCGGTATTATAAATTTCAAACAATCTCTCAGCAATCAATCTATTAATAAATTGAATTGGATAGCCATTATTAATAAAAGTCTCTCTTACTATCTGTAAATTATTTTGTCTAAAATCTTTATGTGACAATTTAATTGCTCTGTCAATGACACCCCTCAATGCCCCAATTTTGTTTCCGAATTGGTGGTGTGAATTAAAATCTAAAAACCTACCTGACCAAGTAGGCTTTCTGTACCAATTAAGTTTTACCTTATTATTACTACATCTAATCACATTAACGTCCAAAAAACTTAACTGACTATTTACTTCAACCTCCCTTGTAAATTTAATTCTGTCATGTACAGAATTGAAAACATCCACCATTTCATCCACAAAAACTTCTGGAACAATTGTAAAGATATCATCAACATATCTCTTAAATATCATTGG
Source organism: Sycobia sp. Sy_11 (assembly GCA_018907035.1). Taxonomy (NCBI): domain Eukaryota; kingdom Metazoa; phylum Arthropoda; class Insecta; order Hymenoptera; family Epichrysomallidae; genus Sycobia; species Sycobia sp. Sy_11. The sequence goes on from JACCIC010000029.1 coordinate 1,572,418, forward strand.
TTCAAAAAGCAATTTTGACAAGGCTATACTTTCCAACTTTTCCATAACTAAATTAGCTATAACCGGTGACAAAGGCGACCCCATTGGACATCCGTATTTTTGTTCATAAAATTTATTATCAAATGAAAAAATTGTGTTATTAAAAACCAAATTAATTGCTTTAATAAATTCATTCATTGTCAATTTTGTATGCAAATTAATTTCATTCCACTTTTCCTGTATAATATCATTTAACAACTCTAAAGGTACATTTGTAAACAAAGATACTACATCCAATGAAATCATCTTGTAGTTTTTCGGAATAACAATATCTTTCATTTCATTGTAAAAACACCAACTATCCTTAATGTAAGAACTAGTTCTTCCAACTATCTTAACCAATATATTAGACAAAAATCTAGCAATATTATAAGTTGGGAAACCTATGGAAGATATTATTATTCTAAATGTCAGATTTTCTTTATGAATCTTGGGAAGCCCATAACATTTTGCCACAGTTCCATTTTCACATTTTAAATACTTATATGTAGTATCATTTATATATTCATTTCTTTTCCAATTATTGGTGGTGGGGATGAGTATATATAGATTAGAATATAAGGTTTAGATTAGTCCCTGATGAGGAGCCGTAGCGAGCTCGAAACGTTGGACAAGTCTTCAATTAGGTAAGGGTGTTGGGGACAGTCAGACTACACTTTACTAACAAAGAATTTTTTCAGCTAATATTTTATTTTCAGATTAGTCTACGGGGGTGAATATAAACAAGGACAGTCTGACTGTCATTATCATTTTAATTTAATTTTAATTTAATTTTTATTTTTAATTTTTATTTTTTATTTTTATTATTTATTATTTGTATTTCTTATTTTTTATTTTTTATTGTTATTTTTATTTTTTATTTTTTAGTTTTTATTTTTATTTTATTTTTATTTTTATTTTTATTTTATTTTATTTTTGGTTGAAATTGATTGGACTGTAAGACCAATAAAAAATATTTATTAATTTGTATATGGGCAGTCGACAGAAGTACAATTCAATTGGATTGCAATAAATATACTTTTATGAAATTGACTCGTTTGCATTCGGAATTGTTTTCAGTGTATAGCGCAACACAAATTATGTTATTAGATAAGTAATATTATGTTTATATAAAGTTGTAGTCTTATTGTACAGTTTATAAATTCCACTAAAAAACATATTTCTTATTCTATACAGTTTTCTGTACCAAGAGTTCCCAAAAAAATATATTCAAACTAACGGAGGATATAGAATAGTCAATGAGAATATTACGGTGAAGTGCATTGTTGTTAATAAAAAACGTGTAAAGAAAAAATATATAGATTAAAAAATATGTATTTTGATGAGATTTTGAACTTTTAGTTACATCATTTAATGGAATTCTTTGTATTTTACAAGATAAGTTAGAAAAACAATATTTTCACTGGGTATTAATTTGATTTATTATCAGGTATGTGAATAAGTCTTTCCCGTTTTTTTTCAAATTTTGAGCCTTTATTGTGAGAAAATGGTTACAAATGAATTATTGAAAGTATTGGCCATCGCTAGCTACAACTTTTTCCCATCTTTCTGGCAACATACGAAAGACTTCCCATTTGAGCGTTTCTAAGTATGTTTTCACCGGCGGTGCAACATGTGGGCGAGCATTGTCATGTTGCAAAATAACTTTGTCGTGCCTGTCGGAGTATTGTGGCCGTTTTTCTCGCAGTGCGCGGCTCAAACGCATCAATTGTCGTCGATAGACCTCGCCTGTGATCCTTTCATTCGGTTTCAGAAGCTCATAGTAAACCACACCTAGCTGGTCCCACCATATACAGAGCATGAGCTTGGCGCCATGAATATTTGGCTTGGCCGTCGATGATGATGCATGGCCGGGTAGTCCCCATGATTTTCTTCGCTTCGGATTATCGTAACGTATCCACTTTTCATCGCCAGTCACGATACGATGCAGAAAACCCTTTCTTTTATGTCGCTGAAGCAGCTGTTCGCAAGTGAAAAAACGCCGTTCGACGTCTCTCAGCTTCAGTTTGTACGGCACCCAATTTCCTTGCTTTTGGATCATTCCCATGGCTTTCAAACGCTTGGAAATGGTTGTTCGGTCAACTCCCAATGCTTCAGCAAGTTCTTCTTGCGTTTGACAAGAATCTTCATCAAGCAAAATCGCCAATTCTCGATCTTCAAAGATTTGCGGCCGCCCGGAACGCTCCTTGTCTTCCACGTCGAAATCACCGCTTTTGAAGCGTCGAAACCATCCGCGAACACTTGAATCATCGACACAACCTTCTCCATAAGCCTCCTAAAGCAATCGATGCGTCTCGGCAACAGATTTCTTCAAATTGAACCAATAAAGTGAAACTTCCCGCAAATGACGTCGACTCGGCTCAAATTTCGATATTTTCACGATATCAAAAATTTATGATGCGAAAAAATTTTAACTAATGTGTTAGTATGGAATTGTTGACATATGAATAAGCTTTTATTATGACATATGTAACCATTGAATACTCGCACAGTATTGGTGGCGCCATCTCTTACAAAAAACGGGAAAGACTTATTCACACTCCTAATATAAAATTGAAATTATCACCAATTTTTACTACCATGTATCATATATAATCAGGTTGGTAGCTCTTATCATATTTGGTAGCTCTTTGCTATAAGAGATTTTCTCAGCTTTGATGTTTGCCACTTTTCCTGAAAGCTGCTGTAGGTTTCAAAACTTCAAGCTGCTTGCTAGCTGCTGCGAGACTATATATATATATATATAGATATATATATATATATATATATATATATATATATATGTATATATATATATATATATATATATATGTATATATATTTATACATGTAGCAATAACATTTCTTTTTGGTCAGTATAAGCTACTCATCTTTTATTGCACCCACCGCTGCTAGCCTATTGTCTTGACAAGCTTTTCCTCTGCACGCGCCGAAAATAGTCGTCTCCCCCCTGGATCGCACCATCGCACGAGCTCGAAATACAACATCTGGAATATCGCACGAAACGGCCAGTACCTCGCTTTGGCCGCCAGAGGCCCTCGTTTTCAGTCGAAAATTTTTACTGCTGTCTGGCCCATAAGCGTCGGCGATCTCCCCTTATTATCTCTGCTTTTAGATTGTACGGCTTTCAAATGGCAGCCGATTTTAAGATGTTCGTCGAAGTAGATTCCAAGATATGTCAGGCTTTCTAATCTCTTCACGTTGAAGTTGCCGCTCTTGATCAAGGGAGGGCTCAGGGGTGAAGGTAGCCTCTCAAGATTAACATTCCACACTTTTGAGAGGCCAGCCTCATTTTATTGAGGCGACACCAGGATTCCACTTCTTCAACTATGTTCTACCTTTTCAATAACTCGGTCCTATCCTTTCGATCTCTCTACACAAGTCTCTCTCTACAAGGAACACGATGTCGTCGAAATAAGCTATGATCTCACACCCTAGTCTTTAGAGCTGCCAAAGAAGAGGATTAAGGACAAGGTTCCACAGAGTTGGGCCCAGTACGGGTCCTTGCGGGCATCCCTTACTGATCCCAAGTTGTACTTCCTCAAAGCCATCTCGTATGATGACTCGACGGCCCTTCAGGTAATCTCTTATCAGTTTATAGAGACCCCTGGGACATGTTATGCTTTTCAATACTATTAATACTGCGGGCTACCAGACATTGTCAAAAGTTCCCCGTCATGTCCAGGAAAATTGCTACAACATATTTTCTACCCGACTCACTCACATACCTACGCAACTGAACTATATCGTCCTCAGTGGATCGTCCTCTCCTAAAACCATATTGTCTTGGAGATAATTGTGTTTCTATGATCCTATTTAGTCTGTTCAGTATTAGAGCTTCAAGGGCTTTACCAAGTATTATCAATAGGCAAATGGGCCTGTAGGACGCGGGGTCCTCAGGCTCGTCTTCACCCTTTTGGATTATAACGACTTGACCGACCTTCCACAAACCTCAAGCACGAGTTGTATATGTTGATCAGGTCCTGTCTGATGGTCGGCAGTGCTGTTTGAATGATGGCCAAGTCAAAGCTGTCTAGGCCCAGGACCTTACCCAGCTTTATCTTGGCCAAAACCTGATCCAACTCAGTGAGATTAAATTCCACCTCGTCTTCCCTGGGCAGAAGGATGTTGGTCAATACCTCATCATTTTGCCCTTGCGTTTCATCCTCTATATTGTATGTAGTGAATAGGCTGTTAGTACTGCCGTAGCTGTACTCACCCAGTCCGTCGTATAGGTGTCTTGATCCAGGCGGACGTTGCATGCAACTTCCTTGATTGACAGTTTACCTACTTAGGTTCGGTAAACTATACCCCAAGGGTTCTGATTACCCTTCATTGTGACAAAGTCTTGCCTTTTAGTCTGTTTAGTATGTCTGAATCTACGGATATACTCTTTCCTTGCCGCTTTGTATTCTTTCTTGAGGTTTTTTTTCGCTTTCTGTGTGCAGTATCGCTTTAGCTTCTGTCATTGTCTTGCAACAGTCTTCCTTGCAGGTGTATCTACTCCATTCAAGTGGAACGTGATCGTTCTATGATCACTTGAGATCCAGTCCTCTCTGACGGCCCATCCTATGGTGAGTGTCTCATGATTCATCCACTTGTCCTTCTCCAACTTCGTTGGAGACGGTAGTGATACTGCCAGGCACATTGGCGATCCTGAGATTCGACTGTGCTATAAAATTTTCAAATTCCTCTCCTTTGCTGTCAGTGCGATCAGATCCCCACAGGGGGGACCATGCATTGGAATCGACACCAATTAGCACCAACCTCCCCCGAAGTGCGTGCGACACCTTATTGAGCTGCATAAGGTGCATTCCTATTTCGTAGCTCAGCTGGAAGTATCCACTGACTACATACATCCACAAACTGCGCATCCTTACCTCCGCCACCGTAAAGTGTAAGTTTGTGAATTATTGCCACTCAGGGGATATACCCTTCCACATATACCATTCTCAGGCGCAGTCCGAATCCCTCTATTCGGCCACTGCGCTGGTATGGCTCCTGTAGAAGCAGGATGTCTACTGAAGGACATTTTTTGTCCACTGAGCCATGGATGCTTACTCTTTTGGCCTTTTTGTAGTTCACAGATTTTGGTGCTGAACCTTTTTCGCACATTCTTTACTGCCATGTCCGTCTAGACTACACTGGGAGCAGCATTGTTATGATTTGCAGTATTTTGCTATGTGCCCATACCCTTGACACTTGTAGCATCTTGTAACGCGGAGGTAGTCATGTATCCTGCAGAAGATCCACTCAACGTAGATATCTTGCGTTCTAACAGTTTACCCCTGATTTCAGGGGTTATCTCCACCATCCAATTTTTAATTTGCCTTTAATTTGCTTTTAATTTCTCGAACTCCACTTTCATTGCGGTTTCCACAAGTAGTCCCAGCCTTATTTAAACCTTCGCCTGCCTTGGTTTAAAACTCTTGTGCAAGACTTCCTTAGCCTTTCCAGTGGAGAAGATTTTCTCCAAATCTCTTGGCTTCAGAAAGACCACCTTTGCTGGTGACTTTATTGTGGCTTATGCAACCTGCGCTTTCGGAGCGAATAACGTATGTTTTGTCTATATCTCTGCAGTTTTCGTTACCAAAAATGCGTAGGTCTACGGTCCCTTGACTTACTTTATGTTTGCGGCATGCTCCTGCAGCATTTTGGATCTGGCCTCCACACGAGCACATCTGATGGGCATCTCAGAGATGATCACCATTAACTCCCTGAAGCTTTCCAGCCACTCCTTCCTCATTTCAGGATCCTCTGTTGTTTTGAAGACCTCTTTTATAGTTTCGAAAAGGTCCACAGCTTAGGCTAGGACCTCCAGACAGTTCCTGGTAGTGTTACCACTTGTCTCTTGCGTGGGTAGGGCTGCATTGCCGTGTATCTCTGCAGTTTTTTCCACCTTTGTATCTTTGCTGAGCTCGATATCTTGCTGCCCTGTGCAACTGTTCTTCATTATCGGCCCTGAGGAAAGGCTGACTGACTTATCAGCAGTCGATTCCCGACGTTTACCTACCGTTTAAGTGGTTGCTTTTGTCTCACTAACTTTAGTGAGCTTAATCTGCGGTGTCTTTTTGTTTCCTAATTTATTTTTAGGTTGCTTCTTCTCTGTAGTCTTAGTCCTGTTGGGCTTCCTAGACTCCCTATTCGACCTATCTTTCTCCTTTTCCTCTTCTACTTTCTTTTTATTTGTATTGTTTTTCTTCATTTTGTCGTACGTCCACCTACTGAAGTCGTTTTGTAGCGTCCCGTTCAGTAGACAAAGATTTATTAGAAGGGCCAATATAAAAATATCTCTAGCAATTGTAGGGGCTCCCATCTTCGACTTCGGAACCATGCATCCCCTATCGCAACTGTCTCCGACTTAGGATTAGGGGGTTTTTATAGAGTAATTCCTTCTCTTGGCCGGGCTATAAAGCCAAGCCCCCGGCCCATTAAAACAAAACGTTCCAATGATTCGACTGTCGGTGGTAGCTGAACGACTTGTAACGGGTTCGCGGCAATTAGGAAGTAAGTGCCAATTTCCCACTTCGCACTTCCAGCATCGGTAACTCCCGGGTACACCAAGCCCGTTAGGCCAAAAGCTCGTTTGCTCCTATCCTGAGAGGCCATTGCTGTATTTTAGCCGCATCTCCCATACATCCTCCATTGACTAAAGATAAGGATACGTTACCCCGGGACACGAATGTGAACCTAAACAGTTGGTATTTTAGCACCGAGGAAATCATACACAGAAAAGATACATTACATCATGTACCTGGTAGTTACATCATGTATTCTAGCAAGAACCCACCCTCAAGACCACCATTGACAAAAATAGATAGTGTAACAACAAGATCAGAAACGTCTAAAATGACCGAAAAATATATAGACTGAAGAGTCGAAAAAAGACATTTACAAATACGTCACACATTGCCTAGAGTGACACATATGCAAAGTATCTCAGAGAGTCCCAACAGGCCAAATGGCAAAAAAAAAAATCGTTAGAAGTTCGTTGAACCAGTTTGGCAGTTGACGTGATGGCACTCTTGCCTGACAGAAAAGTTCAACATAAGTACTTCTTGGTCTTAAAAGTATTTGTTTACGAAGTATAGAAATAATACCTTTACGAAAAGCTATTGACCAAACAATCGCCAAAACGTTCGAGGAGTTAATCGCCTGTCGACGGGGATGTCCAAAAATCCTAATTTCGGACAACGGAACGAACTTCGTCAAAAATTACTGAAGCATAAGCTAAACGATCTCAGCGTTATATATCAGTTCATGGTGCCATACCATGCGAAAATGAAAGCCATCAAAAGCATAAATCAAACGATCAAAACAATGATTTCGATATCTGTAAAACAATATCATAAAGATTGAGGCTTACATGTTCCGGAATTAGCGTTTATCGTGAATACATCATTACATGCAAGTACACACACGTCTCCAACATTATCAAATTTCGGGCCCAACCTAATAGAAATGCCGACTTATCGGCAACATCAAGAGAAAACTTGTCCAATCCAATCATTATTAATAACACGCTAGCTGGAGAGATTCTAATGACTACGAACACACTACGAGCTGGTTAGAAAAAAACCTCAGAACAACGAAGAAAAAACAAGCCGTCTTTTGACAAAACCACGTCTTATTGTAGTGTTCCGATAAATTAGCGGCCAAATTGGTGCTGAAATTTACAGCCCCATACCATATAACCAAGTTTACCCAGTCAGGTATGAATGAGAAGAAATAAGTGACTCGAGACGAACAAGAGCACATATTTCAGGCTTAAAAAAATACCAGCCTCCTAACTCTTCCGAAATTCCTCTTGCAATGAGATAACCAGCATTATGAAGAGAGGAATGGGAAGAGGCCACGGACAGCGCCGGTAGATAACATTCGACTAAACACGCAGACCCGCGGACACCCAGATCGGCACGACTCTAATCTATATCCGCGGAGAAGCGTACGTAGTAACCTGTACAAAACCTAAATGGGCCATTAGCGCAAACAGGTCAGCGGAAATCTACGAATCCGACACAAGCCTTCGATGATCAAATTCAGTGATCAAGTTAATAGTACCACTACAAAAAATAGAAGCAAAAGAGGCACAGCCAAATCCAATAGAATTTAGTCCGGACTCCACTCAAGAGATACTCAAGGATTAGGTAGAGCCAACAAAGCCTAGCCAGTGGGACCTCATTCGCATTGTCCCTACTGCACACCGGACGAACGTCACTTCAGGACCCAAATAAGTTCGCACCCTTCCGCCCATCCCCTGCCGCACAAACGAACATTAATCCCACCTTGAACTGTGACGTGCTTCGATGAAAATCCTGAAGGAAACGGATCTCACGTATAATCTGTTCACCCAGGCATACGAGTACCAGTAATGATCATTATGCCTGGAGCAACAGTGTACATAAACAAATAAGTTACACTCTATCACCCCAGACAAGCCCTAGCATTTATAAAATCATCCCTACCATGCTTGCGCTATCCCCGTGATCCCCTTACGTGAATACAGAGAAACCCTAAAATATCTCCTTAGTCTAATAAGAGTATTGTTTATTGTTTATTTTTTAACTTGTTAGTAATAGTTTTATTTGAGATCCTTTGGAATGATTATAAGCAAGGATAAACTAACTATTATTCTGTACTCGTCTGATTTGACACAGTGTGACTTCTGGCTATTCAGCAAACTCAAAAGATACCTTTGTGAACACGGTTCTGATTCGATTGAAGAAACAAAAGCCGAATTGAAGAAGAAACTGATGGCCATTCCGGAATACGAGTATAAAAAATGTTTTGAAAATTGGAAAAAGCGTTGGCATAGTTGCATTGCATCGCGGCGGATTCTTCTGAGGGGGTGAATTAGAGTAAAAAGAATAAATAAAGATTTCAAAAGCTGTAAATAAATCATATTGCTGCCAGATTAATATATTAGAAATATTGAAATATTCCTAACGTAATGTAACTGAAATATTGTATTTGTAATATTTGTGTAATATAACACAATAAGTTTCAGTAATATCCGTGTAATATTAAATAATATTTCAAATATAATGTTATAGAAACATAAAAATTGAAATGCTGGCGAAAGAAACTATTCAAATATACGAGGTCACACAGTTAAGTAATGCGACAAAATTCAAAAATCGAGTCTGTTTAAAAATTAAGGTACATGGCTGCGATCCCCTTCAAAGTAGTCCCCTCCCATATCTACGAGGGTGGATTGATAAGTTTCCGACCTGACCAAGAGATGGCGACACTAGGCCTACCTTGAAGTGGCGTTCAGTGAGAGCACGCTGAATAAGACATCTCTGTATTTTTCGTAATAATGGAAAAGCTGAAAATTCGCACTGTCATCAAATAATTTTATTTGTAGGCGTTAACGTCGAAGGAAATTAAAGAAGAGATGGACTCAGCACTGGGAACATCCTCCCCATCATATTCAACGGTCAAGCAGTGGATTTTCGAGTTTAAAAAGGGTCGTGTGAGCACCTCTGATGAGCCTCGCTCAGGAAGCCCTATTGACGTCACAACTCCAGATATGATCGAAAAAACCCATCAAATATGTCATATGCATATGTACAAAATATTTTGCACCAACATTGGTATATGAAAAAGCTCTGTGCAAGATGGGTGCCGCGTTTGCTAACAGTCGACCAAAAATTGATTCAAAAGAACATTTCTACCACCAATTTGGCGTTGTATAAGGGTAATCCAAGCGAATTTTTACCTCGATTCGTAACCGTTGACGAAACTTGGGTCCACCACTCCTGAAACCAAACAACAGTCTAAATAGTGGATTGGACCAGGGGAACCAACTCCAAAGAAGGCAAAAATAATTTTTTTTGGCGAACAAGGTTATGGCTACTGTTTTTTGGGATGCAAGAGTTATCATATACATTAATTACTTTGAAAATGGTAAAACTATCACTGGTAAATACTACGCAGACTTATTTCACTGTTTGAGCCACGAAGTGAAAATTAAACAAGCTCATCTGGCGAAGAAAAAATCTTGTTTGATCACGATAACGCACCAACGCACAAGTCAATCGTTGCGATGGCTAAAATCAAACATCTGAAGTTTGAATTGATACCGCACCCTACATACTCTCTAGACCTAGCCCCGAGTGACTATTATCTGTTTTCTAGCCTCAAAAAATGGTTTCGTGGTAAGAGATTTGTGGACAATGAAGAAGTAATCGAAGCTGTAAATGGGTATTTTGAGAAGCTTGACGAATCAGTCTATAGAGATGGCATTACTGGACTAGAACACCGCTATGAGAAATGTATCAGTCTTGGAAAAGATTACGTTCAGAAATAAAAAAAAAAATTATTAGAACCATTGTTTTTCTTGGTCAGGCCGGAAACTTCTCAATTCACCCTAGTATATACTTATTCCAGCGAGTTTTCCAATTTTCGTCACAATTTTGAAACACTTCTTGTGGGATCTCTTTGAGTTCTCTCGTCATAGATTTTTGGATGTTTTCAACGGAATTAAAATGTCGACCTTTGACAAATTTTTTCAAATGGGGGGATAGGAAAAAGTCGCAGGGTAACATGTCCGGTGAATAGGGCGGTTGTGGTAACGTTGTGATGCCTTTAAACGCCAAAAACCGAGATACACTGAACGCACTGTAACAAAGAGCATTGTCGTCATGTAGTACCCAAGTCTTCGCGATCTCTGGACAAACTGTGAGCACCCTTATCGTAATTTTTCGAGAACATAGCGGTAGAATACTTGATTTACGGTTTATCCATGTGGTACAAACTCTTTGTACCACCTTTACTGTCGAAGAAGCAAATGAACATGATTTTCACTTTGCACTTGCTCATTCTCGCCTTCTTTGGCCTTGGCGCTCCAGGGGACAGCCACTGTTGGCTTGGTCGTTTAGTTTCGGGTCATATTAAAAGAACCAATTCTCATCACCAGTAAGAACTCGATCGAGAAGAGTAGGATCACTTTCAAGCTGCTCGAAATAACCTTGAGCGATGTTCACTCGGTGGGCTTTTTGCTCATCTGAAAGCTTCTTCAGTACCATCTTTACACACAGCTTTTTCATGAAGAAATCTTAGGTTAAAATCTTTCTAACTATTTCCCGGTTAATATTCAACTCGTCAGCCAACATTTGAATGATTAGTCGTCGGGCTTGACGAACAAGGGTGCGGGCGCGCTGCACATTCGTGTTGAATTGGACTTCCGCTCTGCGGATCGTCTTTGACGCTCTCACGACCTTTTTTAAAATTGGCATGCTACCGAAGTACCTCACTACGACTCAAGACATCACTATCATACACTTTAAGTACTTTTTCATAAGTTTCTGACGCGGTTTCGCCGAATTTCGCACAAAATTTTATCGCGCACAGTTGCTCTAAATTTCTCTGTTCCATTTTCGTTACAATAACTACTCGCGCGTTGTTACAAAACACTAAACAGCTGGCGAACATATGATCGTGCAAAGGTCATCAAGGTCTCAATCGAGAAAGTAGGGATCTATTATTAGGGTGGCGTAGTTACAGGTGCGTTGTGTTACCACAGACCAAAAAATAGAATCGATGGCAGTACTTCGTTATGTAACCTCATATATGTAATATTGCTGTCACATTCCTTTTGGATAGGTTTTCAAAAGTTTTAAATATGTTTATTTCTCTAAAAACTGCACAAAAATACTTACATGTAATCCCTACAACACCGAATATGAGAACGGAGATAAGTTCGAGAAACGAAGCTTTATAGCCCCACTCCAGCGACATGTTCAGTCGCTTGATTTTAGCTCATTATTAAAATCATTCAAATACGTAACATTACATCACAACTGCCTTTGGACACGTAACGAATATTGTGTCGGACGCTAGACGGGCATCTCTAAATGTATCTGTTCACAGGCACAAGATGTCCCGAAGCGCGACTTTACCAGATGTTCCTTCAGAACAAGATTGGTCCTCGGTCAGACACCCCTTTGGACGGAACCGACTCAGATCCTATTCCGGAGGGGATCTCGCGGGAGAAAGGGAGAGGGAGAGAGAGAATAAGAGAGAAAGAGAGCGAGAGAGAAGGAGAGATGGAGAAAGAAAAAAGGAGCGTGAGAGAGAGAGCACGGTAGAGAGGGAAGAAGAGTCAAGACAAGAAAGATAGAGAGTGAATGAGAAATTGCATGAAGAAAAGAAGAGGGATACAGAGGAACAGAGAGGAGAGAGAGATAGAGAGCGAAAGAAAGAGATAAAAAGAGAGGGAGAAAGGAGAGAAAGAGAGAGAGAGAGAGAAAGAGAGAGCGAGAGAGAAGGAGAGAGGGAGAGAGAAAGAATGAGCGAGAGAGAGAGAGCACGGTAGAGAGGGAAAAAGAGTCAAAGCAAGAAAGATAGAGAGTAAATGAGAAATTGCATGAAGAGAAGAAGAGGGATACAGAGAAACAGAGAGGAGAGAGAGAAAAACGGCGAGATAGAGAGCGAAAGAGAGATATAAAAAGAGAGGGAGAAAGGAGAGAAAGAGCAAAAGAGAAAGGGAGAGAGAAAGGGAGAGCGAGAGAGGAGGGGAGAGAGAGAATGAGAGAGAGACAGAGAGAGGAAAAGAGAGAAAGAGCGAGGCAAAGAGAGAAAGAGAGAGAAAGAGAGAGATCTCCGATTTCTCACTTATTAGCCGCGCACAGGACGTGTGCGAGTTTCCTTCCCGCTAGATTCGGCTCGAAGGACCAATGTTAAATTATTGTATTGAATTAAAGAGGGAAGCGGTAGGGGAACTCACATACGACACATGCAGCTCAACTCTATTTATTGAAGTCCTGTTACAGGCTGCACCCAACATGGCAATGTAGGATTAATTATATGTTGCTCACTGTCTCCCTTGGTAGGTAAACCCACTCCGTCAGCTGCTCCCGCTGGCCGTATCGTCCGTGGGTGAACGCACTCCCTATGCTGAGTCCGATGGCCTTCTAGTCCTCTCCGATCCTCGTTTCTGTTGTCTCACTCAAACTTGCTTCCGCGTTCGCTTGTGATTCACTACTGACTCGCAAGCAGCACGCCTGGCTCTCGAGAGCCGGACGGGTCCGATGGTGGGAAGGCGAGCGCGCGCAATAAGCCGACGCTCCATAGGCAGCGCACCGCGCACCTATCAGGTGGGAAGTCCACACGCGGCAGCGCAAGAGTGAGCCAATCGGGAGTCAAGCAGGAGGTAGCCGCGCAGAGAAATAAGAGTAGGTTGGGCGGCAGCAGGATGTAAGGAACGAAATTTTAACAATGTGAGAAGAATTTTTCCAAAATCGATAACATGAAATTAGAGCCCTTTGGATGTTCATAGAATTTAAAAGTAATAATATTTAACTGGGTAAGGCTAGGCAGGCGACGAAGACAACGCCAAGTGGAGAGCGGTCACTCTACATCAGCACTATAAATATATATATATATATATATATATATATATATATATATATAATAGATATATAGTGTGGTGAAATTCAAATACGGTCCGTAGGAGAAAACGGCGATACCGAAAGCATACCGATACAGGACGATAATACACGAGATTCAAGTCGGTAATCAAGAAGATCAATGAAGACGATGAAGAAAAGCACAGATTAAACTTCGAAGTGATCGTGTGCGTTTACATCGTAAAAAAATCGCATCATATTGAGCTGTAAAGTAGTTTCCATTGTGGTTCGTGTTTATCTTTCCTTATTGCTGATTTCGTGCTGCTGATTTGCAGGTCGTGAGTCTGAAGAGTAGTAGCGAGCGCAAATTACCCGATCGGGCGAATTCGCATGGACGAGAAGAGAGGAGAGAAAGAGAAAGAAAACCAGGGCAGAAGACTACGCGGAAAAGGAGGAGTAACCGAAGAGGCACATTATCGAGGGGGTCAACGTAAAGAGAGAGCGAGAGAGAGGCCAACTGGAGCCACTTATTTAGTGAGTATGATAAACAAAGTAAAGAAATTAATGGACAAAAAATCTTTTAGGTAATGCACGTGTGAGGAAAAGAGAAACTTTAGGGAGACTTAACAAAAAGGAGAGGAACAAAGGAGGATTTAAAGTCACAGATATAAAATGAACTTAGAAGAATGAAACAAATAAATAAATGATTTAATAATGATATCGCAGGAAGAGGTCAAAGAAATAAAATAGTTATTAATGATGACAAAAATGATAAATGGAGAGTGTAGAATACGGAATAAACATAATATCGAGAAGATAACTAAAATTAAAAATAAGAAAGGAAACTAACAAAGAAAGGTAAGGATGGATTTAAAGGAAATGCAAGAATTGAATACCACGTAGCACTCTACAAGGATCAAGTCAGTTGTACAAGTTTATGAAGATAAAATTTTGATTTAAGTTATTATATATAATCTAGTCAAAGTATTACGATAGTTTATAATGATTATGAATGGTGTGTATTATTAATATAAATAACACTTGAAAAAAAAAGAAAAGGGATACGCTGATGATTTTTTAGGTTAATTATATGAACATGGGTGTTTAACCTTCCTTTGTCATTGCGACAATTTAACAGTTACTTGCTTGATTCGCCTATTCTAAGCCAAATCTCACTGTGTTATTTTTTGAATTGCAGAAATATGAAACTAGAACATAGGAGTTGGAAATTATAAATTAATTAAAATATTAATGTCTGGGGTATTAGATGCCTAGCGTAAGCATTCCACAAAGTAGAAATCTTCATATAGAGCATATTTCTATTGTGTGTAAGAGGGTGGAAAAGAAGGAAAAAATGGCTAAATTGTACAGCTTGATAATTGTGATAGTTACATTATGCGCAAATCTATTACGCAAACGTACAAAGGATTTCTATTATTAAGAATTGGAAGAAAGAATTTTTGTTTGAATCGATGAAGATATTAAAAAATTCGATTGATTTATCAATTCATCCATTGCCTCCGATGGCTCGATCGCTAGAGCGAAGGGCTAGTAACTTGGTGATCCGAGTTCAAATCCCGTTCGCGGCCGATTGACACAGGCACCGCTGTAATAATTTACATGTGCTTTGTTTACAAACACATCGTAGACCACCGTCGCTGATTATTACCGGTATTTGGAAGCATAAATAGAGCGACGTTAAATAACATAAAAAAAAATTCATCCATTGGAGATTCCATATGTTGAAAACTACGTAAATCGGTTCAATTTGTCATAAAATTCTCATAGTATTTTGAAGAATCTTTAATAAGTGGGAAATGAAACGACTGCATCGTTTAGGTTGTAATGGTTTCGGTTTATTCAATTAATAGAAATTATTTGTTTCTACTTAAAATAAAACTATTACAAGTAAGACATCATTAAGTTATAATTTACAAAATAGGCTTAATTTTTTTTAATCAAATGATTAAAATAATCAAACTTAGATGTTAAGAATGTTATATTGAATAAACCGCCATGATATTGCGATTAAGTGAGTTATTCTTGAAACAATAGTAATAATAGGTATAAACTATATATATATATATAATATATAGTAAAAACGTGTCCATAATAAAAATATCATACGTGCGTACTTTGCGTACGATGTACTGAAGATTTCCTCTTTGCATTGTTTTCTCCCGGTTAAGGATGAGTTCCGAGACGTTAAAAAAATACTACACTTTGAGGTAGAAATGTAAATTTATTGGCTCATACGGTGGGGGAAAGCCTGTAGGCACAAAACCCCTACCAGAAGTATGAACAAGAACGTTTATTGTTATAAATTTAGATAATGGAAATTAATCCAGAAAAATAATAATTTAATTATTTAATTATTACTATTGGAGAGCGCGACGAGATCAATTTCCAAGCCGTGATCACCCGAACGGATTATCGATCTCAAGTCATCTTTTTTTGTTCATCTCTCAGGTCGCGCATAACGTGAACCACCGCGCCACCGGCATGCTCCACCACCCGTCGCACTCTCCTCAATTTTTGTGTGCGAGCCGATGCGCAAAAGTAAAAAAGCGAGTATCGACTCACACATATATCACACACGATCCATGATGATTATTGCCGGCCGACACATACACATACACACATACACAAACATCCTTACTTTATTATATTATAAAATAAATTCAATGGATTGAATTCACTACTAAACCTACTCCTCTGGTTGAGAACATAGAGATCAACGCAATGAAAATGTACATATTAAATAAATGTAATACATTGACAGATAAACACTGATATTCTGACATTATATGGCAGATACAATATCCAAAATTTAACGCATACATAATATAGTTCCTGTAAGAAATAAATGTTATCTGAAAGGTAAAACAAAAATGGCATAAATCAATACGTATATATGGGTATGTAAACGTACATCAATCTGCTCCACGTAGTGCTAGTGCTTTTAAAGAAAATATTTATTATAAATTTTTGATGACATACATTTACATAAATAATTCGAGTCTCGCTACTTGTAAGACAAAATAATAAATCAAATAAAATTTGTTTCACCGTTCTACGTATTATATAAACAAAATGAGACGTCGAAGTAAATTTATAATGCACGAAATCTCCTGCAACTGATAATCACTATTTCTGTAGATAAAAAAGAGAGAAATTTAGTCTTAGCATATTCGAAGAGATATCACAACAAACAACAGTCAGTACCGTATCTATATTATCAAAATAAAAAGATCCCTGATGCTTATTGTAATATTTTAAATTCATATTTTACATAAGTAATTATAAAAGAAAATGAGGCGATACAACTAAATATGTGTAAATAATATTTTATCTATGTATTTTACTGTAGTATTTACATATAAAAGAGATTTTATTTTTCAAAAGAACATTAAGAGTATAAGGTCGCAAGCATGTATACGAGGGTGGATTGATAAGTTTCCGGCCTGACCAAGAGATGACGCCACTGGGCCTACCTTGAGGTGGCGTTCTATAGTACCATCCTTAGATAACTTGTAGCTATAGCTTCAGTCCGATCGCCATGTTAGTTTAGGTTTGAGAGCACGCTGAACAAGACACTTCTGTATTTTTCGTAATAATGGAAAAGCTGGAAAATCGCGCTGTCATCAAATACTTTTATTTAAAGGGGTTAACGCCGAAGGAAATTAAAATAGAAATGGACTCAACACTGGGGACATCCTCTCCATAATATTCAACCGTTAAACAGTGGGATTCCGAGTTTAAAAAGGGTCGTGTGAGCACCTCTGATGAGCCTCGCTCAGGAAGCCCCATTGAGGCCACAACATATGAACATGTACAAAATATTTTGCACCAACATTTGTATATGAAAAAGCTCTGTGCAAGATGGGTGCTGCGTTTGCTAACAGTCGACCAAATATTGATTCGAAAGAACATTTCTACCGCCAATTTGGCGTTGTATAAGCGTAATCCAAACGAGTTTTTGCGTTGATTCGTAACCGTTGACGAAACTTGGGTCCACGAATTTGACATAATGTTTTTAATTATAGTTTTACACCAAAGTGTGTTTTAAATCATATTACTTTTTTTTTTTTTAATATAAACTAAATGCGAAGCGTTCTTAGTGTAAAACTTATCTGTTTTAGCGTAAAAATTATCTATTTTAATGAGATTTACAACTTTTACAAGATTTACAAATTCTCTGATCAATTTGAATACTTTCATTATTGTGTTTATTTTCTAGAATTTGCGATTTAAATTCCATTTTCACCAAAAGTCAATATGATATATTTACACATGTTTCTGCATGCGGCTAGTTCCGCGCAAGACATGTCAGAGCTGCATGGACCCGTTCTAGGGAACCGCGAATTAACTTTTCCCTCGCACAGATCAAATATTTTTTAATAAACTTTGTGTTTGCCATAGCTTGTCGATACGTACAAACACTCATTGCTATATTTATAGAGAAATGTTATTATATAGTTGCTATTATATAATTTGCATCTACTTCCAATAAGTCAATATCAAATTCGAATGTTACCTTTCATTTAGTTTTTATCGAGAAATACTACCTGTACAAAAAATATATAGAATAAAAAAATATATTTTTATAGAATTTACAAATTTTATTAAAAATATTTTTTGATATACATAGTAGTTTCGGTAGTGCAGACCATTCTGTTTAGTTCTGCAAACGAGATCGTCACAGACAGCTTTATTTTCTGTGATGTACTGTACAATAAGACTACAAGTTTATAGAAACATAATAATACTTATCTAATAACATAATTTACGTTGCGCTACACATTAAAAACAAGTCTAAATGTTAATGAGTCAATTTCATAAAAGTATATTTATTGCAATCCAACAAACATTCATTCAAATTCTATTATTTGAAATAAAAACATAAAGCTATAAAAGGAACGAATATGCTGTAATTTCGAAACAACCGTGTATTTAAAATGAATAGTTAGGTTTATTTAAAGAGCAAAAAATATCTCTTACGTTACAAATATTTTTAAATAATTACAATTTCTAATACACCATACTTGGATTATTCTATAATTGTGTATAAAATAAAATTAAAGTATGTTTTAGTTGTGCAAGTAATTTTTAAAATTAAGATTTTTAGTGCTGAAGAGTACATGTAATTGACTCACACTCTCTATTTATTAGGATTAAGTCCTAATAATAACCCTAATTAACATTCTGATCGGGATGCCTAAAGCTTGAACATGGCAAATTGTGTACGTTGAACATTCACTACCATTGCGTTTCGTAGAATACAAATATATTACATATAATATATTTATATTACAATAAAAATGATGGGAAAACATGTATATGTAGTTAGTATTTATTCCAATATAATATATAGTGTACGTTTACATCGTTGAAGATTACGAAAATTACGGTCTAATAAGTTAAGATACTACAGTTGAATGTTATATTTTGTTTAAATTCTCAGTTCTCTTATATCAAAAAAATATTTACTGTATTTAACTAAACATTCAATATTTTAAATGTATAACTTATTTATTTTGAATAAATGGTTAATTAATGGTATACGAATCAACCCTTTATTTAAATCTATAACATTTTTTTTCAGTATAGACTTATTTCTATGAAATACGTTTTACTTGGAACTAAAAAAATGTATGTTTGATTTAATTTTATAATATTTCTCTATTGAACTAAAATAATTAAGTTGCAACAAAATATATGTACGCTTTGAAAAAATTAACTTAACATTGAGACAATATTAATAGCCATTGTCAACAATTGATCTCGAAAAAGCTGCTAATTATAGACTGTAAACTTTTCCAAAAATTATTTGATTGCTTTTTATATTTTTGGAGTATCGTATCAGAATCCTATATAATCATATTTGACACATAACTACCTTGTGTGAAGAAGACAGAGAAAGAGAGAGAGAGAGAGAGAGAGAGAGAGAGAGAGAGAGAGAGAGAGAGAGTGAGAATTCGAGAGCGAAAGGGGAGGGGAGAAAACAAAAACCCACAAGTTTCCTCTATACTTTTTCGTCTCTTTCTCCCACCTGCTCTCACTGTTTATTACCTGTCCACCTACACGCATGTTGTACAAGGCCTAGCAGGCAGTTGACCGATATGCATACAACAAATGTTGCCATCAATTTGTTTTTTTTTTTTGTTTTTTTTTTTTGTTATCATCTAATCCTAACCGTATAGAATACGTAATCAAAATTTGAAGGCGATCGAAATATTAACTTACATTTAGGAAAAATCTCTCTGAATTAAAACATGATTTTCTTAAACCAAGAGAATAGATTTTCTTAAGAACGAAAACCCAGTCAAGTAAATATTTATTTAATTATAATGTTCTAATTACTTAAATTTAGCTCATCATAATCTGAAATTAAGCATTTTCATTTTCTAGAAAACGTTTCTTTAAAACAAAGCTGATCAAAATTAAAATGAAAAACCCGAGTTTCTTAAATTTAGTAATCATATACCTGAACACAATACTTTTGATTCTCTAAAAAAGGCTTTAGAGAAAAAATATTTTCTAAAAATTAGTATTTAATTGTTTTTATACAGTATAAACAGAACAGAATTACGCAATACATATATAAATAAATATGTTCTTAATCTAAGAAAACAGAAACGAAATTGGAAATTACATAAATATTTTCTTATCGAAAGAAATTATTTTCTTGAACCAATAATTTCACATTTAAAATCAGGAAAATAAATTCTACGATTAATTAAAAATCTCCTAGATTTTTGTCAAGATTTTCTAGAAAATGGGTGGCTGAAATTGGAAATTAAATAAATATTTTCTTATCGAAAAAAAATATTTTCTTGAACCAATAATTTCAAATTTAAAATCAGGAAAATACATTCTTGGATTGTTATATATATATATATATATATATATATATATATATTGTTATAATATGAGTATATATTATATATAAATGCATATACTATTCATTGGAATCCATAAATTAATTTCATAATGTAAAACTATAAGAGAACTAGAATTGATATATAAGATTTTTATAATTGTCCACAGCGTACCGCGATAGCGTAATTAATAAGGTGTTAGCTTGTGAATCCAAAGGTCTGCGGATAGAATCCCGGTTAGGTTGGAGTTTTGAAATAAATGTAATAAAAGTATATTAACGTATAAATTGTAAAAGAATTCAAAATATTATTCGCTTAGTTTAAACTTTTGATTTTTAAAGTCAAGAAAATAATGCTTTGAATCAAGGAACTGTGCACTACTTTTAAACATTTAACATACTTGAATTTTCATGTTTTTGAAAATAAAAACGCATTTCAAGTAATTATTGTTTTAAAGATAGGAATCGAATTCTTCATTTTAAATTAAATTTCTTGAGTGAAGTATTGAAATACTGAATCCAAGTATATATTCACTTAATTTTGTCGGCTTGAATCAAATATCTAAATTTTTTGATTCCAAAATTTTCAGTTATTGGTTCAAAAAAATATTTTCACCCATTTTCTTGAAAATCTTGACAAAAATCTAGGAGGTATTTAATTAATCCAAGAATTTATTTTCCAGATTTTCAATTTGAAATTATTGGTTCAAGATAATATTTTCTTTAATTAAGAAAATATAAGCTTTATTTTAGTAACTACTTACTTGGTTAAAGTTTATGCGATTACTTGGTTAAAGAAAATATTCACTTAGTACAGAACAATCGCATAAATTTCTTGAATCAAGTAATATTTACTTTATATTAGAATTCTTGCAGTATATAATTTTAATGAATTATTTTAAAAAAAATCTATTTCTTAAACTAAGAAAATTTTTATTTTATTAATTCGATAATTTGGTTATTTTGATAGTATCAGAACAATCTTTGACCAGAGAATTGATCAATATATAATTTAGAGGCCTACGATGGCTCGATCGCTAGAGCGAAGGACTAGTAACTCGGTGATCCGAGTTCAAATCCCGGTCTCGGCCGATTGATACAGGCACCGCTGTAATTATTTACATGTGCTTTGTTTACAAACACATCGTAGACCTCCGTCGCTGATTAGCACCGATAATTGGAAGCATAAATAAAGCGACGTTAAATAACATAAAAAAAAATATATATATATATATATAATTTAAGTATTTTGATCATTTGCAATTCTAGCTATTATATTTTCTGAATTCGATGCATTACTTTTTTGTTTAAATATACTAACCTTCTGATTCAAAATTTTGTTTTCTTAGATTAAGAACATATTTATTTATATATGTATTGCGTAATTCTGTTCTGTTTATTCTGTATAAAAACAATTAAATACCAATTTCTAGAAAATATTTTTTCTCTAAAGCCTTTTTTAGAGAATCAAAAGTATTGTGTTCAGGTATATGATTACTAAATTTAAAAAACTCGGGTTTTTCATTTTAATTTTGATCAGCTTTGTTTTAAAGAAACGTTTTCTAGAAAATGAAAATGCTTATTTTCAGATTATGATGAGCTAAATTTAAGTAATTAGAACATTATAATTAAATAAATATTTACTTGACTGGATTTTCGTTCTTAAGAAAATCTATTCTCTTGGTTTAAGAAAATCATGTTTTAATTCAGAGAAATTTTTCCTAAATGTAAGTTAATATTTCGATCGCCTTCAAATTTTGAATATGTATTCTATACGGTTAGGATTAGATGATAACAAAAAAAAAAAAAAACAAAAAAAAAAAACAAATTGATGGCAACATTTGTTGTATGCATATCGGTCAACTGCCTGCTAGGCCTCGTACAACATGCGTGTAGGTGGACAGGTAATAAACAGTGAGAGCAGGTGGGTTTTTGTTTTCTCCCCTCCCCTCTCGCTCTATCATTCTCTCTCTCTCTCTCTCTCTCTCTCTCTCTCTCTCTCTCTCTCTCTCTCTCTTTCTCTGTTTTCTTCATACAAGGTAGTTATGTGTCAAATATGATTATATAGGATTCTGATACGATACTGCAAAAATATAAAAAGCAATCAAATAATTTTTGGAAAAGTTTACAGTCTATAATTAGCAGCTTTTTCGAGATCAATTGTTGACAATGGCTATGAATATTGTCTCAATGTTAAGTTAATTTTTTCAAGGCGTACATATATTTTGTTGCAACTTAATTATTTTAGTTCAATAGAGAAACATTATAAAATTAAATCAAACATACATTTTTTTAGTTCCAAGTAAAACGTATGTCATAGAAATAAGTCTATACTGAAAAAAAATGTTATAGATTTAAATAAAGGGTTGATTCGTATACCTTTAATTAACCATTTATTCAAAATAAATAAGTTATACATTTAAAATATTGAATGTTTAGTTAAACACAGTAAATGTTTTTTGATATAAGAGAACTGAGAATTTAAACAAAATATAACATTCAACTGTAGTATCTTAACTTATTAAGCCGTAATTTTCGTAATCTTCAACGATGTAAACGTACACTATATATTATATTGGAATAAATACTAACTATATATACATGTTTTTTCATCATTTTTATTGTAATATATATATTATATGTAATATATTTGTATTCTACGAAACGCAATGGTAGTGAATGTTCAACGTACACAATTTGCCATGTTCAAGCTTTAGGCATCCCGATCAGAATGTTAATTAGGGTTATTATTAGGACTTAATCCTAATAAATAGAGAGTATTTAACTGGTTAATAAGTCAGTTACATGTACTCTTCAGCACTAAAAATCTTAATTTTAAAAATTAACCAATAAAATAACTTAAATCTTTATTTAATTTAATAAAATTATAATAATTATTATCCTAACACTACCTAATACGCAACTGCGATCGACTAACGCGCGCATCCGCTCACACAGGGTGTGAGAGAGGTGAATCTATAAGTATAACAGAGAGACAGAGCAATAAGAGCGCCACCTTACGAAGAACAATGTGTACTATTAAAGAAAACTGAATACGCGCTTGTTACTCTCACTATTCTAGTTCTAAGTCGACGACCACGAACCTCTATATATTCGGAGTACTTCAATTAATTAATCAATTTCATGATAATGTATATATATGGTTATATTGTAACATGTATAGGTTAGTTCGACCTATACATGTTAATATTTTCAACAAATAGGAAAAAAGGGAGGGTAAAAGGGAAAAAGAGAGGGAGAGAAGGAGAATAAAAATTATGATAGTATAGAAAATTGATATAATAAAATACCTTCTGAAAAAGTAAAGTCGTTAAAAGTTTTTCTTAAGGATTGTATTGTCGCCATTGTCGTGAAATTGATTAATTAATTGAAGTCCTCCGAATATATAGAGGTTCGTGGTCGTTGATTCTATTTGGTTACCAGAACAATAAAACTATTACTATAAAAGATTCTTGCCGAGTGAAAGGTGCACAGATCGATCTGTATCTTGGACATTGAGCTCATGCCAGTTGCTTCGTTGGGTGGTATTTTTTTCTGCGTCGATTTATAAAGGTTGGTGAATTTTTTTTATATTTATTGCGTCTTCGGTTTTGAGTAGAGTATTATATACCTCTACTCTTTTCTTCAATTTTTTTTTTGATTAACATTATTAGATATCATACGTTATTTTTAGAAGTGTGAGAGAGACAGAGAGACATAGACTTAGAACTAGAATAGTGAGAGTAACAAGCGCGCATTCAGTTTTCTTTAATAGTACACCTTGTTCTTCGTAAGGCGACGCTCTTATTGCTCTGTCTCTCTGTTATACTTATAGATTCACCTCTCTCACACCCTGTGTGAGCGGATACACGCGTTAGTTGATCGCGGGTGCATATTAGGTAGGATTAGGATAATAATTATTATAATTTTATGAATTTAAATAAAAATTTAAGTTATTTTATTGGTTAATGAAACAAATCTACTTTTGATTTTTCTTTGTTAATAGTAGAAAATCTTAGAAACATTTTCCTCCCTGTACCTGATCATTAATCCGTTCTTATTTTTTCCTGAATTACCGATACTTTATCATAATATATTATCATTTATATAATTTCCAGGGTAAACAAAGGTAAGTCTGAGGAAGAAATATTTGCAAAGAACCTACGGTTCAAAAAGATTGTTTTAAACAATTTCATCCGTTCGGAGTTCTTTACAACTCTGTTAACGGGTACTTCGACCGGGTGTTTAATAATTAAGTACCCCGTTACAATATATATATATATATATACAAGAAATATAGTCAATGTTTGAAAAAACCATTTACTCAAAAGAATGAAATAGTTTTCTGAAAGGGTAGATTAGATTTATTTAATTATTCCCTGCCAGTTGTAAAATCTAATAATATTTATTTAATTTTATTAAACGAAGCACAAAGATTTAAATATTAAATGTAATAAATAAATAGTAAAAACTACAAAATATATATTTAAATCAAAAAAATATTTTCTATTTTTGAAAAAATTATTTACTTATAAGATATAAATAGTTTCATTAAAAGATTTATTCCTTCAAATTTAATATTTAAATCTTTGTGTTTCGTTTAAAGAATCGAAAAAATGTTTATAACAAAAAGTTTTTAACAACTCGTTGGATATAATCAAATAAATATATTTCACCTTTTAATAAAGCTATTTAATTATTCATATTGAATAGCTTTTCCAAAAATTGAATATATTTGTTAAATTTGAGTATATATATATAGTTTTTCAAATATTTATTTATTTAACTTTATTTTTTACGTATATGTAGTTCCGTTTGTTTAGTAAAATTCAAGAAATATTTATTACTTTTCAATAATTTATTTAGTGTAATATAATAAATATTTGTTGTATTCTAATGATTATTGAATTAATTTTAATGAATGCATGATATAATGTAAATATCAATGACATAAAATTTATTATATAAAAATTTAACGAATGTTACTATATAAATAATTTACAGAAAGTATAATTTTTTATATCAAATTAGTCTCATTATTAAGATCAACGAAGTCTTATTATCCAGTTTTAAACTCAAAATTTTAAGAAAATACGTATATATATATATATATATATATATATATATATATATAGACACCTATTTTTTTAAAAATTTAGCAGCGGGGTGTAGTAAATGGGATTCATTGATGTCGACGAACAAATTTTTTAAGTTCGTATACCCAGGTATACCTTTTCGTAGCCTCGATCATCGCCACGCAACGAATTTAAAATTTTAAGAAAATACGTGTGTGTATATAAATACATGCATACACACTTACATAGACAGACAATAAAATCTATACGCACTTCAAGAATTTCGACACCAGTTAATCCCTTTTCTTGCATCTATGTTTCGGCGTCCCCCCTACTGAATACCGTCTCTCCCTCGATCGCACCAGCTCGAAAACCAACATCTGGAATATCGCACGAACAGAGTACCGACGTTCACCGCCGTAGCGCTGAGTGTCAAAATTTTACTGCAATGTCTAACATAGGCATCGGCGACCTCCCCCTATTATCTCTGGTAATAATTGGCCTTATGGATCGCGCACGTTCCCGGCGCTCGAAAATCGTCTAGCCTTTCGTATATGTCATCGGCAATCTCTCCTTACTATCTCTGATACTAGTTTATTTTCGTTGATACTAGCACCCCCCGTCTCGGCTTCGCCCGAGATAATACGTTAACCGATTTCTCTGGCCTGGCCTGTCCGTTCATGCGTGCTTACACATCGCATCGTTTACCCGGCGATTGCCGCGTCCGAGTGCGGCAGTAACACCATCTATCAGGTAAAAATTTTTGATACCATCGCCCTATTACTAGTGATCTTCTATAAACGTCTATCTTCTTTAGTAGCGCCCTTCTATGGATCAGGGCAAACTGCACTTTTTGATGACGTACTTGCCCAGTTGCCCATGAATATAGTGTTCTTTTATAAGAGCCGCATCTTCGTTGATAGAATGATGGAGTCATTTAAGAAATTAAAATTTTTGAAAATATAATTATACTAAATTAAATTAAAGAATTTGTTTGAACAAACGTTAAGTGAAATATAAAATAATATCTCAAGTTTCATTATTTACCATGATTGAAGAAAATATTTTCGATTCTTTTATTCGGGTACTGTTTATAATTTGATTAATATTATATTTCTGCAAAAGTCTTTCCTATAATTATCGTGTTTATTTTTGTATACAAAATGTGGTTATATTTCAATTTTATGGATTATTTAAAAGGAGCAAAGTTGTTATTGTTAAAAACATATTGTAGTTATACAATTATATAATATATTGTGTAATAAATTTACTATTATACAATAAATAATATGTAATCATAGGACTTTTTCTTTTAAAGATGAAAATTTTTATTTGTCTCTTAAAAGTACATAGTATTTCATCACAATGATATGTGACAAAATGTTTCATCACTGATCACAGCTCATTATTTACCTTGTGAGCTAGCTTTTGCTCAAGTGAATTGATTAAGGTAAATCTCACGAGGTAAATTCATTTGCCTATTAGAATGAAATTTTATATTATGACAGCTGAAAAACCATGCTAAAGCTGTGATTTTAAGGTTTAAGTAATGTAAAATTACACTTTGCTCCCTTACAACAAATTCTTTTGTTGTAAAAACTAGTAAGAACTATTCTTGTATATTTCTATAACAATATAAAATTATATTTTATTTATTTTTCATTATTTAAATCAAAATTTAATCTTAAATTTAAGTAACATAATTTTAATTCTAGTAACATAATATATATATATATATATATATATATATATATATATATATATATATATAATTTTTGTATATATATATATATATATATATATACAAAAATTTAATAAAAAAAAGATTACATTTTAATGGAAATCAATGAAAATTTCTATAAAATTTATTCAAATAAATAAAAAATATACATCAAATTTCAACTAGATTTTTATATATACACAATTGTTCTCTTTTCTTTTAAAATAGGTCCAGTTGAAAAAAATTTATTTTAAAGAGAAAGATTAAAATAAAATTTCAAAATAATATTAAAAGCTTTTATCTAAAATACTCAAATTATTTAGTTTGCAACATGTATAATTTAAAAGATCTTGCTTTAATCTTAATAATATTCTGGATTTTTCTACTTTTGTTAGAATTAATGCATAAAAATAATTCATGGTTAAACTATTTTTAACTAAGTAATAAAAAGTTGCCATGATTGTTGATAAATATTAAGTATTTTATAGTTATTTGAAAGTTGTTTTTATCTTCAACTTCATGAAATAATTAAAATTGCAGTTAATTTTTTTTTATAACCTTAGAACTCGTCGTGTACATTCTACTATATAACCTATAGTTAACTCTAATAAAGTTATAAATTTTTTAGAATTCATTTGCTGTGATAAAAAATGGTGTCCAAGCCTCAAATAACTTGCCAGCTACAGAAGATTTCAACTACTACATGTGTTTTCCAATATTTAATCAAATTCAAAATAAAGAAATGGGAAAAATTATTAAATTCATGCAAAATATTATTGAAAAAACTGGAGTTACTGGTAGTATAAAGCAAAGAGATATTGAAGAGAAATTTGATTTGTTAATAGAATCTAATGATATATTTTTAGATAGGGCAGTGAGTAAAATCAAAATCTTATTTATTGTAATATATTCATTTTTAAATATTTATGTATTTATAACTTAGGGAATCTGCATGGATTTAGAAAGTGGAATACATAAAAATCCTTCTGTTGAATTAATCGTTATGCAAACTCATGTATCAAACATTAATAAATATCAAAATAGCATTGCGTCATGTCACAATAAAGAAGTTTTGGCAATAAACTCAGCTGAATCTATTAAATTATTAGCTGGTAAAAATATACAAAGACCACAATTAATATTTAAAGAGAAAATTGACAATAGTTCAAGACCATGGAAACCTAAAATAAATAATAAGCCTAATTCATTGAAACCTTTAGAATTATATATTGAGTATAAGGAAGATCAAGAAATTTTTTCTCATCCGTATGAATTTGAGCTTGATCAGTTTGAGCCATTAGACGATCAGTTAATAAAAAAAACACCAATAAAATATAAATCTTTGAATGAAACAGCTTTTATAATGATTGAGAAAGTTGAAGACCTTAAAATTATGTTAAATGATTTAAAGAATCATAGAGAAATAGCTGTGGATATAGAACATCATTCTTATAGAAGTTTTCAAGGTATCACTTGTTTGATGCAGATATCAACTAGGCACACAGATTACTTAATTGATACAATAATTCTTAGATCTGAATTACATATTTTAAATGAAGTTTTTACAAAACCATCAATTCTTAAAGTTTTTCATGGAGCTGATTCAGATATTTTATGGTTGCAAAGAGATTTATCAATTTATGTAGTAAATATGTTTGATACACATCAAGCTGCAAAATTATTAGAGCTACCATTTTTGAGTTTAAGTTATCTTTTAAAAACTTATTGCAAGATTGATCCAAGTAAACATTTTCAATTAGCTGATTGGCGAATTAGACCTTTACCTGAAGAACTTATTAAGTATGCCAGGGAAGATACACATTATTTATTATATATAAAAGATATTTTAAATAATAGTTTAATAGATACGGCAAATGGACAAAGTAATATTTTGAAAGTTGTATACATTCGTAGTAATGATATATGTAAAAATACGTACAAGAAACCAATTTGGACAGATCATAGTTATTTAAATATGTACAGGAAAAGTAAAAAATTATTTAACAATCGTCAGATATATGCTCTAAAAGAATTACATAAATGGAGAGATGAAATAGCAAGAATAGAAGATGATAGTACAAGTTATGTATTGCCAAATCATATGTTATTAAACATAGCAGAAACTCTTCCACGAGAAATGCAAGGTATACTCGCTTGTTGTAATCCTATTCCACCACTAGTTAGACAAAATTTACTGAAAATTCACAAAATGATATTAAAGGCAAGGGAACAACCTTTAAGTAAATCTGTTCTGCAAGACAATATAAAACAAAGATATAAAACACAGACAAATCAAGTATTAAGATCAAAGACTTGGATTTTTGCACCACATGATATTCCTAGTGGTATGGAAGTTAGAGCCAACCTCTCTTGCCTTTTAAATTCTTCAAATAAGGTATTATTCTCTATAAACCAGTTGAAATCCAAACCTGCAATATCAGTATTTGATAATTCACTTAAGGTAATTAATTAGCATACATTATTTAATAAAATAATTTGTGAAAATGGTTTATTAAAATAGAAATTAAATTTAAATTATAGGATAAAAACATTAATTTTGAAACAGATAAGATAAAAAATAATATCAAACTTATATTTATTAGTCCATTTGAAAGGTATAAACAAGTACTTTCAATAATCATTGAGCAGGAGATGGAAGCAGTAAAAAATCAACAAGTGGAAAGAGAAAAGCTTTTACAACAAAATCAGGAAGATACTGCTGCAAGTGTATATAGAGTACACCAACATTTTATAAAGACAGTTCAAACAACAATGCAGAATACGTCTACTCAGTCTTTGGCAAATCTAGCTTTTACAACTCATCAAGCATATAATACAAAGAACCTCACAAAAGAAAACTGCAAATTAATAGAATTAGCTAGTAATAAAGCTACTGAGGACTTCTCTTTCAGCGTAGATAGAAATTTATCTCAGGAGTTATTAAATAATCAGAAAAATTCAAGAGTACACACATTTGATCAATTATATAGTAAAAAGAGAAAGAGAAATTTGAATTCTGATCTTCAAAGTAATAGTAATACAAATTCACGACAAGCTGATAGTATAGAGAATATGAATAAACGAAAAAAATAGTAATTTTAGTAACATAGTTTACATTAACAAATGTAACCCTATTGAATAACAGATACTGGATATCTACATAGATTTCTATATAGATCTTTGTGGATGTTTACATGAATATTAATGCAGATCAATGTGGAAATTCAGGTAGATTTTTATTCAAATCTGCATGGATATCCAAGTGAACTTTTAGATAGACTTATGTAGATATCCAGGATTTTTACACAGATCTACATTGATATTTACATGGATTTTTAAGCATATCCTCATAAATATTCAGATGGATTTTCACACAAATCAAGGCAGCTATACAGGCGACTTTACACAAATCCACTAGGATATTCACGTTGCTTTAGTACATTTTATTATTATTAATATTGTTAAATCTAGATTTATCTTTTATTCCTGATTCTTATTAAATCTCTGATGTCTATTCATAAAGAGCGCATTAAATCTCATAATCTAATCAAGTATTCAATTTTTATGTAACGTTCATCTAATCAAAATTTTAATTTAATCTAATATTAATGTTTAAAATGAATTAATTAAAAACATTTTTGTTACATTCAAATATATGGAATTAATATTTTTGTACAATTTCTCTACATTTTACTTTTTATTATTGCAAACAAAAAATAGTAATACAAATTAAATAGTTAAATTTTAACTAATTTTTACTACGTTATATTTTAGTTTACCTAGGTGTGCTACTGCTATCTACCGTATTAGTATTCGAAGCGGAATAGTAAAAATACTTACAAAATATATACCAACTTATCGCGAAGTATTAAATATAACAATTGTATCACCCGATACGTGTTAAATATATCCAATGTAATATCAATGTAATATTTATATCGCGACACTCCACTTCGGTCTACTTGTGAGCATTAACCATGCGCGGTAGCGCCGATGCGTATAAGTCAACTAGCATTACTTAAGCTTGTGTGCATATGGTTCCCGCTCAAACTAAAGTAATTCAGACTGCGGCGATTGTCTTTTTATTTAATTAAAAACTAAAGAATTTCGGTTCTTTATGAACCGAAGATAGTTACTCATATAGTAACTAACTGGCTCCAAAAGATTCTAAAAACTATCGATCGTTAGTTAATAAAAAGATTTTATGGACTTGCGTTTTAGTGAGAAAGTCTAGACGTTACGGGCCCTATATCTTCTATGCTGTCTTTTGTTCTAAGAAATCTTTTGCTTTGCAAGTCCTTTTCCTTTAATAAATACGGCGTATAACAGATTACATCACACGAAAACAATTTTTTTTAATGTTATTTAACGTCGCTCTATTTATGCTTCCAAATACCAGTGCTAATCAGCGACGGAGGTCTACGATGTGTTTGTAAACAAAGCACATGTAAATTATTACAGCGGTACCTGTGTCAATCGGCCGAGAGCGAGATTTGAACTCGGATCACCAAGTTACTAGTCCTTCGCTCTAGCGATCGAGCCATCGTAGACCTCACATGAAAACAACTATTTGGTTCACTTGCTTATAATAATCACACAGAAAAAAAAAACAAGAAAATGAAAATTTCTTAACAAGTTATAAAACTTTAATATACTAATAAGAATAATAATGAGCTGTATCTCTTGTCTAACAAACAGTTAAGTGAATTACATTTTCAAATACCCCACTCCTCAATATTCGATAAAGCAGGTGTAGCCACAGCCAACCGTCTGCCTTTCTCTACTTCACGAGCTCACGAGCGGCATCTTTCCTTTGTAAAACGGCGCTGGTTACTATATATATATATATATATATATATATATATATATATATATATATATATATATATATATATATATATGTATGTATATTGTAAATAGACTAGTATAGAAGAGTACTTCCCATGTAAAATTTTTTCCAAAACTTTTGGATACACCCGTTAGTACTGTAATCCAACCACTTGATAGTACCACATCCAAATTGTAAACAGATATATAATATCCCACTAAATATTGTGGCTCTAGATTATCTCCAAAGTGTGCCCATACGATATGCGTGCGTGTGTGCCGATTGTCGCCCAAGTACAAGACATTCTAGCCCAGATTGGATCCACGATTTGGAACCACGATGTGGAGGTAGTCTGCGCGTGTGGAATGGATCCAGTCTGTCACCAAACAGTCGGTAATATGGGCGGATTTTGTATAAGCGCGCGCGCGCGCGCGTGTGTGTGTGTATTATATATATATATATAAATATAAACATTGTAACGAGCGCCGATACATACATTGGTGGTGTTCATTCGCGAAGTAGAGAGAGACAGAAGACAGGTTATAATCTCTCTATCTTCAGCAAATATGAGCGAGTGGGGGGAAAATTGAAGACAGTATCGTTCGAACTGTAAAGATAGATATATATAGAATCTTTGTTTGTCTTTTCGCTATTGTCTAATTACTGTTTTTTCTCTTTCTCACAAAAAAAAAATTGTTGAGAAAAAATGTCATTTGAGAATTGTGACTGTGACTGTTGGCTGGTTGTGGTGATTGTATCATGATCACCTTATTTTTTCCCGATTTAAGGAGAGCTATCGATAAAATTTTTTTGGCAGACAGCAACTGAGGATAAACGGGCCCGCAACGTGCTTGGTTTTATCTAGAAGTAAGTTATCATTTTTTTTTTTTTAGTTTGATCAAACGCGGAAATCAATCATACAAACCGGCAAGCTGTTATATGAACAACTAGCTACGTTAATAGAATTCGATATTAATTGCGTTTAGAATTTAGTTTCAAATTTTATAACGGTATTAGTTCGAGTTGTGTTTGCTTGTGTATGTGAGTGTTGGTTCGAGCGGGAGCCACACAACACAAGCTAACCTATATTGCATAGCTTGTGTGCATTGGCGCTACTGCGCACGTGTTAATACACACAAGCAGACTGAATCAAAGATTTATATATATAGTGTTACCACATACGTTTGTAATGTATTTCGAATGAGAAATAATTCGTATTTTAATCATTCGTGGTGATTTTTGTATGACTTATAAACATTTTTTTAAAATGTTTTTTTATAAACATTTGAATGATTGAAAATAATTATTAACCAAACAATTTCCCATTTCCTTACCTAAAACGTAATAAAATTATAAATATTTTGAAGTGATTTTTGGACCCTGCCGCCTCCGCGGTACCCTTGGTATAAAAATTATATTTTTATAAATAGGTTAACAATAAGATATCTAATTAAACCAGATCGAAATTTTAATAAAATCATTTGTCAAGGGTAAAACTGAAGGCCGTGCAGTAAGAATAAATTCTTATTAAGAAAATAATAAAATATTGATAAATATAGAAATATTAATAATGAATAATATTAATAATAAATTTATAATTATTTATAAATTAAAAAATATATTATTCATTGCTCCCGGCCAACGCGAGTCAATCCTTAGCGACGTTAAATATTTAAATTATTATTTTCTTTATTAATATAATATTTTCTATATTAATAGTAACAGAATTAGGTAAATTAGGTAAAAAGTGATACACCAAGGTGGTATTTAGTACCTTAGTAGCCTAGAACGCTGTCACAATATATATATATATATATATATATATATATATATATATATATATATAATATTACAATACATTATATATTTATTTTAGAACATTTCTTCTGAATATTCTAGTTCATCCTCTTGTTCTTGTACTTGTTCCTATATCTACAGATTTAATGTCTATTCTATCTTTTGGCTGTTTTAATATTATACAGTATACACTTGGCTCCTATCTTTCTTGTTTTTGCAATTTCTTTATTACCATCTGTATCTGATACTATTTGTGGTTGTTCAATATTTTCATCTGGTCTCGTTACAATTTGAGTAGAAACTGAACATCCAATAGACCTTTCAATGCTTTGATGCGGCTTTGTAGCGGCTTTGATGCAGATTACCAAATTTTTACCAATTGGTCAGTATTTTTTCTGAATAATGAAATGAATAATTACGTTCAGAAATGGTAAATATTTTATTGTTTTTATTTGTACTGTACAATTAATTACTTACTTTCCATCAATCTCAGAATCTAATGTTTGACTATTTGATGGTATTTGCTTACATTAAGTTTCCTGTATTATATAGACGAATGTTATTTACGAGAAAGATGTTTGTAATATTTAGTTTATATGTGCGTCATTTTAGCATCTGTTGATAGAATGCATTTTTATGATATAGTGGGCACTGTTTCGTACTCGTTACCTAATTGGTTGCTTTAACTACCATCGTGGACAAATCCAGTGGGAGAACAGAGTCAATTCACGTGTCACATACTTCTTTATTTAAGGGAAAAGATTCAGAACGGTTTTAGCTAAGCTGCAGTGCAGGTCGTGTTTTACGCGTTGATGCAATAGTGCCGAGAAGTGTTGAAAATAAAACTCTTTGTGCTTGCGATTTGTGATACGCACCCGTGGCTACGTGATAATTAGTGTATATATGTTTATCTTGTATGCGGTGTGCAAGCAATATCTTCAGAGGTACCTAGGTAATCTTAAGGTTTATTTTGTAAACGGCTTTTTTCCTCCATTCAGTTAATGGAGGTTTTTTATGCCCAAAAAAAGACCTTTGCGAAGATAATATTTATAAACAATTGATATAGTTTTATTTGTTCTACTGAGTGCAATTTTCCAGTTTTCAATTTAGTATTTCACACATAATTAAGTGAACATTTTGGTGTCCCGTGTGAGGATGGTATGCTCGGTTTCTCTCATATAGAACTATATCAGCGTTTATGATTTGGTGTACGAAATCGTAAGTTGATAATATTACAATCAATTCTATTTATATTTATTTACTTTGCTTTAATTTAGTTATAGAAGATAATTCTTTGTAATAATTTGTAAGATTATAATCAATTATAAAGGTAATTTATACTTTACTTATAATTAAGATTAGTGTTAGTAGTAGAAAGTAATAGAGTAATTAAGAGTAGTGTTATATTTGATGATTTACAATAGTTAATAATTAATTTGTGACAATATATAATAATTATATTATCTACATATATTATTGTAATGGTGTGAAATCTTTTTCTAAAACAAAGAACGTTTGATGTTTATACAGGCACAACGCGTATTAGTGGGTTCGTAAAATACGTAAATACTCTGTTATCTTTGAAATTCGATCCTTTGAAGAAATGTGCATTGTTCGTCAGCGCAACTACGCCTTTCTCAACATCAGTCCAGTAATAGAATCAAATATCGTGACCAAATATTGAATTTTTATTTTTTATTTTTTGAAACGCTATAGCGCCGATTTTACTTAAACGTCTGACCGAAATGCAAGCTGCTCGACTCGTAGAAATTGAACTTGTAAATACTTCTGTTAGAAATAGTAATACACTAAACAAAGTTATTGTTCAAGCTCGTATAGATGAGGTTAATCAAATTTGGCCCGAGGTTCGCAGTACGCATTTAGAAATTACAGCGCGTGATGATGCCCAGTAAGATGCCTATGTGATTAACAATGCATTTATAATCATGATGTCAACTTGGGAAAAAAACTCTCGATTTTCTTTTATCGAAGCTTGCGGATCGGATCAGAGCACAATCATAGATAATAGTATTTCTCTTAATACACCGGTTGAAAATAACGAAAAATCTGGAGGTACACCCGCGAAGCTTCTTAAATTTGATTTAGCGACCTTCTCCGGAGAGGATGAGGCATGGAATAGTTTTGTGGAGTTATTCAAGGAGCTTGTATATGATGCACCACGTGTTTCAGACGCAACTAAGTTATAGTACTTAAAATCTTGTTTAAAAGGGCCTGATTCAGATCTAGTGAAGGATACTTTAATTGTACATATGTCGACTGCCCATATATAAATTAATAAATATTTTTTTATTGGTCTTACAGTCCAATCAATTCAATCTAAAAATAAAACAAAAATAAAAAAACTAAAAATAAAAATTAAATTAAAAATTAAATTAAAATTACAATGACAGTCAGACTGTCCTTGTTTACATTCACCCCCGTAGACTAATCTGAAAATAAAATATTAGCTAAAAAAATTCTTTGTTAGTAAAGTGCAGTCTGACTGTCTCCAACACCCTTACCTAATTAAAAACTTGTCCAACGTTTCGAGCTCGCTACGGCTCCTCATCAGGGACTAAACTAAACCTTATATTCTAATCTATATATACCCATCCCCACCACCATATTTAGTAAATTAAATATAAATTCCCCCTCTACATAAATTGTCCAAAACCAATCAATTTAATAAGGAATGATAAACACTGTCCAATCTACCAGACTCTAACATTAAATTCACATTATTTCGATTCCTGGAAATGTGAATACTTTCAAGACTCTCCCTTTTATACTTATTATTAATACCATGTTCCAAAATATCCACATTCACAAAATCAAAAGAATGTAAAAACTTTAAACAATGCTCTTTTAAACCGGAAGTAATATGTGAGCTACGTAAACTATATTTATGTTCATAAATTCTCTTTTTTAAATATCTACCTATTTGTCCAATATAGTATTTATCACGATCCATGCAATTAATCTTGTAAACTACTCCTGATTTCCAGCATAGTTCAAGTCTATGTAAACAAGGGCAGTCTGACTATCATTATAATTTTAATTTAATTTTTAATTTAATTTGTATTTTTAATTTTTATTTTATTTTTATTTATTTATTTTTATTTATTTATTTTTTTATTTTTTTATTTTGTTT
This sequence comes from Sycobia sp. Sy_11, assembly GCA_018907035.1. NCBI lineage: Eukaryota > Metazoa > Arthropoda > Insecta > Hymenoptera > Epichrysomallidae > Sycobia > Sycobia sp. Sy_11. The sequence goes on from JACCIC010000029.1 coordinate 1,609,260, forward strand.
ATTTTTAGATTGAATTGACTGGACTGTAAAGCCAATAAAAAAATGTTTATTAATTAGTGAAGGATATTCCAATTACTAGCATGAATTATGCTTCGACGTGGAAAGCATTAGCAGCACGTTATAATAAACCACGATTCACTGTGAGTGCATATATTAACGTATTATTAAATATTCCTGTATTAGCGAAAGGCAAAGTTAAAGCATTAAGTTCATTTGCTAATGAGGCACATGGTTTATAGAAATTCTGATCAGTCGCCTAGAGGGAAAGTCGCGAATCGCTTGGGAAGCCGTGTTAAGCGCTAAAGATTATGAGACTTGTTAATAATCGGGTATAGGCTCGGAAATGCTTTCACAATTACCAACCTTTGCTGATTTTATAAATTTTCTTGAAACTCGCGCTCAGGCTTATAGTGTCGTAGATATTGTGAAGGCTAGATCGAGTAAAGGTAGTTCTAGTTCGAATAAAATATTAATAGAGCAACGCAATATTCACCATGCGAGCACTACTTCATTAGTACACTCATCTTCGCTGAAATGTGCGTTATGTGGAGAGAATGACTCGATCGCAAAATGCTTCACTTTTCGAAAAAAATCCATCTCGGAAAGACGCGATGAAATTAGACGATTATATCTATGCTACAATTGTTTAGGGCGACACATATAGCGAGAATGTAAATCGCAGAACAGTTGTAAGAACTGCAAAGGTAAACATCATACGATGCTACACAATGATGTGCAAATACTAACTACGCGCAATACTAATCAAGAGATAAAGTCGAGTGAGATTAAAACAGAAACCCCTAGTACCTCTCAACATGCAGTAAAGGTATTAACAGCATGTGTATCATGCAGTAATTTACGTGTAATTCTCGCGACGGCTCGAGTAAAGATCGCTGGTCCTGACGGAAGTTCTACAATTGTCTGTGTGCTCCTAGATCAAGGCTCGGAGGCAACATTTGTATCTGAGTCCGTTGCACAACTACTTCAACTACCAAGAGAATCGGTTCAAGTCTCAATGTTTGGTCTCGGAGAAAAGACCACTGGAACGGCTCACGCATCAACTCAGTTCCGATTATGTTCATTATTTGATTACCTAATTTTTATCTTGAAAAATACGCCCTTTTACTCCCGCGTTTGACGTCAAAATTGCCTGCTAGTGAAGCATTAAATATAAGCCTCTCGCAATTTACAAATATTACTTTGGCAGATCCATGTTTTAATATACTGAATACCGTCGATTTAATCATTGGAGCCAATATATATGGAAAACTTTTAAGGCCAGGTTTCAAAACAATCTCCCCTTCGCAGTTAATAGCTCAGGATACGGTATTTGGCTGGATCTTATCTAGTGTAACTCAGACTTCACAGCGGGCGGTGCTTTCCCCTTCAAGTTTCTTACAATCGTTTCATTATTTTACCGATGAAAAACTGCAGGATTATTTGCAAAAATTTTGGTTGCTTGAAGAGCTCCCTCCTCTTAAAATTTCTATACATCGAGAGGCCGAGATCTGCGAATCCGAGAATTGTTTTGAATAAATGGGCCGCGAATCATGCTGAGCTATTACCTGAAGGCATCCGAAAGGGCGAGGGAAGTATGATAAAAGAAATCGAAAGCGGTAGTATCATAAAGATGCTCGGTATTAATTGGGATCCAAAGCTTGATGTATTTAGCTTTAACTCCATTGCCGACAGAAATAAGAGATCGATGGCTGAAGTATCGCGACTCGCTTGCGTCTCTTCCCAAATTGTCGATACATCGTTGGCTGGGCGTGTTAAATATTGATACATCATGCCAGCTTCATGGATTTGCGGATGCATTTTCGCGTGCCTATGCGGCGGTCGTTTATCTTCGGGTTAATAAGGGGAATGATTTATTTCAGATTTCAGTTTTATCTGCCAAAACAAGGGTAGCAGCAGTACGAACTGTAAGCATACCTAATCTTGAATTATGCGGAGCAGTTCTACTAGTTAAGCTTATGAATCACATACGTAAATTAGATTTTTTTCGTAATTTAGAAATTTATATGTGGTTGGACAGCCAAATTGTGTTGACATTGTTACGTAAACATGCTTGCTCGTGGAAGACGTTTATAGCTAATCGCGTCTCATTCATACAGACGAAGCAGCCCTCTGCTGTATGGTCGCATTTTTTACACAAGATAATGCCGCTGACATAGATAAGCGAGGTTCTAATCCCGCCGATTTAAAGTCTTCAAATCTGTGGTGGTATGGTCCATCTTGGCTTTCATTATTGAAAGAAAATTGGCCACGCTCTTTAGAAGAAACGCGGGTTTTACATGCGCAGTCTGCTGCATCTGAGCCAGAAATACTTACTAGGTTTTCGAGTCTAACTAGGCTCATTCGTTTGGTTAGCTATTGCCTGCGACCACTGGTGAACTTGCGAAGGCGCACGAGTGGGCTACTCCCACTAACCATCGTTTTAACTACTGCCGAGCTACTTCCAACACGCGCACTAGTCATACGGCAGGCTCAGAAGCACGCATTCAGCCAAGAAATAAATTTGTTGCAAAATGGGAAACCTCTGGCTAAGCGACATAAATTATTGAAATTAAACGCAATGGTAGGTAAAGATGACGGAATCTTACGTGTGGGGGGTCGCCTTACGCTATCGAATTTATCACGAGAACAGAAGCACCCATCAATTTTGCCGCGATGTTCGTCACTCAGTCGATTATTTGTAGAATACGTACATCGTGCCGCGCTTCACGGTGGGTCTACCTTAACATCAAACGTACTTTTACAGTGTGTATCGATTTTAGGCCGTAAAAAATTAGTAAATAATATAATTCATAAGTGTGTGAAATGTCAACGTGGTAAGCCTCAGCTGGCCCATCAGCTAATGGGTGATCTACCAACGATAAGAATAACTCCGGTTCGCCCTTTTACGAACACCGGGCTTGATTACGCTGGTCCATTTTTCATCCGAATGTCTAAGAGACGCGGAGTTCGCTGTTACAAGGGGTACATTGCCCTTGTTATCTGTTTCGCCACTAGAGCCATCCACCTCGAACTAGTTAGCGATCTCACCACGGTTTTTTTTATTTTAGCATATTGGAGATTTGTCAGTCGACAAGGAATATGCAAAAATGTGTACAGCGACAAGGCTACGACCTTTAAAGGAGCTGGTAGTGAATTGAAATTAATGTTCAAGTCAGCATCAAACTTTTACCAAGAAATATCCGAAATTCTTGCAAACAATGGAACTTCGTGGATATTTATTTCCCCTACAACGCCGCATTACGATGGCTTATGCGAAGCGGGAGTAAAATCCACTAAATACCATTTAAAACGGGCTTTTAATGAACTCTCTTTAACATACGAAGAGTTTTCAACAGTTCTAACTGAAATAGAGGCTGGCTTGAACTCGCGTCCGCTGAGCCCTCTTTCAAACGACGCAGAGGATCTCAACACTCTAACACCGGCGCATTTCCTTATTGGAGCTACTTCCGGCCTACTTCCAGATGAAGAGCCACCTTTAGTGCCAGAAGGAAGACTCAAACGATATCAACTAATGCAGCGTATAAAAAACCAATTTTAGAAAAGATGGACCAAAGAATATCTGTGTCATTTGCAAGAAAAATCAAAATGGCGCGATGCTTCTCAAAATTTTCAAATTGATGAACTTGTTTTGATCCACGATGACCGCTATCCTCCCATAAAGTGGCCATTAGGGCGAATTATTGACGTTCATTCTGGAGCTGATGGACTTGTTATTACGATAAAAACGTCAACCGAAGTGTTCAAGCGCCATATAACACGAGTATGCACTCTACAGGTACCGAGTACAGCCTCAGAAGAACGAAGAACATGAACAAATTCATCACTTAATTAAATTTATTTCTTTGTAATTCGTTCGGTGGACGAAGGCGGACGATATGTTTGCTTATATTAAGTTTCCTGTATTATATAGACGAATGTTATTTACGGGACAGATGTTTGTAATATTTAGTTTATATGTGCGTCATTTTAGCATCTGTTGATATAATGCATTTTTATGATATAGTGGGCACTGTTTCGTACTCGTTTCCTAATTGGTTACTTTAACTGCCATCGCGGACAAATCCAGTGGGAGAACAGAGTCGATTCACGTGTCACATACTCCTTTATTTAAGGGAAAAGATTCAGAACGGTTTTAGCTAAGCTGCAGTGCAGGTCGTGTTTTACGCGTTGACGCAATAGTGCCGAGAAGTGTTGAAAATAAAACTCTTTGTGTTTGCGATTTGTGATACACACACGTGGCTACGTGATAATTAGTGTATATATGTTTCTCTTGTATGAGGTGTGCAAGCAATATCTTCAGAGGCACCTAGGTAATCTTAAGGTTTATTTTGTAAACGGCTTTTTTCCTCCATTCAGTTAATGGAGGTTTTTTATGCCCAAAAAAAGACCTTTGCAAAGATAATATTTATAAACAATTGATATAGTTTTATTCGTTCTACTGAATGTACCTTTCAGTTTTCAATTTAGCATTTCACACATAATTAAGTGAACAGATGGTATTTCAGAAGAAGGCTAATAATTCCTCACAAAGATTTTTTCCACTAAATTTTATATTTAAAAAATCTTCTATTATTTACAAAGGTTTAATAAAAGATATATTTAAAAGATTATTAATTTCAAATATGAGGTACTTACAAAAGAACCTTGAGTTTGAATAATCATTGGGTGTTAAAACTTCATCACGAGGACCCTTTTGATCCAAATTTTCTGGCATTGACAATGTATTTGAATAATCATCTACTTTTATAATAAAAATGAATTTATTATTAAATTAATTTAATTGAAAATAGAATATATTAATATAATATGTAAGAAAATTTGTATATAGTTTATATATATTATATTTTATATAATAGATAGTAAACTTTGTATATACTTTATATATTTTATATTATATATAATATATAATAAAATTTGAAAAAGATTCTTGCATTAAAAATGAAAAAAATATTTTAAAGCAATTCTTTTTATTAACAGTATTATGAAAATTACCTAAGTCTTTTCTGATGAAAATTTAGCAAAAAAAAATACAATATGTAATACGTTTTATATTGTACAATAAGATTCTTAATGTTGTTTCTAATCATAGAACAATTTAAGTTATTAGAATAATGATACAATTTTCTAACTTATAATAAAAACTGCAAAAAAATTTTTTTACATTATCATTGTTTAATTCTGCATTCATTATTTTATTACTTATTTCCATTTATTTAATTGTTTGAATTCATATTTTAATATTCAACAAGATATCTTTACAGATTTTAAAATAAATAAAATTAATACAGAGCAACTTCGAAAAGATCCAAAAATATTTTTATCATTTTCAAATCCATTAAAACAACCAAAGAAATTTTTCATTAAATCATCCATTTAGGTTTCAAAAAAACGAGTCATCTGAGAAGGATTGGTGATTATTTTAAAGTGATATCGACTATTTATCTCTTTACTATCTACCAGGACAAAAATATAATTAATAAGTAATAATTAAAACAAATAATTCTAACTAATGCCTAAGTAATAACTATAGTTATTGACATCATCTTCATTATAATTGTTTTGCCCAATTGGATTTCTGAAACTATCTCTGTAATGTTGATCATCTTCAAAGCCATAAAACATTCAATAAGTATTAGAATTATTTATGAATAAAAGTAATATATTGAAATATGTATGAACTATATAATCAGGTATAATCGTGAAATATCATATCCGTCTGCCACCTATATTATTATAGACACACTTTGCGTACTGATATGTATATATATATATATATATATATATATATATATATATATATATATAAAAACAAATTGGTACAATAATTATTGATATAATAATTATGACAACCTGACAGTCCTTATTTATAATTACCATATTATTTCACTCCATATTTGCATAATTAACCGTATGTAAAATTTTAAAATTACTCGACTGTATGAATTATTAATACTTTATTAAGTTACAAATGCAAATACATACCTTTTTATTGGAATGAAATTGAAAACACAATTTCTCATGTCTATCTTCATGCAATCTGTTATCCGTACACGAGGTACACATATACACAAACTTAATAATAATTATATTAGAACTTATTATAAATAAATAAATATATATATATATATATATATGTTATAATATATTTTTATATCGCAAATATAAAATATAATATATAAATTTAACGATGTTTCCGTAAACGCATCTATACGTTACGTATAACACGTGCTAATTGCATTAATGCGCAATATTATAAATATATATGCATCAACAAAATATATATAAATTATTTATATTTTAATATATGGATACATGCTGTCATCTGATGCATAAAAATATAATTTTGGAACCATAACCTAAAACTTGCACAAGCCAATCACGCTTCTATAATAGGTCCAGATTGCAAGCACGATTTGCCCGACAAATCCTGTGTCTAATTTGGACCGATTCTGGAAGCTCGGTTGGCTTCTCCAAAACGTGGATCTAATTTGGAGTGATTGGAGGTGCAGAAAATACCCAGATCAGGATCAGACAAAAATGTACGCATGGCGTTAATGTAGCTTCAGTTTATTGCACGACACGTAAATATGCCGATTTATACAGAGATAATAAGGAGAGATTGCCGATGCCATATACGAAAGGCTCGACGATTTTCGAGCGCCGGGAACGTGCGCCCTCTATAGGCCGAACTGCTACACTAACGCGCCAACGCTACGTCAAAGCTACGTCAGCATAAATTAGTGTGCGCATTTGTCTACGTCACGAGCTGTGACGTAGGCAATAAATATATATAGATATAGCTGTACGCTTCTGTCCAATGCGACGTTGCTGTTTTCCTTTCAATCATACAGAAGCTGAACCAAGTAATATCTAATATGCACACGAGCATTAGAAAGCAATTCAGACCCAAACTCCAATGCTAGCTTCATAATGCAGACGAATTTTTCATTCTACAAAAAATCAAAACTTGCCTTTCTTCCACTGAAGAAATTTCAAATTGAGTCTCATGATTTTGTGCTGAAATGGATATTCCACAATTAGATTAAAAAATTCATTTTGAATATTTTATGCTTCTATAAAATGTAGGAACAGAAAGAGAAAATTCATTAATTATTTCAAATATTAAAAATATAAATAATAATATATATGCATTATCAATAAAAAATATATAAGTATGTTAAGTAATTGTAAATAATAACACGAGCTTAAACATATTTTTAAAAAATACGAGTATGATGTAGATTTTAATGTTAACGTAGTTGATCAACCCATGTCTCTGATACTACATATTAAATATAATTCATAAATCACATACATTGTTTCTAGTTTACTTCACATTCAAACTCATACTTTTCACTTATATTTATTATAATCTACTCTGTATTGTTACTTATGGATATTTTAAACAATTCGTGTAATTCCGATTTAACACAAAGATTACTCTAAGTTCCAGCATTAATGTGCTGGAGCAACCTCCTTTGTACCCCGGGCAACGCCATTTCCGTTCGCCGGTATACGCACGGAATTCTATTGAGCAATTGTAGACTGAGTAGCTGGTATGGACTTCATGCTGCCCAATCCTGGCAGTGGTGTTGTTGGTAGTGAGGGGTGGCGTTTCGCGGGAAAGATGAAGTTCGGAGGCGGCGCTACTGCCATGTCCATCAGGGCCGGAATGAGATTAGCTACCATTGGCCTGCTGAATGGCTCATGTAGGCTTGCTCCGGGCGCAGTTTCCGTGTTTGATTTGAACGGATTCGTATTAGGAGGGTAGTACCTCTTTAAGTACGATATGTGTACCGTCGTCTTTTTCTCGCTGTTCATGTCCTCTACCTCAAATATTACGGGGGAGATTTTTTTGGTTACTCGACAAGGGGCACTTGACAAGGTTACTCGACAATAAATTTTGGCGCTAATTTCGCAAAGAATTTTTTAGCATACATACTTGATCGTTTATGCCGAACGTATCCTGCCTCCGTTTCCGGTTATAATATTTGGCTTGTTTCTCGCCGGCTGCACTCAAGTTTTTTCTTCCCATCTCGTAGATCGCCGGCAGCTTCTTAACTCAATTCAGCCAGTCGGAGGACGTTGGTGTCTGTAATTGCGGTATTACTTCTTGAATGTTTCTGTATGTCGGCATCTCTCTTGGCTGGCGGCCAAAATTTAGAAATGCCGTCGAAGTTTGAGTACTCGCGCGTACGGCGGTATTTACCGCAAACGGGAACTGAGGGAGGTGCAAGTCCCAATCTTTGTGGTCGTTTCCTATGAAGGTGGTGATCATAGTTTTGACCACTCAATTAACTCACTCTACGGGATTTGCCTGCGAATAGTAGGGCGCTATGTAATGGTGGGTGATGCCCAATCCGCTTAACTTGTTTTTAAGCATGTTATTGGTAAACTCTGTGCCGTTGTCTGTGATAAAATATTTTGGGCACCCCCACTTGAAGACGATCAGCTCTTCGAGCGCTTTGGCGATAGTATCCCCTGTGGCCTTCCGTAGAGGTTGTATCTCGATATACTTGGTAAATAGGTCCTCGAATATTAAGAGGTACCTATGCTGACCTTTGCTGGCGGGGAAGGGCCCCATTATGTCAGCTGCAACACTGGTCCATGAGCCTTCTATGTTTCGCTGGACCATTAGGCCTGCCGGTGCTCTCTGAGATACCTTATGTATTTGGCACTAGGGGCAGTGCTTGACATAAGCATGGATGTCTCTACGCATCCCCGGCCAGTAGTAGTGTTGGTGGATCTTATGTGTCGTCTTTTCGACGCCGAAGTGTCCGGATATCGGGGTGTTGTGACACTCATATAAGACTCGTTCTCTATCTTTGTATGGTATTGTCAATTTACAGTCATCAGGATTGTCGCCTATGATGTTGATGAATTCATTCAGGCGATGTTTGTATAGCTTGTCTCCTCTGACTGTCCTGTCTGAGTGTTTATCTGGATCTCATTGTATATTTCTGATTTTCTTGTTGTATCATCTGTCTCTCTCGATAGTGGTTATCGGAGCGGTAGGGGATTGGGATTGTTGGGGGGTGGGTGGATCTAGAGAGAGTATCTGGTACATGATGTAAAGCGCCTTTTCTATGTATGATCTCCATATTCTAAGCTTGAAGTGCTGTCGCTCATCTTGCTAGACAGCCTGTTGGGTTCTTGAGAGTGTGTAGCATCTTGAGACTACTATGGTCTGTGATGACCGTGAATCGGATTTATCCTTGTTAATTTGTAGCCCGACCTCATTGAGTCGGGTGAGCACCGCAATTAATTTTCGAGTGTGCTGCTGGAATGTCTTAGTGGCGACTATTATGTCGTCCATGTAGACGAAAACGGTCGGTTGCCATTCCGGCTCAAAAATATGGTCCATACCTCTTTGAAAGCTGGCTGGGGCGTTAGTCAGCCCGTATGGTAGTCTAGTATACTGTAATAAGGCCCTCTGTGGGACTACAAAGGCGGTGAGTTCTTTGCTGGCTGGATTTAACGGAATCTGATGGTACGTCTGGCTCAGATCTATCTTAGATAGATACCGAGCATCCCTTAGGTTGTCTGACAAGACATCCATGTGAGACAGCGGATACGCGTCTTTCCTTGTTATGTGTTTTACCGCCCTGTAGTCAATACAGAAGCGAATCTGCCCATCTTTCTTGGGCACAATCACAGGGCAACTACTCCATGCGCTTGTGGATGGCTCAATAATGCCCTCTATCAGCAGCCGATTTATTTCGTTGTGCGCCTGTTTGAGTAACCGGTCTGGAATTCGACGTACCCGTTGTTTCATGGGACGGTGTCCTTCTACGTCGATGTGATGCGGCTGCATCCGCGCCAGATGCTAGGTTTTGCTTGGTATGGGTATCAGATCGTATAGCACCCGATCGAGTTCCTGCCTTTCTGCCGCATTTAGACGGGCTACTCCATTCACGGCTGCTATGGCGGTGATGGTTTCCAGAGGCACATTAGCTGGCGTCACGAAGTTTCGTTTTATTTTTCGGTGTGTGTGCCACGTGGCGATTGCAAAATTTATGGTGATCTTCATTAGGGTGAGGATGTTAATCCATATTATGAGGTCGTATTTTAGTTTTTCGATACTTTAAATCGGGCCTTAAAGCGTTGGCCATCGATTTGCAGTATCAGGTCAAGTTCTCCGTCATTTGGGCAGAACTTTCCATCAGGCATTTGCATATATGATGTTATCGGTAGGATCGCTGACTCTACCAATTTGCCTGAGTCAGGCCCGATATAGGATTTCCTAGCCCCTGGATCTATTAGCGCGGGAAAAATCTTTCCCATGATTTCTATGCTTAAGAATAATCTGTTCTCTTCTTCGTGTATTTGTGCCGTAGGGCGCGTGCTTATTACGTCCCTGGCTTTAGGGCATTGTGTCCTGGGGTTGTTCTTCGTTGTGCGTGGAGCCGTATCACGGGGGTGTCAAGGCTGGTATGTTAATACTGGTACTGCAGTATAATTGCAATTAATCAATTGCCTCCTTGAGTGGCTGTTATAGTATAATAAATTACATTAATTGTTTAGTAGTATTAATGCTCCATCAATACTCCTTGAAGTGACTTGTAAGTTGTTCAATTTCTTTAAAGTTGATAGTTATCACTGAAAATTGTTATTATATATGTGTGTTGTTTTTTTTGTAAGTATTATTATTTAGCTATCAAGGGAAATTATACTATATCACCAAAGCCGTTTCAAAACTTATTTATTGCATGGTATTTATTTTAATTTTATTATAATTTATTTATTATATGTTATGATGATGCCTTGTCTTATTTATTTATTGTTTGTTGACTTTACCCGCTAATTTATAATATTTATTGCTTTATATATTTAGTTATATTTGTTGTATTAGTGTTATTTATTTTTAGGTGATGATCATCTATTTTATTATGCTATTCAGAAAGAACAGGTTGATTATTGTCACAGTGCCTCTAGTCGTTCAAGTTAACTATATATAGTGTCTAATTTAAAGTTTATTTTAAATTAACTGATTTTATATTTATACTTTACTCGCTATGGTCTCAATCTTATTCCAAACACTTAGGGCATAATTAAACCATATGTGAGATCACCTGGAGTTCTACACATATATGAAAAAAAGAATACCGTAGACCAGGTACATTTAGTCTGTTTAATTTACTATTTTCTCTTCCTATACGTACTATCTTCTTCTAATAATGGAGGAATGCAAGATAAATGCCGATGATTGAGATGCTTTATTCGCATATATTCTTATACAGCATTCTCTTCTGCAAATCTTCAGTACAAGTACTTAGTCAAGTTAATATGGGGGTCACTGAACTTATTGGTTAGTTAAAGAAAATCTTTAAGTCACACATCTAGTTTCAATTTCGGCTATTTCTGTAGCAGCTGTTATTATACGATATGTTACAGCTTTTTAATACTGCAAGTGGTTCTTATTTCTTAGTGAGCGTTATTTTAATAAAGGGAAAATTCTACTGTGCTGCAGCTGTCAGCTGGCATAGTGCAAGATAAGGGGGTAATATGACGAACAATACCACTACAGATTCGTATATATAAAGAAAAGTATAAGGGACAAGGTTGATTTTGTATAAGGGACATGAACTTCGGAAGGAGCAACGTTACACATATTTATAATGAATAATATTTTAAATATGTATGTTATGTATATATGAATGAATATAAAATATATGTAAGATAAATGTAATCATGTAACAATAAAAGAAAATATGTATATATATATACATACATATATATATATATACATATATATATATATATATATATATATATATATATATACATGTATAATGGATATAAATGCGAATATTAATAGTATGTAAATAATATCAATATTAATATGCCTAAGGTCAGAATAACAAACACAGCAGATAAATATGTCAGCTAAACACAACAAGTGCACACTTTAAATTGTATACCTTTTCCTGTTACACATTATTATATACTAAGTCATATAATACTGTGTAATATTATCACATACATATTACTCTTACTACCTAAGTTTGTTATATGCCGACGCATAAGCCCCCTAGCGTCTTGCGCGCGTGTTTACACTGTATAGGAAAAACATCTCCGAAACCCCCCTTTCTCTGCTGCGGCGATTCCGGGCTAATCAGCGCTTGCGACCACTAGCGCTTCGGCCCAAGCTGACCTTACCCCTTCCCTCCTCCTCCTTCCCCAGTCCTCTACCTCATCGGTCCTGCTCAGGACCGTCTCGTGCGTAGCAGACGAGGTGAGCCACCCACTCCCCCTTCATCCCCGCCCACCTGCGGGTGGTGTCTCACCCCGAAAGCCCTTCTCAGGGCCGTTCTATTCGTAGAGGACCGGGCGAGCCACCCACTTCCCCCTTATTCTCCCACCCATCTGCGGGTGGTATTTTGCCTCCTAGGCCCTTTTCAGGGCTGTCCTATTCGTAGGGACCAGGGCGAGCCACCCACTCTCTCCTCTTTCCCCTCTCGACCTCCCGTTCACGGGCAGTGTCTTAGTCCGAACCGGAAACCCAGATCAGACGGACGGTGTTCGCGGTGTGGACTCCGGGTTGGGCACCTCTCCGAAAGGAGTTACAGGCTTGGCGCTCAGCAGCTTCGAATAAGAGTGGTGACCAAGGCCTCCGGAGACCCACCGGCGCGTCGGGAGATGCGCCTGGGGATTGTCGGAGGGCGATTTCCTCCGGGTAACTCTCCGGGGTCCGTACTCGGGGCCTTTCCTCATCCCCCCTCCCTACGGGCCGGTGGTCGAAACCGGTTGCAGGGGTTGGGGTCGGGGCCGCTTAGGCTTTAAAAGAGCCGACCATGGGGGGGGAGTAGCATCATCTCCCTCCCGACCAGGACGGAAACATGAAGTCAGCCTGCTCTTGCCCGGAAATTTCGGAGAGATGGTCTCGCTGCAGGCCTAGAAGGCGGAACAAGAGGCAGCGCGCCAAGCGGAATTTGCGGCGCCACCGAAAACGGACAATAGCGCCGAAGGCCAAAAAAAAGGACGTAAGGACGTTCGGGAAATCGACTTGGAGCTGCCGGACTTGTCTCTCTCAGAGGCCACCTCGGAAGATGAGGGACCCTAGAAGGCCGTTCGGATCACGGTGGTTGTTCCGACTGCTCCCGAGGCCCTCGACGTGCGGGCCGAGATCGGCATCCGCCGCCCCACTCGGCCCTCGCTCGTGGTCCCTCCCCGTTCGTCTCTCCATACCGGACCCCTCCCCGGTATCACCCTCACCATCCAGCCAACGGCCACAGGCGCAGCAGCACCTCCAACGGCCTGCCCGACGGGAGTCGAGCAGCGCGAGAGAGAGAGAGCGAGACCAACATCGCCGCAGCCGCGGCCGCCTGCCCTACGGGTGTCGAGCGAGAGTGAGAGCGATGACTGCCACGTCCCTACTAGCCAACGAGCCCGAGGTCTCCCTGCAGAGAACAGCACAGACATGTAACTGTCCGCTAGGTGTGCTATAGCCTAGGGTCGTCGCCCAATTAAACAAAGATTACGTCACATACCCGATCGACTGCTCCAACAGGCTCACGAGGAAATCGACAGGCTGCTGGCAAAGGGCATCATAGAGCACTCAGAAAGCCCATGGAGCAGTTGTCCGGTAATAGTCCGGTAATTGTAAGAAAGACGGGAAAATCAGATTCTGTATAGACTACAGAGCGGTCAATCAAATCACACGCAAAGACGCGTATCCGCTGCCACACATGGATGTGTTGTTAGACAACTTAAGGGACGCAAAAGACTTGACTAAAATAGACCTTAGTCAAGCATATCACCAGATTCCCCTAGACGAACGCAGCAAAGATATCATCGCATTTGCAGTACCGCAAAAAGGTCTATATCAATATATCCGCCTACCATATGGACTGACCAACGCCCCAGCTACCTTCCAACGAGGTATGGATCTCATATTCGGGCCACAATGGCAGCCGATCGTATTCGGCTACATGGACGATATTATAATCGCCACACGAATCTTCGAGCAGCATACTCATGAACTAACAGCGGTGCTCGCCCGCCTTAACGAGGTCGGGCTTCAAATTCATAGGAATAAATCTGAGTTTTGCTGCCCCGAAGTTAAGTATCTAGGATATATCATAGACGAATACGACCTGCGCACAGATCCAGAGAAAATTCGCCCGGTAAGTGAGTACCCGAGGCTGACAAATCTAAAACAGCTGAGGGCCTTTTTAGGAATGGTAGGCTGGTATGCCCGCTTCACTCAGTCACTAGCGGACATAAAATTACCACTAACACGATTGCTCAAAAAGAATACCAAATGACACTGGGGACAGGCTCAGCAAGAAGCCTTCGATAAACTAAAAATCCTACTCACGCAAGCGCCTGTGCTGGCTCAACCCACGCAGAATAGCCCATACATTCTGCAAACTGACGCAAGCAATTATGCACTCGGAGCAGTTCTTAGTTAGAAAAATAACGGAGAAGAGCATCCTATTGCTCACGCAAGTAGGACACTGAGTAAGGCTGAAGCAAATTATACTGTTACAGAAAAGAGTGCCTAGCAGTCTTGTGGGCAGTTGAAAAATTTAGAGGTTACTTGCTATGCGAAAAATTCACAGTGATTACCGACCATAGTAGTCTCAAGTGGCTGCGCACACTCAAAAATCCGGCAGGCCGCCTAGCAAGATGGGCAACAGCACTACAAGCGCACAATATGGAGATAGTACACCGAAAAGAAGCGCTTCATCACGTACCGGATGCACTTTCACGACCCCCTCACACAGAGGAATCCCCTACCGCCACTCTCACGTCCATAGAGAAAGACACCTGGTACGAACGAAAAATGCGCGAAATTTAAGACCATCCAGAAAACTACCCAGACTGGACAATCAGAGGCGATAGAATGTATAAACATCGGCCAAATACATTTTCCAACGCCATAGACGAAAGCCCAGACGACTGGAAACTGGTCATACCAGTTAAAGATAAAGAAAGGGTGTTATACGAGTGCCACAACACCCCTACGCCAGGACACTTCGGCGTAGATAAGACAGTGTACAAAACAAGCCAACTATACTACTGGCCTAGAATGAGAAGGGATGTGTATAAATACATAAAGCACTGCCTAGACTGTCAGATACATAAAATATCGCAAAGAGCACCGGCTCTAATGACCCAAAGAAACATCGAAGGCCCTTGGACATCTGTAGCAGCTGATATCATGGGACCTTTTCCGGCCAGTAAGGGACAACACCGATACCTACTGATTTTCGAAGATTTATTCACGAAATACATCGAAATCAGACCACCTAGAACAGCAACAGGATAGGCAATCGCTAAAGCGTTAGAAGAGCTGGTGATTTTCAAATGGGGATGCCCAAAATATTTAATCACGGATAGTGGCACAGAATTTGCCAACCACTTGCTTAAAAACAAGTTGGACGAAATACGAATAATTCACCAGTTTGTAGCACCATATCACGCACAGGCGAACCCTGTCGAAAGGATAAACCGAACAATAAAAACGATGATCTCGATATCCATCGAACACGGCCACAAAAACTGGGACCTCCACCTGTCCGAACTTACGTTTGCCGTAAATACCTCAGTATATGCTAGCACGGAAGCATCGCCGGCATTCCTTAATTTCGGGCGAAATCCGAGAGAAATGCCGACGTATAGAAACATCAACGGACAGACACTAAAAATCCAGTCTTTAACACCGACAGACTGGATTGATCGAATGAAGAGATTACCAGCAATTCACGAACTGGTAAAAACAAACCTAGAATCAGCCAGCTCAAAACAATCAAAATATTACAATAAAGGACGACGACAAGAAACCTTCGAAGTGAACGACATGGTATGTCGACGAAACCGTGTACTATCATCGGGTCCCGATAAATTTTCGGCAAAATTAGCGCTAAAATACATGGCACCGTGTCGCATCATCAAAAAGATTTCCCCAGTTTCAGATACCATCCCCCTAACATCATTCCTGCTTCTTTCACAGGTGCCACATCCAACAAAGCGAAAAATGCAGAAGGGCGAGGCAGAGGCCTGCGCAGATTGTTAGCGACCGGAAAATCGCGCAAACCCGGGAAAGCTATTAGCCCCCTAAACCAAAATCCCCACTTAAATACGTCTCTCGAAATGCGAGCGTTAATAGACGCGTTGAAAACCCAGAAACGGTAACCAGCGAAATAACCGATCTGATTGCGTTCAGCCCGAACGCAACACAGGAAATCCCAATAGAGGAAATGAAGCTGACAGCTATTCAGCCAGAGATCGACGAATCCTTCACCCTGTCCCTACTAGACACAAGCGTGCGTACACTTGAAGATATAACTGAGAATATCCTTACCGATGCCATCGAAGAAAACAACACCCCCGGCGATCGTCCGCAACGACGTAAAACTACGAAAGGCGCACAACAACAAGAGTGCGATCGTCCGTAACGACGTAAAACTACGGAAATCGCAGAGGATAACATCATTTGCGCTCGTCGGCAACGACGTAAAACTACGCTGACAACAGGTGAAGAAATTACAAATGGCAATACAGTTGACACCCGTCCAGAACGACGCGAAAATATCATAAGATCAGAACAAGAAATAAAGGGCACTCATAGAAATGGCAACTGTATCACAACACCCAAGGAAGTAATCAAAAAGATTTCAAATGATACAAACAACACTACGACAACGCCAGAAGAAAAGCCTGAAGAGTTAGACCAAGAAGAGGTACATGACAACCGTTAAAGGATCACAACAACACCCGAAAAAGAGATAAAGGAGTTAGATACAAATGGACAACCAGATCCTACATCAAGTACAGATTTTCCCCCATATAAGGAACTGAGACGCCCTTCGCGGAAAATCCCAAAGGAGACGGATTGGATCTACAATCCGTTTAAAAGGGTATACGAGGACTTAGGCGACACGATCCCAGTGGACAATGAGTCAGACAGCGACTCTTCCCGAAAGACGGGACCGCTTGAAGATAGCCTGAAGAATAGGCGTCCAGAAGACGCGATCCCATATACTTCGGGACGCCAAATACGATCGATTAGCCCACTTCCCTACCGGCCAGGCCCGAAATTCGATCGGAAAAACATCCCCAAAGATCAACCACCACAGGCAAAAGTGGAACCTATAGTGTACGTGAGTACACCTGAAGACGGCAAAGTCCAGCTTTACCGCGGCGATCGATGCGCCTTTATGCGATCGGTCGCGACGCAAAAGACCGACAGGTGGAAAACTCGCCCAAGAACATCAGGTGCTCCGAATTCACAAGAGGAAGGGAAAATTATCATACCCACGAAATACCGTGAGGAAGAGTAATTACCAGATGACGAAGGAGCCTGTGCCGGCAACATAGTCCATACCCCTCTATCGCATTCGTCTGATCACACCCAAAACAATGTGAATCAAAATCAAGGAGAGATTGTAAGAAGATACAATCCATTCACGATTCCGACGCAACCAATCCCCGTTGCAGGCGTAAAAAGCCCACCCCATATGCCAATGGCGACGCAAGAAAATTCAGCCACAAACACAGTGCCACGGGCAACATCAATACCGGCACTCATGGAGCTGACGGTCACGTCACCCCCAAACTTCGTACCTCCCTCACGACCGCACCCGTCCTTATCGACCAAGCTACTACCAGGTTTAGAAAACTTTATAGGAAAGAAGAAGAGCACTCCTCAACACATAATACCGGATTTATCGATGTCTACCGGAAGGTGCACCTCACCTACACCTGGCCGCTGGAACTGTGGTGCGCAGGGGCATCGCTACTCCACCTGCCCACACCCCCAGAACCGTAAGTTCTGCTACAGGTGTGGCAGAGCGACCCGAGACGTACATACTTGTACGTCCTGCCCAGAGCGATCGACCCGTGTCGCTACGTCTTGGGAGGGGGAGAGCGACCGCGATACGCAATCGGGCCAAAGGATCAAGATGAAGCGCCAGGATGCGATAGATAGCGCGCGAGAAGCGGACATGGCGGAGCCAAAACTAGAGCAGCCTGCTGCAAACCCCCAGTCGCGCACAACGTAGCGCAGACCATTAAGGAAGTCACAGGCGCTCTCGCTCAAGGTTCGCAACCGGTCATGATAGTCATGCCGGGAGCGACAGTTTTGTATTAATAAGTAAACGACACTTCCATCGCCACGCTACGTCCCGTTCAACTAGAGTCATCCCTACCGCGCTAAGTTCCCTACCGAAGTCCCCTAGTAAAGTTCACGTGTGAGTAAACACAAATTCCGCGAAATGTAGGCAGAATACATATGGCGACGTACAGAAGTTACCACACGAGACCACATGGATAACGAATACACACACACATATGCCCACACACACAGGCATGTAGTAACCCCACTATCACTAGCATGAGAACGCTACTTAGCATAAATAAGTAATGCATAATAAATAAATGGCGCAGCGTCGGCGGGCGAGAACGAGTTGGTTTACAAACCATGGAAAATGAGCAGACAATGGCTCACCCTGAAACCTACTTGCCTAGCCCAGCAACGCTGCCCCAGCCAATAAACAAAAACCATTAACCAACCACTAACGATCAACCCCATTCCAGCCACATCCGGAAGGATAACTCGAAGAAGACGATACCAAAGTCACATTACACAAGCGACAGACATATAAACAATACTGCAGAAGACCATGCAGACTTAGACGACTGATGATACAAGAAGACGAACACAAGAAGAGCAAATTAAAGTTAAACATAGATGTAGACAAATATGATAGAATAGAATAGGCTAGAATAGGACAAAAAATAGAATAGAATAGAATATAAAAAATATATATATACTTGATAAAGTTGAATAGTTTAGGATACACAACAAAAAATATATACAATACATGAACAACATAGAAATAGCGTTAAAATAGGATTAGAAAAGAAACTAGAATATAGGTAGTTAGTATTGGTTAGACAAAAGTTTTGAATTATATAGAGTCACGAACAAAGTACTGACTATGTGAACACCAGCGGGTACTCGATTAAACTAAGAAAAAAATTTCCCTTCGATATTGTATAAAACTTAACAACTTAAGGCATCACTTACCCCGAGCGGACGAGTATATTTCATTTTTTACGATTTTTAGTTTTTTTTATTTACCGCACGCATCACTAAACCTTTTCCTCTTCACCACTTACCCCTTCACGTTACGCAACCCAGCGCAAGCCCAACGCGCCCCGTTGGTTTTGGGAGGGGGAGTTTGTAACCGTAGAAACTGTCGGTTCCGAATAAAGGTTGAAAAACCGAGCGTGCGCGCGTGTGCGAATCAGCTACGGCATACGCCGGAAGAGTGCGCGCGAAGCGCCGGGAGTGAGGAGAGTAAGAGAAGCCGCAAGAGACATTCTGCCTTCGTGCTCCAGCCGCCGGATAGTATAGTCGAAGCTTTCGCTACAGTATTGATAGCTATTTGTCGTACTTCCAAAAACCCCGAAACGTGTGGCCATCCGACAGTCGCTCATGTTGATATAGTTCATTAGATTTTCCTGAACACGTCATCCCTGTTCACCTTAAGAGGATAACTGCGTGTGCAGCATGCGCCACAGCGAGAGGATGCCGCGCAACCCGCGCGAGCCACTGCTGCCACAGCGAGAGGACGCCGCGCAACCCACGCGAGCCACCGCTGCCTGAACGAGAGGACGCCGCGCAACCCGTGCGCTCCAACGGTAAGAGAACGCAGTCACAGCAGCCGCGTCAGCTTAAGGGCAAGTCATGTAGTATAATACTTGGTATGTTTGCGCCCGCCGTCGCTGTCGCCATTTAAGTAAAGCCTCTTGCGGCGAACATCGCGTAATCTTCCCTCATCCCTCTTCCCACGTCCCCCGTGTGCGCGATAGGTGTTAAATAGCCGCGGTCATTATCATATTATTAGTGTGTACAGACGTCGCGGAACCCGCTCGCGGTAAGTTACTGTGTGTAAATATAATGGTAACGTTCGATATATGTAAGTGTCGCGAAATAAAGTTTGTATAATACTCCCGCATATGCATTGTATTTCATTCTCTTTCGTAGCCCCCTATTCACTCTGTAATTTCAGCCACCACGACCAACAGCGACAGAACGAGAATCGGGTGTCTGCCCGATCTGAGTAACCAGATAAGAATATAAAAAATTACAGGTTACAATATATATACACATTGTTTCGAGGTTGTTGGTAATGCACCCTATTTTTCTATCATTTCTTTTCCTTAAACTAAAAAAAAAAAACATAGTATATTGTCTATTCTGAAGTTAATATAATGTATAAAAATAAGAATATAATTTATCGTCACAAATTATGTTCAGTATTTTTGTATGTTTTAGTTCATATTTGTTCATATTTTAGTAGATCTTATCAGAATGCATGTTTTGTATTTAACATTTTCTTTAAATTCAAACAATACTTATGAGGAACAATTCAAAATTTTTTGCTGAGTATATTTTATACGTCATTCTATGTATATTTTTAAAGAACTCTGACATTTTACTAATTTAAGCAATGCTTTCTCATACTTCCGGGACGGCGCAGAGTGGGACCAAATGCACGTTTTTTTCAAAAATCCACGGCCTCCTTAATTCTTAACAGATTTTGACGAATTGTCATCCTATTAAATTAATTAATAAAAGAAAACGATTCGATGGCAATTGATAATTATAATCAATATTTCTATCAACTTCAAAATGTAAAAACTATTGCTTTGATATGAAAGGGTGATCTTTTGAAATAAAATTTAATATACAGTGTACCATGATTGACGGTAAAGTGCGTAATGTATTATACGTCATCAAAATACGTTATAAATCATCAAATTTTTGCAATATCTGTAATGTTGGGCCTAAATATGTTAATGATATATTTTATATTCGTACTCTTTCATTTAACAGCGATTATAATAAATTTGGTCTATCCATTAACATGCATTTCGAAACAAGAAGTTTAACAAGATCTGAAAGTTGAACTATTTTTGCTCGTAGATATCGCTAAACAGGGATTCGGTACACAGAACACTGAAAATGTTTTTAAATTTAACTAATTTATCGGAACATCATGTATTCAAAAAAATGTTGAAAAATCATGTAATCATTTCAATTCATATACAAGAAACTCAATTTTCTGCTTTTTCTTTTTTAAACTGCAACTTCAAATGATTTGACATAATTCTAAATATTTTATTTTGAAATCCATAATATAGCTTTTATAGTAAATATATGTTATATTATTTTTATAATGACATAACTTTAAAATAACTTTAAGATAATAAATTACAAAAAATTGTAGAGCTTTAGCTAGTATCTCAAGCCTTATAGAATTAGGAGAACTAATTTCATTGCGTGAAAGAGAATTCTATGAATTAGTAGATAGGGTACAATTGGCCCATTTACAAAAGAATTCATTTTTCTCAATAAATATCAATTTTAGAAGAAAAATATATAGAACAAAAAAGACGTATTTTTATTCGATCTATAAGTTTTTTTAAATGTCACCGAAAAACTATATATTTCAATATTTTAACCTCAAAAATGTTATTTTATAAATTTTTTCCACGATAATCGCAATCAGCAATTAAATTTACGTCAAATTGGATATTCCATGTATGAAATTTTTTTTTATTTTCATAGAATTATTCAACTTAATATGTTTTTTTAATTTGAGGTTAGATTGTAGTTTAAAAAATACATATATAAAGGCGCAATGCGAAATTAAGGTAAGATCATTTACGAGTATTTAAAAAAAAATTTCGTCATAATTCGTCATATCTATTAAGAATGAGGTGGCAGTTTTGAAATAAAAAAGTACAGTTGGTCCCATTATGCGCCGTCCCGGAAGTACGCGAAAGCATTGCTTAAATTAGTAAAATGTCAGAATTTTTTAAAACATTCTTTAAAAACATCTGAAAATTAGCGAAGTACCACAAAATAAAGCATAAATAATCTTATATCGGAGTTCAGATTATAAGAAAAGCATTGTGGAATTCTGTCCACATCATCGAAAGGGTTTTACAATGGGAGATTGCAAAAAAAACTTCGCTTTTTATAGACATTTGATACTAATTAAAGTTGTCAATGTATGTTTGAATCTAAAGATGCTAAAATTTATTTTGTGATATTGAAATTATGAAAAACCATATAAAGTCCAATCAAAGATATATATGATTTTTATATAACGCATATACAAGTCCTTTACCGATTAAATTTTTTTTAATCATAATTTTACAAATCATGAAAATAATAAAATGAAAACTAAAAAAGGTTTGGGAAAACTGATTTTTAAAAATGCTTTGGAAAAGTAATTCCTTAAATGTGAACAAATCAACAATATTAATAAAGGGGCTTATTTTTAATAATATATATATATATATACACAACATATATATATTTATTATTATTATATTATATATTATTATCACATCAAATTACAGACAAAAATTTCGTTTTCTTTTTTACAGAATGTGCAAGTAAGTTTACAGTGGTTTTTTCTAAAATGTTAGGTCTGGACTATCAGGCTGATGGGAAAAAATTTCCCATCCACTATTTTTTAAATATTTTTTGACCGAATCCGCAACAGGCGACTGAACGTTCTCATAATGAAAAATAACGGACTCATGGGTGGTCTTATATTCTGGCCGTATTTTTGAGGAGTCTGTGAATGCTATTAATGCATTTCCAATGACCGTTCTCCAAGAACATTCCTGAAAAACGGCCATCAGAATATGTGTGACTCGACACAAATCTCATGTCACTACGCACTAAACACATATCTCCGTGTTGCACCGACACCAGACCGGAACTGTTATGCACATTACTTCAGCCTGGGCGGCTGTCCTTACGTGGTCATTTCACGTTCATACGTTTCATCCCAGGTTCTCATGCATACTTGGTACATCGTTCACTCTCACATACTTTTATCATCCAGACATCCATCTGCTTTTTTGCTCGATAGTTCATTCGTAACGTATTTTGCGATCTACCGCCAGCTGTCCGCGTCAGTTGTCATAAGTTTCAATACGTTTTCTGGCATGATCTCGCCTATCCTCGTCTGTAGCCCTAGTCGTAACTCGGTCCAATGATCGCACACAAACAACGTGTTCTCCACAGCGTCCCAAGCCCATCCGCAGTACGTACATTCCAGAGAGGTAATCCTCTTCATCCTGTAGAGGTACTTACGAAAGTATCCATGTCCGGATAGAAACAGGGTAAGGTAGAATATTACATCCCCGTGTTGTCTCGCCCTCCACGGACCGATTTCGGGTATAAGTCTTTTTGTCCATTGTCCACGTTCGTCCATCGTCCACCGTCTCTGCAACGTTTCGATCGTCTTTATCCATTTTTCTGTTGCAACGTCTTCCCTTCCAACGTTCGAACTCCGCTCGTCAAAACGTTTCCGTTCGGCCGTGAGTAGATCGATGGGAATGACCCCAGCCATTACGAAAACCGTACTGTCGGACACGGTCCGATACGCGCATGTGATTCTTAACGCGCCCACCCTTTGTACGCTTTTCATGGCATTCCCGCATTTTCTGATATTCATCGCGTCGCCCCGTAAAGCAGGATCGAGTGGGTAACGCTCATCAGCAGTCTTCGCACATTCTGTCTAGGTCTTGTCGTGTTGGCCATTAGTCTGCTTAAAGCCTTTGTCTTTTCAGCTCCATTATTGGTCACGTTTCATAGGTGCGGCCAGAAGCTCAGTTTCGTATCCAAGGTTACTCCAAGATACTTGACCTCTCTCCTGGTCTCCAATCTTTCCGTTCGTAACATAATCGGAATTACCGTCTCTATAGGTCTGCGAGTTGGTAGCAGTAACTGGGTCTTTTGCAGCGCTAGTTGCAGTCCGTGGTCTGTCATCCATTCGGTTATCCGTCACATGACCTGATTCAGCTCTAACTGAATCATATGATAGTCGCGCACAACTATCACGACTACCACATCGTCAGCGTATGCTACGAGGCGTACGTGCAAGGGCATGTCCAGTCTTAGTAAGCTGTCGTACTATACGTTCCAGAAGTCGGAGCCCAGGATGGAACCCTGCGCTACCCCCGCTGTCACACGTTTTCGTTTCTATCCGTCCAGTGCCTCGTACGTCAATCCTCGGTCCCGTAAATAGTCCCGTATGATACATACAAGGTAGTAGTCAACCTTAAAAGTAGACTTCAACGCTCCCAGTATATCTGTCCATTTCGCTGAGCTGAACGCGTTTTGGACGTCCAGGGTCACCAGTAGAACCAGTGGTCTGATCGCATGGCAGAACCTGTTCGCCGAATGAAAGATGTTCGTCACGTCACCTACAGCCCCTATTATCGACCATCCTTTCGTAAATCCGTGTTGTTGTTCGGATAGGTCTGCGGCGTTTTTAATTGCCTATAGCAGTGTTGGTCTTAGTAGTAGCTCCAACAGTTCCCTATCGTATTAAGTAGGAAGAGAGGCATGTACGAAGAAGGGAAATCAGGGTTCCCTTTAGTTTTACTGATGAGAACGAGGCTCCTTCTATTGTCTCCTAAAGATTCCCTCCATCAGGCACTCATTGTACAAGTCTAAAAGGATACCCGGGCGACGTAAAGCGACCACCCGAATCACCTCGTCAGGTATGCCATCAGGACCCAGAGCCTTGTTAGGCTTCAACGCATTCGAAGCCCTATAGAGCTCTTCCTGCGTGAAGAGAGGGTCATCCTTCTCTGTTATTTCGTTCGTCAAGTTCGTTCTATCTGGATGGATCGGGAAACGTCCTTGGACTATCCGCTCCATCGTTTCCGCGTCTCGTAATACCGTTGGGACTTGAACCCCCAGTGCGCGTGTCACAATTTTGTAACCGTTTTCCCAAGGGTCTGAATCTACCTCGTCGATGAGCCGAGTCCAATACCGTTTCTTATTGTCATTGATCGCAAATCTCAGCTGCCTCCTGGTGAGACTATACTCCGCAGAGTAGAGTTCCACTTCGCCTCGACTTCGGGCTCGTTGAGCTCTCCGTCTCAGCTTTAAGCAGGTGTTTCTGAGATCTGCGATCTCAAACGTCCACCAATATGTCTGCCGTCTGTTGTGTATGTTCCGTTTCTTGGACATGGTGTCATCGCATAGACGTTAGAAAAAGCCAGTCGTCGCCGCCGTTAACGCCTCCACCCTATCCCGCTTCGTCAACTATTGAGGCACCTGCCTTGAGGGAGGCTCTGCATATTGTAGCTGCCTTTCGAGTTTGTCTGGTGATCACCGGCTGTGTAGCCTTCGATCACCCATTACGCCTTCACCCTAGTCCGAATTCTGTTCGAGGCCAGAGTCATATTTGGGATGGAATTAACATGCCCGGATTGTCTATAAGTCGGTGTCGTTCCTTCGCTGAGTACTGCAATGTGCGATCATCTCCAACAGTAGTCGTCCCTGTCTGTTGGTTGGTTTGATGGCATTTCCCACTCTATCGATCGCGCGTTAAAGTCGCCCGCCACGATCACGTCGCCATGGATTTCTCGTACCGCGTCCTCGAATCTCTCGAGTTTGTCCACATACTCGGGCACTGTTCTTTGGGCTTAGGTAAACGCTGGCATAGGTAACACCAGCGGCCCTCGGGCAGATATAGTCCTCCTCAATCCTATAGCGTGCGATGTTCGTTGCGCTGTTCCCTCGAAACCAAACTACACACTTGTCCGAGCTGCTAGTGAGCCAAGTCGATGAACGTCTGTCCTTGTATTGCTCACTCATAATGAGCACGTCGGTGTCCAGTTCCACTGCAATCTGCAGGAGCTGTGCGTCAGCTACACTATTCCCATTCATGTTGCACTGGAGTATCATTATCGTCATTTCGTGACTGTCTTTGTCTTCTGTTCTGTTAAGGCTGCCCTGAATGCGACACACGAGGACAAACCAGTTAAGTATTCCCTATCCCGGGCGTTGTTCCCAGTGCATAAAAAGCACTCCCCACGGCTGTTACAATCCCTGTGGGAATGACCCTCGAGACCGCATCGTCAGCAGCAGTTTCGTCTGTCCGGTCCTTTACAGTGGTTCCGCAAAGGACCAAATCCGAGGCATTGGTAGCATCGCGGGACGCGTACCCTAGCTCTTATTCTTGAGATAACCCATTCGATTTTAATGCGTGACCCAAGCTTCGACCTCAGTTATCTGCTGTTGTGCGGTCTACTGCTCTGGAGTAGGGGTCTGATGTTCTGTTTTGCGTTTTTGAGGAGTTACCTCCTCACATTCGATCCGTCCTTTGTCTTTTTCTTTGTTAGTCTCTCGAAGCACTCTCATTTACTTTAATTCAAACTTCCAGACTTCCACCGCCTCGTTGATCTCACTCAAACCGTTCTTAATCACTTGGCTCACATTGTTTTGTATGCCAGTTCTTTCCGTCATTTTACTTAGGACTCTCCTGATAATGTAAAATTGCTCTTGCAGTTTACTCTAAGCAGCCTGCCATATTGCTGGCGATCTATTTGCGTTCACACTCGCATTCCCACTGATACCTGTCACATTTTCTGGTACCCCAGTCAGGTTACCTACTGGTGTACTAGGGGAGCTGGGAAACTACATGGACTCTATTGAGTTGGTTGCAGACGGCACCCGAGAGCCTGCTATTACTTTTTCGAAACTTTTCTATAATATATAACTTATTATAATAATACTCATGATGATTGTTATAATAACAAATAATAATAATAATGACAATAAAAATAATAATCATAATAATAATAAAACAATTGAATTGTACTTTTGTCGACTGCCAATAAACAAATTAATAAATATTTTTTATTGGTCTTACAGTCCAATCAATTCAATCTAAAAATAAAATAAAAATAAAAATAAATAAAAAAATAAAATAAAAATTAAAAATAAAACTTAAATTAAAAATTAAATTAAATTTATAATGACAGTCAGACTGTCCTTGTTTACATTCGCCCCCGTAGACTAATCTGAAAATGAAATATTAGCTGAAAAAATTCTTTGTTAGTAAAGTGCAGTCTGACTGTCCCCAACACCCTTACTTAATTGAAGACTTGTCTAACGTTTCGAGCTCGCTACGGCTCCTCAACAGGGACTAAACTAAACCTTATATTCTAATCTATATATAACCATCCCCACCACCAAATTTAGTAAATTAAATATAAATTCCCCTCTACACAAATTGTCCAAAACCAATCAATTTAATAAGGAATGATAAACACTGTCCAATCTACCAGACTCTAACATTAAATTCACATTATTTCGATTCCTGGAAATGCGAATACTTTCAAGACTCTCCCGTAAAAACTTATTATTAATACCATGTTCCAAAATATCTACATTCACAAAATCAAAAGAATGTAAAACTTTAAACAATGCTCTTTTAAACCGGAAGTAATATGTGAGCTACGCAAACTATATTTATGCTCATAAATTCTATTTTTTAAATATCTACCTGTTTGTCCAATATAGCATTTATCACAATCCATGCAATTAATCTTGTAAACAACTCCTGACTTTAAGCATAAATCATCCTTATCTTTGCAATTATTAAACAATCTACTTAAATTACTGCGATTTTTAAAGAAAATTTGAATGTTATATTTCCGAAAATTTCTTTTTATTCTTTCAGATAATCCTTGAACATATGGTAAGACAATAATTTTGCCTCCGTTAAAATCAATTCCTGCACTATGTCTATTTTCGGTATTATAAATGTCAAACAATCTCTCAGCAATCAATCTATTAATAAATTGAATTGGATAGCCATTATTAATAAAAGTCTCTCTTACTATCTGTAAATTATTTTGTCTAAAATCTTTATGTGACAATTTAGTTGCTCTGTCAATGACACCCTTTAATGCTCTAATTTTGTATCCGAATTGATAGTGTGAATTAAAATCTAAAAACCTACCTGACCAAGTAGGCTTTCTGTACCAATTAAGTTTCACCTTATTATTACTACATTTAATGACATTAATGACCAGAAAACCTAACTGACTATTAACTTCAACGTTCCTTGTAAATTTATTTCTGTCATGTACAGAATTGAAAACATCCACCATTTCATCCACATATGGAGATCCGTATTTTTGTTCATAAAATTTATGATCAAATGAAAAAATTGTGATATTAAAAACCAGATTAATTGCTTTAATAAATTCATTTATTGTTAATTTTGTATGCAAATTCATTTCATTCCACTTTTCCTATATAATATTATTTAACAACTCTAAAGGTACACTTGTAAACAAAGATACTACATCCAATGAATCTTGTAGTTTTTCGGAATAACAATATCTTTCATTTCATTGTAAAAACAACAACTATCTTTAATGTAAGAACTAGTTCTTCCAACTATCTTAACCAATATATTAGACAAAAATCTAGCAATATTATACGTTGGGAAACCTATGGAAAACATTATTATTCTAAATGTCAGATTTTCTTTATGAATCTTGGGAAGCCCATAACATTTTGCTACAGTTCCATTTCCACATTTTAAATACTTATATGTAGTATCATTTATATATTCATTTCTTTTCCAATTATTTAATAACTCTTTCAAATTATTTTGTAGCTTAATGATATATGGATTACCAATCTTCAAATAAGTACTATCATAATTTAATATATTATTTATACCATTTATGTAAGCAATTTTATTGGAAGCTACAGTTATATTACCTTTGTCGGCCTTTTGGAAGATTATATTAGGGTTATTTTTCAAAAAATTCTTCGCGGTAATTAAATCATGTATGAAATTACTATTTAAAAAATTATCAAATTTTTTTTCTCTTTTAAAATTACTAATGACATTAACTAAAGATGCCCTACATTCCTTTTTCACTTCATCATTTAAACCAAAAAGATTACTTTCAACCTCCGCGATGATTTCTTTGATCGGAAAATTATTTTTACAATATAACTAGCACCCTCCGTTTCGACTTCACCCGAGATAAAAATTTAACCGATTTCATAAACAATTCAATAATATCTAAGTAAAAAGTACTCTTATATATACAAATCTATATTTCTATAAATAATTTACCTATCGTCGCTTCTGTATAAATAGCTGCTTTAATGTAGCGTCCACTTCAAGAAGTTAATATTTTGCCGACTATTTTATACAATCACACACACATTTCATACAATATATATATATATATGCATATTAAATACGGCTTCAATGGAAAAAATTGTAGTTACGAGTTCGAACGGTAGAAAAAGATGTGCATGTGTCTCGAGACGGCGTTTACAGAGAGCATCATATTCAGACTATAGGAAGTGTCTCGGGACGACTGCTATAGAGAGTTTTTTGTTGGAGAGATAGAATACAATGTCTAATTATCCCGGGACGACTCTTACTGGGAGTGTGCGTGTTTGAATGATAGAATACTAATCTGTTCATAGAAGTCGTAATGAGATACCTGGACATCGTTTCCCACTAACTATACATGGCACTCCCCGTAGAAACCGTTCCACATCATCTGGAAATCGCATTCTATCATCCGAACATGAAACTCCCCGTAGAAGTTGACCCGATTTACCTGAACTTCATTTCCTATCAACTAAACACGATACTCCCCGTAGAACTCGTACCGCCATACCTGGACATCATCTTCTACCGTCCGAACACGAAATTCCCCGTAGAAGTCGTTCTAAAACACCTGGAAATCGCATTCTATCATCCGAACACGATACTCCCCGTAGAAGTCGTTCGGAAAGAGTAACGTCTCAACATGAATCTTCCCACAGAAGTTGATTTCCTCATATCTGGACGTCATTTTCTATCAACTAAATATAATATTCCCCGTAGAAATCGCCCAGAGACATCTGGGCATCGCATTCTATCATCCAAACACACAACTACATATATAAATCGTCTTGAGACAACGGGATATCGTAATTAACCGCCCGTACATGCCAATACAATATTTCTCAGAAACCGTATTTAAAATATGTATATATAATATATACAATATAATATACGTACAATATATATTACATATTTCTTATATTTTCGTTTTTTCAATTAAATACCGTGAATATTTTCGTGGTGATGCCAACTGAAATTCAAGTAAAATGGTATGGCTAGCATATTTTTTAAGCAGACGATGGATATTTCCTTTTTCAGCAGAAGTGTAGATATATTTATATATAGTTTCGAGGTTGTTGGTAAAAGAACCCTATTTTGCAATCATTTCTTTTGTTCAAACTAAAAAAAAACACTCTCTTGTCACAATTCTGAAGTTAATATAATGTGTAAAAACAAAAATATAATTGTCATCACAAATTATATTCGGTATGATTTGACATACAGAACCATTTTATAAGAGAACGAGAAAGGAAGACAGAGACGGAGAGAGAGAGAGAGAGAGAGAGAGAGCATTTTTCACGTAAGAAAAATTCAAAAATATACAAAAATCGAAAGATATCCATAAGGTGTGAGAGTAGTGTCAGATTAACCTGAAGAACAAAAAAGGTAATATCAACTAACGCCACACCTTCTTTAGGATACGAATCCCAAAGTTGGATATGAACATTCACTTGAGCTGGCCTGTTATTAATACTTTAAGCGGACTACTTTGAGTTGATGTTCACGATTTAAGACGCCACCTACTGGCCGCTGGTGAAACTGATTGTTAAAACCATTAACTTAAGGGGGTATCTCTAGTCTTTTTGCATAAATTTTCAAAATTTTTTTCTTTCAGTAAACTTTATTATCACACTACAATGTTTTTTATATTAAAAAAATACATATTGAAGTCTGCAAAAAAATTTTTTTTTTCATTTTTCATTCAATATGGCCCAGATATGGCTGCCACAACGAAGCTTGCTTTCTTTTGGCCGACATCATATCTTGACACAGGAAGCTCTGAAATGAAAAATTCAAAAAGCATATTAAAGTATAAGAAAGTAGCTATAGCTTTCATATAATGAAAAATCTTGAAATTGCAATCTTGAAATCCATTTTTGAATGGTAGAAAAAGTTATTGGAGTCACCATTTTAATACAATTGAAAACAACATCTAAAAACAAAATGTCAGTTTTTGACACGTAGCACTTTCTTAAAATAAAATTTTCAATTGCACCCTGTACTGCCAAATCCCATCGGATAATTTTAAAAAACCAAAGAAATAAGTTTGTTTTAGATTCGAAAAAAAAGAACTACAACATTGATCAAACTAATGTAGTAGAAAATTGAATTTATATAAAGAAAAGTATAAATTCATATAGAAGTATATGAAATATTATTTATATATAAAATATTATTTTTACAATATAATATTCCATGTTTGGCACCTTTAGACATGATTGAATTGTACTTTTGTCGACTGCTCATATACAAATTAATAAATATTTTTTTATTGGTCTTACAGTCCAATCAATTCAATCTAAAAATAAAATAAAAATAAAAATAAAAAATAAAAACAAAATAAAAAAAAAATTAAAATAAAATAAAAATTAAAAATAAAAATTAAATTAAAAATTAAATTAAAATTATAATGACAGTCAGACTGTCCTTGTTTACATTCACCCCCGTAGGTTAATCTGAAAATAAAATATTAGCTGAAAAAATTCTTTGTTAGTAAAGTGCAGCTAATTTAGTATATATTATAGCTAATTTAGTTATGGAAAAGTTGTAAAGTACAGCCTTGTCAAAATTGCTTTTTGAACCAATGATATTTAAGATATATGTTGATGATATCTTTACAATTGTTCCAGAAGTTTTTGTGGATGAAATGGTGGATGTTTTCAATTCTGTACATGACAGAATTAAATTTACAAGGGAGGTTGAAGTTAATAGTCAGTTAAGTTTTCTGGACATTAATGTAATTAGATGCTGTAATAATAAGGTAAAACTAAATTGGTACAGAAAGCGTACTTGGTCAGGTAG
The DNA here is from genome assembly GCA_018907035.1 of Sycobia sp. Sy_11. NCBI lineage: Eukaryota > Metazoa > Arthropoda > Insecta > Hymenoptera > Epichrysomallidae > Sycobia > Sycobia sp. Sy_11. Next base: position 1,641,071 of record JACCIC010000029.1, read on the forward strand.
GTTTTTAGATTTTAATTCACACCACCAATTCGGAAAAAAAATTCGAGCATTAAAGGGTGTCATTGACAGAGCAATTAAATTGTCACATAAAGATTTTAGACAAAATAATTTACAGATAGTAAGAGAAACTTTCATTAATAATGGTTATCCAATGCAATTTATTAACAGATTAACTGCTGAGAGATTGTTTGACATTTATAATACTGAAAATAGACATAGTGCAGGAATTGATGTTAACGGAGGCAAAATTATTGTCTTGCCATATGTTAGAGGATTGTGTGAAAAAATCAAAAGAAATTTTCGGAAATAAAACTTATAATTCAAATTATAATTATATTATAATTATATTATAATTTCAAATTATATTATAATTCAAATTTTCTTTAAAAATAGCAATAATTTGAGTAGATTGTTTAATAATTGCAAAGATAAGGATGATTTATGCTTAAAATCAGGAGTTGTTTACAAGATTAATTACATAGATTGTGATAAATACTATATTGGGCAAACAGGTAGATATTTAAAAAAGAGAATTTATGAGCATAAATATAGTTTACGAAGCTCACATATTACTTCCGGTTTAAAAGAGCATTGTTTAAAGTTTTTACATTCTTTTGATTTTCTGAATGTGGATATTTTGGATCATGGTATTAATAATAATTATAAACGGGAGAGTCTTGAAAGTATTCACATTTCCAGGAATCGAAATAATGTGAATTTAATGTTTCTGGTAGATTGGACAGTGTGTCATTCCTTATTAAATTGATTGGTTTTGGACAATTTGTGTAGAGGGGGAATTTATATTTAATTTACTAAATTTGGTGGTGGAGATGGGTATATATAGATTAGAATATAAGGTTTAGTTTAGTCCCTGATGAGGAGCCGTAACGAGCTCGAAACGTTGGACAAGTCTTCAATTAGGTAAGGGTGTTGGGGACAGTCAGACTGCACTTTACTAACAAAGAATTTTTTCAGCTAATATTTTATTTTCAGATTAGTCTACGGGGGTGAATGTAAACAAGGACAGTCTGACTGTCATTATAATTTGAATTTAATTTTTAATTTAATTTTTATTTTTAATTTTTATTTTATTTTTTATTTATTTTTATTTTTATTTTTATTTTATTTTTAGATTGAATTGATTGCACTGTAAGACCAAAAAAGAAATATTTATTAATTAATAATAATATTAACAACAACAACAACAATAATAATAATCATAATTCCTCCTTTCCCTGGCTCAACTCCCCACCCCGGAAACCACCGTTAGGCATTACTTCGGGGAGGAGACCAGGATGTTCGCCTTTGGGTGCCACCATATCCCAGCAAAATAGAAGAATCTAGAAAAGGTCCGTCTTCTTCCGTCTGAGGATATCCTCGACGAAATAGGCAATCCTTCCCCATGTTTCCTGGCTGGAGAGCATCAGGGGGACGATGCCTTACGGGGTCAGTTTTCCAGCGTCCTCCCCCAGTAGCGCCCTCTGCTGTTCCCACTGCCCGCACTTAAAAAATATATGATGGGCATCGTCTTTTGCGGATACACAGTATATACAACCTGGATCCGCGACTTTACCCATGTTGTGCAAGTATGCGCGGAAGTACCCATGGCCGGTCAGCATCTGAGTGAGATAGTAATTTACCTCCCCCATGCTACCGACTGATTCACGGGGCCACCTGACTTATAAGTTTGGTGGTCCACCTTCCGCACGTATATTGCTTCCACCTATTCTGCCAGCAAGCCAGCGAACGTCTTCTGGCTTGCTGCTTCCCTTCGGCTTGGCGAAGTTTCCTGTTTATCTGGTGGACGAACTTCCGCTCCTGATCGAGGAGGCCTACCGAGATGACCCCGGCAACCACTAAGGAGGCGTCCTCCGAGACCATGCGATAGGAACACGCTACACGAAGAGCACATCTCCTCTGTACAGCCGCCATACGCCTGCGATACTTTTCGTATTGCAGCGCATCGACCTAGACTTCAGCACTGTAAAGCATGACGGATTCAAAAGCTCGCAGTAGCAGCCACCTGATGCAGGGGCGTCGTCTTCCTAGGTTGACCATGACCCTGCAAAGGGAGGCCGCCACTACCGCCGCCTTGTCCACCGACCTCCGAATATGTTCCCAGAAGATGAGCTTCGTATCTAGCATAATAATAATAATAATAATAATAATAATAATAATAATAATAATAATAATAATAATAATAATAATAATAATAATAATAATAATAATAATAATAATAATAATAATAATAATAATAATAATAATAATGTTAATTATTATAACAAACTATAATAAGAATTAATTAATAAATACATTACTATTTAATTCTTTCGATTTCTGGATAATATTTAATTACAATAATATAAGGATAATTATTTTAAAAAATTAAACCAATTACAATTATATAAATCATATAAATTATATAAATAATATATGATGATATTAATTAATATTTAATTAATATTTTATTATTATAATATTGGGTGCACAAATAAGTTTCTGCCGTTTTTTTATAAAGAAATAAGAATTTATTGTAAAAAAATAGGTACAAATAATGTCATTCAAAATATTGCCCATCACTTTTTACTACTTGCGACGCTCGACATCTCTTAGCTTCAGTTAGTAAGGAATACAATTTCCTTGGTTTTGGACCATACCCAGGGTTTGGAGACATTGTGAAATAGTTTGGTGAGTTGCTCCTAACTATTGTGCAAGTTCTTCTTGCGTTTTGCACGAATCTTTTTCCAGTAAAGCTTCCAATTCTATGTCACCATACACTTTGAGCCTTCCACTGCGTGATTTATTCTCCACGTCAAAATCATCACTTTTAAATTTTTGAAACCACTCCCGATAAGTTCTCTCACTTAAATTAACATCACCTTATGCTTCTATGAGTAGCTGATGTGCTTCAGCTGCAGATTGCTTTAAATGAAAGAAGTAAATTCATAATTCCTGCAAATGACGTTTACGTGGTTCAAAACTTGATATCTTAACACGATGAAAACTAACTGATACTAGTAAAAAGTCAGAGGTATTAAATGGTTATATTATTTCTAGATGCCAACATATACTATACGACTTTTTACAGCTGACAATTTCGATGTTATCTTATTGGTGGCGCCATCTTTTCAAAACGGCAGAAACTTATTTGCTCACCTAATAAATAATAAAGTTGTATATCATAAGGTTATATATTACAATCCATGATTGCTAATATGTAAACAATTATTCAATAATTAATAATAGTGTTTTTCTTTATTTTATTTCATATTATTCAATTTTCTAAGATCCAGTAACATTGTTTTATGTTCCAAATTGCAAATAAACAATTAAGTTCAGGTTTCAATTTGTTTAGTAAATCATAAGCATTGAATTAATTTTCCACAATGCATACTTGACAATACTAGTGTAGATCATATTTTTATGCGTTACTGAGAACTGCTTTCGCCGCACCCCGATCGTCGGCGTCTGCCGTCGTATTCACCCTTCCTCTCCGAGAACCGCGACGCGTACTTACTTTTTTCGTAATCTCTCATTCTGAATGGATGGCCAGGCACATAGACTGAATAATAAGAAAGTAACGAAAGGTGGAGATAAAAGACGAGAAGTAGAAGAAAAACGAAAAGAAGCGAAAGTAATAGTAGAAAGAATAGGCAAAACGAAGAAGATGAAAGAGAGAGAGAGAGAGGGAGAGAGAGAGAGAGAGAGTAGAATGAGAAATGAAGAAGAAAGATTTAAGGCATCAAGCGAGAGAAGAACGGGAAAGCATACAAGACTATCAGCCCCCCATCATTGCATACAGATATCTGACACCGCTTCCACCTAATAGCAGCAGACGTGGCAGGTAAGTAGCCAGTGCTCGTGGCTACATGGCGTCAAAGTAATAGAAGTCATATTTGACGTCGTACATGAAAAGTGAGTATGGGAAGTATTTGATTGTGTATACGTATAATTATAAAGTTTTTTATGAAATTTGTGTTACGTCACGATATATATATATATATATATATATATATATATTTATTTATTTATTTTTTTAAACCATTTTTTCTTTTTATATAAAATTTTTATATTTATAATTTTTTAGAAATGGACGTTTTCAAAATAATTGTAACAATTGTAATATAAGGAATAAAATTGTAAATTGTAATTTCACATTGTAACTTTTGAATCAAGCATTAATATCTACACAGTTTCAAAGTTTTATCATCTTGATAAAACTAATATACAATTGAAGTGAATTTCGTAGAATCAATTTCATTAAAACAATAGTTGCCTAACGTGCAAACTGTTTAGAATAATTAATTTAAAGTTTGCAGGTTATTATGATTTTTACAATTAGAATTTTTTGTTAGTTGTAATGAAATACGAAGTTATAATTTTAATTTAAGTTCTTCAAAATCTTTTCAGAATAAATTCGTATTCAATTCATTTTTGTGTTACTATGTGAGCAGATTCATCTACATGGCAGTCGATACAATGTAATTAGCTTTATTTTCAGTTCAAAACTTAATAATAAAACTACAAGTCTAATATCAACAATTCCAGTTTCCGTAAATTAATTATTTAATAACATTTATTATATTTTTATATTGCAAGTTTTATTTAATTGCTATTTACATTATCATACCATGCAACTGACTAAATAATATAATTTATATTCTACCACGTCGCAACGAATAGATTTACTTGCAGTAAGAAAAATAAAAGTTTCGTATCAAATATTATTTGATACTATCTTATATATTAATTACGGTGCACGTACTTCCAGAGTAGCCGCGAAATCAGAAAGTAAAGAGAAGGCAAAGCCGAGCAAGCGCAATGACGCTCGAGCGCTCTCTCTTACTCTTCTTCTATGTATCGATACGGGATACATTCTGAAGCAATGAAGAAGACACACTGCGTGGTCAAGTGCGGTGCGATATGGTGCGGCAAAGGGGGCACAGTCAAAGAGTATGGGTTGTATCTCTTTCGATTTAAAATAGAAACTGGCTATTCGAGGGAGCTAATCAGTGCCATAGCGGGCAACAAATCTGAGGTACACTCAGTTCGCAGAACCAGAGACAAAAAATGTAAATCTACGACAAACATAATATAGAAAACCTTATTTAGAAATTATAAGAAGCCAATGCATGGCACGCAAAGCACTATTATGTAAATAATATTTTTATTATAATAAACAATTAATAAAAATTTATTTTCATAGTCGACTTCAGCAAGAGAAGTATTCGCTGCAGAGGGGCGGCGGCTAGTAGAGTGTCCGCGCTATCGTTTGATTTTTATGTTATTTTATTTTATTATTATTTTTTTGTTATTTATAATTTTATTGTAATAGTAATAAATCTATAAAAAAATTTGTTAATCCTAAATAAAATCAAGTGCTCCTGAGCTATTTAAGGATTGACAACTTTATATAATTGATGAGGTACATTTCAAATTAATATAAAATTAAACACAAAATTATCGAAAATAATTGCCGAGTTTATATAGATAAAGAAAATAAATAGAGAGAGTATGAAAATCAATCAAGATCGAGTGGGTGAGTTAACCGAATTAAAGGATTAACTCGCGACGAAATAGCTGAATTATTAGTTCTATAAATTATATAAATTTTATCTAATAATTCAAAATTATATAAAACTTCTTCGTTTTATTTTTTTCTTTTGTTTAAGGGGATTCATACGGAAATTCCGGCCAACCATTGAATCACGATTTTTTTTCTGTTATTATAATATTACTGTTTCTTTGCATTTTTAACGTAAGTAAAATAATTTGTTATTTTATTTTTTCCAGCCAAAATTTCGTCTGTAATTGTTTACAGGAAGATAATGGACTGTAGTGTATTTCTGGTGTGAAAGTGGCAGCATCTGGCGGTAAAGCTAGGTACTTGTCAAACCACCCACGTATTCAATATTTGAATATATCTAGTCAGTTGTTAAAGGCTAATAAATACTTCTTCTATTATACTAAATGTAGAACACGCATTAGACGATGAAATTTATATAAAAAAATGCTAAAAAGTACAAAAAATATCTATAAATCAAAGACATATTGGCACAATCGAATAGTTTTATAGATGGAATATATTTATTTGAGTTTTCACAGAAAACTTGTTCAAATCTAAGAAATATTCCTTCATTAATGCTACATCAAAAACAGATTCAGGAAAATCGATTTAATAAAAATTCGAAAATACTAAAAAATTGTTTATAAATACGGAGGAATTCAAAATCGATTTTTTTTTAATTCTTATTACTTATTGATTTAAATTTAGTATTTGAAAGCGTTCATTTAAAAAAAGTAGAAATATTTATTATTTTTTAGTAACTTGCTTGATAAAATCAAATAAATATATTCTATCTTTTGATAAAACTATTCAATTATTCAAGTAAATATTTTTTTTGTTTCAAAAATTGAGTCTGTTTGATAGATTTGAGAATACATATTGTATTTATTAATTCCGGATCAAAAGAAGTTCTCTTCTTTCGAGGCCATTTTCGATTACTTCTACTTAACAGAAGAGTATTCCCGTAGGAGCGTTTTGCATTGATCCAAACAAGTGGTAATCAGATGGTGCCAAGTCTGGAGTGAAAGCCGGGTGATGCAGAATTTCCGATACACTATTCTCCAAATAGTTTTTGACTGGAGCCACAACATGCGGCCGAGCGTTATCATGAAGAAAAATGACGGACACACGCAGGATCTTATATTCTGGCCGTTTTTCTTATAATACTTCATTCAAACAAATGAGTTTAGTTCGAGACAATGGTCCTTTAATAGTCCGATCACTTGGAAGCACTTTGTAGTATACAACAGCCTTTTGATCCCACTGTGGCGTTCAGCAACCATACACGTATTTTTGAGGCAGGTCAAATCGTACGGCGCGTCATTACGTATACTTCCCGACGATTTTTAAAACGGGGGGAAGTAAGCAACGGAATCGGGAAAGAGGAGGAGGTGATACGATATTAATAAGGAGAGGGAGCGAAGAAAGTGCAAGAGTTATGGCAACGCTGTTTGTACGCCGAAAAAAAATATATATATATGCGTTGAATATACAGTCTCCAGAAAATTCCAGTATAAACTCTGAAAAATTTTAGAGACGTATAAATGGTATCTCGCGCCCCTACTACCTCCTAGAGAATATCAGATTCGTCGCCGCCTTGATATTCAATCGGTTGTGTTGGAGCTGCCACTAGTGTGCCCCTCACGAACGGCGAAATTACGCGAACGCGCCGCGAATAACCAATATCGCGTTCCGCCCCGCGTATCCCTGGCTTCATTGCTAAAGCGTGGCCAAAAAACTAGGGGGCAAACAGCGGAAGACAACGGCATTAAATCGCCGTCGTTAAGTCCGCGTGACACCAGCGTTGTTGGACGCCACACCACTATTTGCAGAGCATGATCTTATTTACGTGAATATTGCGTTTCGGCGTTAATTGTGCGGGCTCTCCGGTCTTTATATACGATTTTCTGCGTTTAGTGTTATCATAATAAAACCATTTTTCATAGCCAGTAACAATACGATGCAAAAATGATTTATTTTTATGCCGCTACAGCAAGATTTTGCACATTTAATCTTGCCATTCCATGTCGCTCGGCTTCATTTCGTACGACACCCAGTTTTCAATCTTTTGAATGAATACAACAGCTTTAGATGCCAATGATACAGCAAGTTCTTTTAGAAAAGAACTTTTCTTCTACACCGATCCTCATCCAGCAAAGAGTCTAATTTCCCATCTTCAAAACTTTTTGGCTTTCCTGAACGGTCCTTGTCTTCAACTTCAAACTCACCATTTTGAAACCGTTTAAACCACTAGCGGTACGTCGACTCACCAATACATTTCACGCTATAAATTTACGAAAACAAACGTTAGAACTCAGCCGCATTTTTTCTCATATTAAGGAATAGAAGTTGCACTTCCCGCAAATGACATTTATTTAGCAGAAAATTGCCATGATTTTGCTCGATACAATAAACCATACCGAAAGAAATGCTGAAATATAGTGTTTAAAGTTGTTGACAAATACGCAACCTACAAATAGCAACCTACAAACTCTTCCCGGATTCCACTGATGACGCTAACTTTTGACAAATGCGGGAAACCTACTTGTAAACCCAATATATAGGGGAACCTGGGGCGGAATGGGGCATGCTGTAAAATGGGTCATTTAAAATTTCTAATGAAAATAATTATTTAAATGAGCGAAATTTTTTTATAATGTGCAATTATTAGAGAATATCAAGAGAATTTCAAGAAAAAATACTAGTTTTTTATATAAATAAACCAATACAAGTTCTTGAAAATAAGCTAATAAAAATAAAAAATTTTTGTAAACTTTAATCGACGAAACAACTATTTATATAAGATTTTATTCATTTATAATTACTATCATCTGATTCATAATGTTCTTAGAGATAATTATCATGTCTTAAATTTATAAATAAAATGTATTAAATAAGTTTTATAATTAAATTTGAAAAATGTTCGTATTGGGGCAGCATAGGTTTTCGAAATGGGGCGCAATGGGTCTACGTTTAGTGCGTGCACACGTGATGCATACATGCGCATTCGCCAGTATAAGCAAGAATATTTACTTGAAGGGTATGGAAAATTTGTTATGGCACCAATTAAGGGCTTTTTATTAGGATGCACATAATCTTTGAATTTTTTTTTTGTTAAATGATACATAATTTTTAAAGAGACAAAAACTGCGTTTACGTCCATGGGAGGCGTTTCACTCACTCTGTTTTGGTTTTTAGCCATCTCTAAGATGTTCAATAAACCACAATCTAGAAAAATATAAATGAACACTCTTTTAGTGTATATATATTTAGTGTAAATTTATTGTTTTTTGTGCATATTTTTAAAACATATTTTATACGTTATAGCAGTTTTATATATATATATTTATAAAAATTATTAAGTTTATTAATTTATGATATTTAATATATACACAAAGATTTTTATTAACTGTTATAGTATTTATTTTTTCTATTGCTGTTTTTAGTTAGCTTAAGAAATGTTATTGTTGTCGTTATTAATGTAAAGAATTATTCATATAATTTATAATACCATACATTAAATTAAACAATACAATATATTATACAATAAATTAAATAAAACATATTCTGCATTCTCACAATATCTCTTCTGTTTTAGAATAATAATTATTTTATTCATCGTCAGATTAAACATCTTTTTAAAGTTTAATTATAAAAAAACTTTAAGTTTAATTATAAAAATAAGAACAAATAACTTTTTCAAGTTTAATTATTAAAAAATTAATGGTTCAGAAAATGAAATATATTTCTTTCTGTTGATTATTAAATATTTACCCAAATTATCTAACTAAAGTAATTTTTAAATTTATTAATAGTTTATTAACTGTTTGTAATTGTATTTTATAATTATATTGTAATGTATTAATAATTTATTCAATTTTTGACATCTTAAACTTGCTTTATTCCCGCAGCCTGAGACCCATTACAAAACGTATGCGCCATACCGCCCCACAGTTGGGGCGGAATGGGTTTTCTGAGACTGTTACGTAAAATGCTTTTCTCTATTGAAAATAATTTATTTTTCTACGTTTTTTGTCTTCATTTACTTGTTGAAGCTTTATTTGAACTATTTCGTCCATTGGCAACCTTTGGCAAAACTTATATAAATCATAAAAATCCTCTGAAAATTTTCATACCCATACCGCTCCAGGTTCCCATATATATATATATATATATATATATATATATATATATATGTGTGTGTGTGTGTGTGTGTGTGTGTGTGTGTGTGTGTGTGTGTGTGTGTGTGTGTGTGTGTGTGTGTGTGTGTGTGTATGTATGTGTGTGTGTGTGTGTGTGTTTTAATTGTCGAAGGCAGAGCAAGCTCTGCACAAGTGGCCTGTCGAAACCAGCATCCCGCCGGAACTATCAGAGAATATTACTTCGGCGGGGCTGTTAGTTAGCCTATACGGCTCCTCTTCATATGACATTGTCCTTCATCCCTCATCGACAGAAGTGATCAGGGGTTCGGTGTTTATACTCTGCAAATTAAAAATAGAATCAGCTAGCTTAATTCATCCTGTGGCATTCGCCTAATTCTATTGGCATTTCTAAGTTTGGTCATCACCTCTTTTGTGAAACTGGCTACTGCCTTCCAGTTTTCAGGAGATTCCAGCATTATTGATATAATGCTCTTTGGTCTTATCGGTTTATTAATGGTGTTAATCAATTGCGTACGTTGTGTTCTAAAACGGGGGCAGCTCACTAATATGTGCTAATGTGTGTGTGTGTGTGTGCGCGCGCGCACGTGTGTGTGTTTGTGAACATTGTAACACATATAGAAGTTTATTTGTATAGGTATTAGCAAATCAAATTGGAGGAAAAAATGGAAAATATACAGTGATTGAGATAGAGGTATAGTGTAAAAATTATTAACTTAATATATAGTTTTTGAAAAGACAGTCAGAAAAAGACTACTCTTTTAAGTACCTTGAATATTTTTTTCCAAATCGTAATTTGATACATAGCTCTTTTTCTGGTTGTTGCAGTGCACTGTATAGTGAAATACGTAGATTTATCAAAATATTATTGTCAACGGCGTGTTTTTGTAAACGAAAGAAATCTACTTCGCTAAAATTTTTTCCTCTCAACAGTGTGTTGCAATTTTCAACGTCGCTGATAATGTTAGTTATGTTTCCTTATATTCATTTTCCGCTTGACGTTTTCTTTTTGTATATAATATTCAATCGGGAATTAAATATCGCAAATTTATATTATAAGTACTTGAAATATTGCAAAATAGCAGTGCGAGAGAGACAGAGGGAGACAGAGAGAGAGAGAGAGAGAGAGAGAGAGAGAGAGAGAGAGAGAGAGAGAGAGAGAGAGAGAGAGAAGGAGCGAAAACATCATAGATTGTTCTATCGTGAGAGTGACAAACGCGCGCGCGAAGATTGACTGTAGTTATTCCAATATCCGTAAGGCTCCGCTCTTGTCTCCTGATCTATACATTCGTTATAGATATATCTTCTGTCGAATCCTGTGTGTGTGTGTAGCGTCTGATAGATAAACACTAGTGCAATATAGGTTGGGTTAGGAAATAAAATTTATTATAATTTTATTTCTCAGTAAATATATTTTTCTTTTCAATACTGAAATTTATTATATAAATTATTTATCTTGTTTTTTTATATAGATCCCGTTTTGCTAATCGGTCGGTTTCTCTCCTTTTCTTTTTAGGAATTTTCCTTGTTAAAATAATTAATCTATGAAAAAGAATGATAGGGATAAAGGTAAGTTTGTGGATAATTTCGAAGAGCCCTACTGTCTAAAAAGATTAAGTGTATATTATCCTAACCCGTTGATAGACCCTTCTCCTCTGTTAACGGGAATTTAATCACGGGTAGATATTCAATTGATATAACAATGAATTTCAGGGACGTATCCGCCTGTAGTGTCTAAGAACCCCGTTACAACATATATATATTTTAATAGAACTATTTTAAAATAAATAAAAATTAGCCTTCAAAAGGAACATTTATATATTATCGAAAGATAATTTAGAACTAGAATTTAGTTAATTTCTTTTTAATTTTTACATGCATATTGTCTTATTAAATTAAACAAGCTAATTATAGCCAAATATGACTACTGCCTTTTCTTTCTATTAATGAAACACAGTGAATAATTATGTACAGAAGTCGATAGTACCATTTACACAGCAGAAAAAGTTTTCTTCAATATTCAGAAATTATGTAAACACAAAGTGATATGTATAGTACATGTCGGAGAGGTTTGAAGTTAGCGATGAAGGGCAGGAATAGTGGAGGAGCGATGCGATTTCTTTCGATCCGTGGGAAGAGTACGGACATGGACTGAGGGCAAGCAAGGTACATGGTACCATTCCTCGTTGTTTTGTCCTCGATACCTTTTCCTACTCATTGACCTATAAGAGAGAAAAAGTTTATCTCTTTCTATTGCTTTCTCAGTCATAAATTGAGTTCAACATTAATCACAGATCGCGCAGTCTAGTATGTAAATCTATGATAGCGAAGATCCTGGTAGTAAATAGATGAAACACGTGAATGTGAACAGATGAAGGAATCTCCCTTCGTTTTAAATAGGAAAAACTGTAAGAAAGTCGGCCGAAGTTGGGTAGTTCATTTTTGTATAGAAATTCTTACTGTTTTGTAACTTGTAACATGCTTCTACATGCAACGGACAGAGAAAGTAAAAGCCAGAGATACGACACTGAGGAGAATAAAAGAATCAAGAGTGGGGAAACAGGAGCATAAGAATGCGATAGATGTAAAAAGAGCAATTAAGAGAGAGAGAGAGAGAGAGAGAGAGAGAGAGAGAGGGATGAGGAAGGGGCGAGAGCAAGTATAAAATCAGGGGAGGAATAGATATAAATATCTCTGCAACTGTATTTGTACACAACGACGCTTTAAAATGCTATGTCCCACCTGGTTCCGCGCACTCATTTAACGCATTTAAGTCCGTCCCCTCTCAACCCTCCCTACTCATCGCAGTCATTATCCTTCATAGATACTTCTGCGACATGCTTTTGGACTAAAAACCTTATAGAATATTCTTACCTAACAGTCAATTCGCGCGTAGCCTACTAGCATATAATTTAAAATCAGTTTAGTGCAGCTGTATTGAGTGCAAATAAAATGCACGTTATGCGACCAATTGATGCAGCATAACCATTTAGGAATAAATAAATGAAGACGTTTGATGGTTAACAATATTTAATAAATTAATGAAAATACTTATAAATACATAATGGTAGCACGCACTGTCTATGAAAGAAGGTATACGTGTGTACGCTTCGAGCGTTTGTCGAAAAACTGAAAACATGTATTCTCGTCGGAAGGAAGGAAACGAAGCAGATATGGCCCTTAGATTTTAGTCTAAACTATTATAAAAACAAAGGTGAAGGAGACAAACTTGCCCTCGTCGGAAAATCCCAAGAGCTCCGAATGGGCTGGACTAAGTTTATTAAATAACTGAAATAAGTTTATTACGGTACCCCCTTTATTGTACCAGTACGGTCTTAACCAGTCATAAATTAAGCAATCACATAGATCGATCGCCATACCTCTCTTCATCCGCTTACAAACGTTTGCTTATATGAGAAAATCTAAAGTAAATAAAGACGAATGTATAAAATATATAAGTATAAATATAACTATAACTACAACATTTTCAATTGGCATATGAATTTTTATCGTAGATACGCATATTTCTCACATAAAATTCTTCATTAGTAGAATAAAAATAAAATTTAAAAAAAGGGGATGCTCTCTACGGAACAGACTCCCCGCGTTGAGAAGTTTCTGAACAGCTACTATTATCAATTACACTTAATACATATTTAATGACATTAATATGATAGTAATATTATCAGTTTATATATTGTCCTTTATTGGCAATACTGCCAGTTGTCTAACACTACGTTTTAATTCACTTTTAGCTGTTCGAATGGTGACTGTACGGACTATTCCGTCTGCACCTGGATGTGTTTTAACAATTCTTCCTAAAGGCCAGTGCATTGTTGGTGCAAGATTATCCTTCAAAAGGACAATGGTACCATCCTTCACTGGATTATCACCTTTCGTCCATTTATGGCGAACATTTAGTTCGTTAAGGTATTTCTTGTGCCACCTTAACCAAAAATCTCTACGCAATTTTTGCAAATACTGCCAGCTCGATAGTCGATTCAGAGGCGTGTCAGTGTAATCGATTGATGGCAAACTCGTTAGAGTTTTTCCGATTAGAAAATGACCGGGAGTAAGGGCAAGGAGATCATTTGGATCACTGGATATTGTACACAAGGGACGGGAATTTACAATAGTTTCTATTTCAATAGCGAAGGTACTGAACTCTTCAAAGGTGAACAACGGTTGATTAATTATTCGTTTTAAATGGTGTTTAAATAACTTAACAGTCGATTCCCACAGACCGCCAAAATGAGGCGCAAAAGGTGGTATAAAGTGCCATTTAATGCCTTGATCATTTAAAAAATTGACCGTCTTATGCTGATGAGTTTCAGTATGAAAAAGTTGGTATAACTCCTTTAATTGATTATTCGCCCCTGCGAAATTTGTGTCATTGTCGGAGTGTATATTTTGAGGCTTACCTCGGCGCGCAATGAAGCGTTTTAACGCAGCGAGAAATCCGTCTGTACTCATATCACTCACGACTTCTATATGTACAGCCTTCACTACTAAGCAAACGAAGATAGCGACGTATGATTTTATAAAAATTTTATTGCGATGCTTTTTTTGTTTTATAAAAAACGGACCGCAATAGTCAACACCAACATTAATAAAGGGACGAGCTTGCCTTATACGGATGCTGGGTAAGTTTCCCATTTGATAATTGACCGTTGAAGGTTTTGCGCGAAAGCATTGTACGCATCGTCTTATAATTTTACGCATCTGATTGCGCCCGTCCATAATCCAAAATTTTTGCCAAAAAATATATAATGTTGTTTGAATTCCGGGATGATAGTTATTTTCGTGACATTCCCTTATTATTAAAGTAGTAACGTGGTGAGATTGAGGCAGAAGTATCGGATGTTGCTGTCCATATGAAATATTTGCATTTTGTAAGCGACCTCCCACTCTCAATATCCCCGCATCGTCGATAAAGGGATCTAGCGCAATCATTCTTTTTTGTTTCCCTTTTTACAGGTAAGCTCGTCAATTTTATCATTAATTAAAGATCGCTGAGTCAATTTTATAATAGTTTTCTCTGCATTTAACAGTTCTTCGGCTTGCAAGAAGCCGTTCAAAGTATTGCTTCTTTTCATACGCAAGCAGTATGCTACTATGCGTTTTAATTTCTTGTAAGATGAAAACTGATTTAAAAACTTTGATGATACTGAATCTGCAGTAAAACAGTGCATTGTTCTTGATTCCGGCAATATATTAGAAGATTTTACTTCAAGGAAAGGCCACGTCGATTCGTCATTTTTCAACCAGCTTGGACCTACTGCCCATAAACTATTTTTTAAAAAATCAACTGGTAATTGACCGCGAGATAAGGAATCAGCTGGATTATCCTCCGAGCGAACGTGGCGCCAATCTTCGATTTTCGTTTTTCTTTGAATATCCGCCGTACGATTGGCGATGAAAGATTTTAAAATATGAGGCGATGTTCTAATCCACTGAATAGCGATCGTAGAATCGGTCCAAAAAATGACTTTCTCGAATGAAATTTTTAATGTAATGTTTACTTGCTCATACAGCGTGGAAAGTAGCTGCGCTCCACACAACTCAAGTCGCGGCGTTGAAAGTGTTTTTAAAGGAGCTACACGTGATTTTGCACACAACAAAAAACATCCCGTTTTATTTTGCTCGTCAGTAGACCTAATATAAATGCAAACGCCATATCCTCGATCGCTCGCATCACAAAACCCATGCAATTGAACTGATTTTGAATTTGAAACAATAACCTTTCTTTTAAATTGCATGTTATTTAACAATGGTAATTGATTATAAAATGAATGCCACACGGTGTATAACTTACTTGGAATTGACTTGTCCCAATTTAGTTTTGATTGCCAAAGACCTTGCATTATTGTTTTTGCATATAGTATTACTGGACCAAGTAAACCTAACGGATCAAAAATTTTAGTGATCTGTGACAATTCCCCTTTTATTTTTAGCTGCTTCAGCATCTAAACAAGTAATTTTGTATTTAATTGTGTCCGATTGTACATTCCAAGAAATTCCGAGAATTTTCAAAGTTTGATTGCCGTTTATCTGGAAATTGATTTCTCTTTCCTCAGAGGCTACTCCCTCTAAGATTTCAGGTTTATTGGCTGCCCACTGACGCAAATTGAATCCACCGCGTTTCAGTAGTTGAATCAACTGCACCCGAATTTCGCACGCGTCTTTCACTGTGTCGGCTCCCGTTAAAAAATTTTCCACATAAAAATCTCGTTTAAGAATTTTGGAAGCAATTGGATATGCGTATCCTTCATCATCAGCCAATTGGTGCAAGCATCGAATCGGTAGATACGGAGCAGGAAGTAAACCGAATGTGACCGTGTTAAGCTGGAAAGTTAATGTAGTATCATTGTCTTTCCATAGTAATTTTTGATATTTTCGATCTTCTTCTCGTATTAAAATCTGCCGATACATTTTCTCAATGTCAGCACTTAATACATAATGGAAAAAGCGAAAGGGTAAAATTATTGACATCATGTCGTCCTGAATCGTAGGCCCTATCATAAGTGTGTCGTTTAACGAAATTCCACTACTCGACCTCGCTAATCCATCGAATACTACCCGCAGTTTAGTCGTGGCGCTCGATTCTTTAATAACTGCGTGGTGCGGTAAATAGCATCCCTCTATCGAATTATCTGAGACGAGAGACATATGACCAAGACGTAAGTAATCATTGATTACTTCTGCGTAACACGCCTTAAAATCAGAAAATCTATCAAATTTTTTAAATAAAAAACTCAGTCTTTTTTCCGCGGTGGCTCTTGTATTTCCAATATTTGTATAATGAGACCGACATGGCAAAGCGACTACATATCGGCCGGAATTAGTACGTGTCGTGGTTTTGCGAAACCAATTTTCGCAAGCGATCTCTTCTTGCGAATAATGAGATTGCGTGTGAAGTTCTTCGATTTCCCAGAATCGCGTTAAGTCACGTTGTATTTCTCTAAAACTACAAAGAGCATAATCCGTGTATTCATCTTTAATTTCACCGCCTCCAATGATCCAACCAAGTCTGGTTTTTTGAAGAAATATCTCGGTGCCATTCCCCAACAACTTAAATTGGCCTATACAAAATAGAGACAAAGTTGCTCCCGAGCCTAGTAGCACATCAATCGGCGATGGTTTTTGTTGAAATCGGGATCGGCCAACTGAATATTAGGAGGAATAGAAATAGATTCTCGTGGGAAATATTCCGACGGCACAGAATCGGTGATGCTCGGAACGGTTAGAAATTCAAGAATTTTTTTGTAATCGTTTAAACGGGATTTTATTGTTGCTTTAACTACATCTTTGGTTACTGTTTTTAACTAGTTTAATGCACCTACAGGGATACGGCATTTTATTTTTGGCAAGTTTAGTTTCAGAGCAAGACCTTCCGTGATGAAGTTTACCGTAAAGCATGTATCTAACAAAGCACGGCATTTTATTGACTCTTGCTTATTATTAAAAATATTGATCATTGCACTCGTTATTAGTTGATTTGAAGTTCGTGATGCTAGCGAGATTAAAGGCTCATAAATCCCTGTAGGTACTATTTCTCATAAGCTATCCGCTCTATTTTCGTGCAAAAGTACATTATGCGGTTTATTGCAGATCTGGCATTTAATGAACTTACATTCTTTACCATCATGCAGTCGTAGACAATTAGTGCACAACACACTCTATTTCACAATTTCATGCCGATCTCCCACGGGTAATTCACGGAATTTTTCGCATCGAAAAAGAAAATGTTGCTGACCCGGACAAAGAATGCAATCCTTACGAGTAAAGGTTTTCGAAAGAAGAACCCTTTTTGGGACTGTTCTTTCTTTAAGATTCCGAAATGATAAATTTGAACCCTGTTGCAAGCGTGATTTGTCTACAATTGCGCCTGTTCTTTCTACTTCGCGTTTAGATGCTCGAGCCGCGGATTTATAAAGAAAGTCAAGTAAATCTTCTAATTTTGGAAAAATACCTCGCTGTATACTTTCTTCCCATTTTTCAACCGTTGTTTTGTGTAGCTTTTCTTCAATGTTCTGCACAAGCATCTCATCGCCCACCGTTACTCCCAGCGTGGCTAACGACTCAATGTGTTGCAAAGTTTCATCCGCGAGTCGTCGCAATCCTCCGGACGTCTCGCGTTCTTGTACGGGCAATCGGAGCAATAAACTTAGAAGTTTAGATATAATAAGACGTTTGTCCGCATACGCCTTTTCTAAAAGTTGCCAAGCACGTCTGTAATTATCTGCAGTAATACTATCAGGTATGTGAATAAGTCTTTCCCGTTTTTTTTCAAATTTTGAGCCTTTATTGTGAAAAAATGGTTACAAATGAATTATTGAAAGTATTGGCCATCGCTAGCTACAACTTTTTCCCATCTTTCTGGCAACATACGAATCCCGTTGCGAAAAAATTCGACCGGTTTGGCCTCTATCCAGTCATCCACCCATTTTTTGGCTTCCTCCTAGGAATGGAAGTGCTGGTCAGCCAGGCCATGCGTCATCGATCTGAAGAGATGGTAATCAGACGGAGCAACGTCTGGACTATACGGCGGGTGAGGTAGGACTTCCCATTTCAGCGTTTCTAAGTATGTTTTCACCGGCGGTGCAACATGTGGGCGAGCATTGTCATGTTGCAAAATAACTTTGTCGTGCCTGTCGGAGTTAGCTGGTCCCACCATATACAGAGCATGAGCTTGGCGCCATGAATATTTGGCTTGTCCGTCGATGATGATGCATGGCCGGGTAGTCCCCATGATTTTCTTCGCTTCGGATTATCGTAACGTATCCACTTTTCATCGCCAGTCACGATACGATGCAGAAAACCCTTTCTTTTATGTCGCTGAAGCAGCTGTTCGCAAGTGAAAAAACGCCATTCGACGTCTCTCAACTTCAGTTCGTACGGCACCCAATTTCCTTGCTTTTGGATCATTCCCATGGCTTTCAAACGCTTGGAAATGGTTGTTCGGTCAACTCCCAATGCTTCAGCAAGTTCTTCTTGCGTTTGACAAGAATCTTCATCAAGCAAAGTCGCCAATTCTCGATCTTCAAAGATTTGCGGCCGCCCGGAACGCTCCTTGTCTTCCACGTCGAAATCACCGCTTTTGAAGCGTCGAAACCATCCGCGAACACTTGAATCATCGACACAACCTTCTCCATAAGCCTCCTGAAGCAATCGATGCGTCTCGGCAGCAGATTTCTTCAAATTGAACCAATAAAGTGAAACTTCCCGCAAATGACGTCGACTCGGCTCAAATTTCGACATTTTCACGATATCAAAAATTTATGATGCGAAAAAATTTTAACTAATGTGTTAGTATGGAATTGTTGACATATGAATAAGCTTTGATTATGACATATGTAACCATTGAATACTCGCACAGTATTGGTGGCGCCATCTCTTACAAAAAACGGGAAAGACTTATTCACACTCCTAATAATATTTTTTATTTTTTGTGCTGCTTCCCCCTTTACAGCTGCCTTTAAATATTGTAATTTTTCGACGTTCGTTAAATCGTCTTGATTATCTATCATCGAGGTAAATGAATCTCTAAATGATAACCATTCCTCATAACGACCATCGAAACGCGGAAGCGATGCTTCTGGTAATTTAACCCGTCGTTTCGGAGTAAAGCGCAAATTCGAATTGTTTAAAGTTGTAAGTGCAGCCAAAGGATTCGGATAATATCCTGATGCTGACGAAACCGGCGGACCGCTGTTCAATGTTGCTTTTTCAATTTGTTCCACTTCAAACTTTAAATTTTCAGCCTCCGATAATTTATCTAAATAATTATTTACGATGTCAAAACGCACCTCATTTTGAAAAAAATCTAAATCTTCGAGCTTATCCTGAATCTCCTCGAACATAGAAAAACTTTGTTTTAAATTATCGATACGACATTGTAACTTAAAACGATCATGGATTTCTTGACCTTTATACTCTTTTAAAAATTTTGAAAAATTTGTTATGGCAGCCTTTATTGTTCCCCGTTTTCTTACTAGATCTTTCATTTCTTTGGATGTTGTGGAATCATCTACCATTTCGCTATTGTTCGCCATTGCAATAAAGTGAGGAAACAGGATGTTATGGAAAACGGATTAAAACGTACGCTATGAGCTTACCTTGAGTTCAACGCGATTGAACGATGCTCACCGCTGATACAGCTTTCAATTCACTAAATTCGATGTTATGCCGCTGTGTCACTACTCTTCGTCCTATAGATGGTAAACCAAAGAAAATGCGAGTTGCCTATCACAATTCTCCAATTGGAAAGATAAATTCGAAGTAGTGTTCGTGTTATTAAAATGATAATGTTCAACTATATAGAGTCCTTGTAGTACATGGTATTCTTCCTCTTAAAGTACGACTCTTTCAAACAACCATAACGTAATGTTCCGCTGTCGGTGAAGTCGATGATATGTGCTAGAGTTTTATAATATTTAACTCTTTAAGGCACTGAATAATGTCACATTTAGCACTCGAAATCACTATGTTGTATTTTCACTTAAAATACTGCTTCCTGGATACTTAAAATCCGGCTCGAAGGACCATGTATTGAGTGCAAATAAAATGCACGTTATGCGACAAATTGATGCAGCATAACCATTTAGGAATAAATAAATAAAGACGTTTGATGGTTAACAATATTTAATAAATTAATGAAAATACTTATAAATACATAATGGTAGCACGCACTGTCTATGAAAGAAGGTATACGTGTGTACGCTTCGAGCGTTTGTCGAAAAACTGAAAACATGTATTCTCGTCGGAAGGAAGAAAACGAAGCAGGTATGGCCCTTAGATTTTAGTCTAAACTATTATAAAAACAAAGGTGAAGGAGACAAACTTGCCCTCGTCGGAAAATCCCAAGAGCTCCGAATGGGCTGGACTAAGTTTATTAAATAACTGAAATAAGTTTATTACGGTACCCCCTTTATTGTACCAGTACGGTCTTAACCAGTCATAAATTAAGCAATCACATAGATCGATCGCCATACCTCTCTTCATCCGCTTACAAACGTTTGCTTATATGAGAAAATCTAAAGTAAATAAAGACGAATGTATAAAATATATAAGTATAAATATAACTATAACTACAACATTTTCAATTGGCATATGAATTTTTATCGTAGATACGCATATTTCTCACATAAAATTCTTCATTAGTAGAATAAAAATAAAATTTAAAAAAAGGGGATGCTCTCTACGGAACAGACTCCCCGCGTTGAGAAGTTTCTGAACAGCTACTATTATCAATTACACTTAATACATATTTAATGACATTAATATGATAGTAATATTATCAGTTTATATATTGTCCTTTATTGGCAATACTGCCAGTTGTCTAACACTACGTTTTAATTCACTTTTAGCTGTTCGAATGGTGACTGTACGGACTATTCCGTCTGCACCTGGATGTGTTTTAACAATTCTTCCTAAAGGCCAGTGCATTGTTGGTGCAAGATTATCCTTCAAAAGGACAATGGTACCATCCTTCACTGGATTATCACCTTTCGTCCATTTATGGCGAACATTTAGTTCGTTAAGGTATTTCTTGTGCCACCTTAACCAAAAATCTCTACGCAATTTTTGCAAATACTGCCAGCTCGATAGTCGATTCAGAGGCGTGTCAGTGTAATCGATTGATGGCAAACTCGTTAGAGTTTTTCCGATTAGAAAATGACCGGGAGTAAGGGCAAGGAGATCATTTGGATCACTGGATATTGTACACAAGGGACGGGAATTTACAATAGTTTCTATTTCAATAGCGAAGGTACTGAACTCTTCAAAGGTGAACAACGGTTGATTAATTATTCGTTTTAAATGGTGTTTAAATAACTTAACAGTCGATTCCCACAGACCGCCAAAATGAGGCGCAAAAGGTGGTATAAAGTGCCATTTAATGCCTTGATCATTTAAAAAATTGACCGTCTTATGCTGATGAGTTTCAGTATGAAAAAGTTGGTATAACTCCTTTAATTGATTATTCGCCCCTGCGAAATTTGTGTCATTGTCGGAGTGTATATTTTGAGGCTTACCTCGGCGCGCAATGAAGCGTTTTAACGCAGCGAGAAATCCGTCTGTACTCATATCACTCACGACTTCTATATGTACAGCCTTCACTACTAAGCAAACGAAGATAGCGACGTATGATTTTATAAAAATTTTATTGCGATGCTTTTTTTGTTTTATAAAAAACGGACCGCAATAGTCAACACCAACATTAATAAAGGGACGAGCTTGCCTTATACGGATGCTGGGTAAGTTTCCCATTTGATAATTGACCGTTGAAGGTTTTGCGCGAAAGCATTGTACGCATCGTCTTATAATTTTACGCATCTGATTGCGCCCGTCCATAATCCAAAATTTTTGCCAAAAAATATATAATGTTGTTTGAATTCCGGGATGATAGTTATTTTCGTGACATTCCCTTATTATTAAAGTAGTAACGTGGTGAGATTGAGGCAGAAGTATCGGATGTTGCTGTCCATATGAAATATTTGCATTTTGTAAGCGACCTCCCACTCTCAATATCCCCGCATCGTCGATAAAGGGATCTAGCGCAATCATTCTTTTTTGTTTCCCTTTTTACAGGTAAGCTCGTCAATTTTATCATTAATTAAAGATCGCTGAGTCAATTTTATAATAGTTTTCTCTGCATTTAACAGTTCTTCGGCTTGCAAGAAGCCGTTCAAAGTATTGCTTCTTTTCATACGCAAGCAGTATGCTACTATGCGTTTTAATTTCTTGTAAGATGAAAACTGATTTAAAAACTTTGATGATACTGAATCTGCAGTAAAACAGTGCATTGTTCTTGATTCCGGCAATATATTAGAAGATTTTACTTCAAGGAAAGGCCACGTCGATTCGTCATTTTTCAACCAGCTTGGACCTACTGCCCATAAACTATTTTTTAAAAAATCAACTGGTAATTGACCGCGAGATAAGGAATCAGCTGGATTATCCTCCGAGCGAACGTGGCGCCAATCTTCGATTTTCGTTTTTCTTTGAATATCCGCCGTACGATTGGCGATGAAAGATTTTAAAATATGAGGCGATGTTCTAATCCACTGAATAGCGATCGTAGAATCGGTCCAAAAAATGACTTTCTCGAATGAAATTTTTAATGTAATGTTTACTTGCTCATACAGCGTGGAAAGTAGCTGCGCTCCACACAACTCAAGTCGCGGCGTTGAAAGTGTTTTTAAAGGAGCTACACGTGATTTTGCACACAACAAAAAACATCCCGTTTTATTTTGCTCGACAGTAGACCTAATATAAATGCAAACGCCATATCCTCGATCGCTCGCATCACAAAACCCATGCAATTGAACTGATTTTGAATTTGAAACAATAACCTTTCTTTTAAATTGCATGTTATTTAACAATGGTAATTGATTATAAAATGAATGCCACACGGTGTATAACTTACTTGGAATTGACTTGTCCCAATTTAGTTTTGATTGCCAAAGACCTTGCATTATTGTTTTTGCATATAGTATTACTGGACCAAGTAAACCTAACGGATCAAAAATTTTAGTGATCTGTGACAATTCCCCTTTTATTTTTAGCTGCTTCAGCATCTAAACAAGTAATTTTGTATTTAATTGTGTCCGATTGTACATTCCAAGAAATTCCGAGAATTTTCAAAGTTTGATTGCCGTTTATCTGGAAATTGATTTCTCTTTCCTCAGAGGCTACTCCCTCTAAGATTTCAGGTTTATTGGCTGCCCACTGACGCAAATTGAATCCACCGCGTTTCAGTAGTTGAATCAACTGCACCCGAATTTCGCACGCGTCTTTCACTGTGTCGGCTCCCGTTAAAAAATTTTCCACATAAAAATCTCGTTTAAGAATTTTGGAAGCAATTGGATATGCGTATCCTTCATCATCAGCCAATTGGTGCAAGCATCGAATCGCTAGATACGGAGCAGGAAGTAAACCGAATGTGACCGTGTTAAGCTGGAAAGTTAATGTAGTATCATTGTCTTTCCATAGTAATTTTTGATATTTTCGATCTTCTTCTCGTATTAAAATCTGCCGATACATTTTCTCAATGTCAGCACTTAATACATAATGGAAAAAGCGAAAGGGTAAAATTATTGACATCATGTCGTCCTGAATCGTAGGCCCTATCATAAGTGTGTCGTTTAACGAAATTCCACTACTCGACCTCGCTAATCCATCGAATACTACCCGCAGTTTAGTCGTGGCGCTCGATTCTTTAATAACTGCGTGGTGCGGTAAATAGCATCCCTCTATCGAATTATCTGAGACGAGAGACATATGACCAAGACGTAAGTAATCATTGATTACTTCTGCGTAACACGCCTTAAAATCAGAAAATCTATCAAATTTTTTAAATAAAAAACTCAGTCTTTTTTCCGCGGTGGCTCTTGTATTTCCAATATTTGTATAATGAGACCGACATGGCAAAGCGACTACATATCGGCCGGAATTAGTACGTGTCGTGGTTTTGCGAAACCAATTTTCGCAAGCGATCTCTTCTTGCGAATAATGAGATTGCGTGTGAAGTTCTTCGATTTCCCAGAATCGCGTTAAGTCACGTTGTATTTCTCCAAAACTACAAAGAGCATAATCCGTGTATTCATCTTTAATTTCACCGCCTCCAATGATCCAACCAAGTCTGGTTTTTTGAAGAAATATCTCGGTGCCATTCCCCAACAACTTAAATTGGCCTATACAAAATAGAGACAAAGTTGCTCCCGAGCCTAGTAGCACATCAATCGGCGATGGTTTGTTGAAATCGGGATCGGCCAACTGAATATTAGGAGGAATAGAAATAGATTCTCGTGGGAAATATTCCGACGGCACAGAATCGGTGATGCTCGGAACGGTTAGAAATTCAAGAATTTTTTTGTAATCGTTTAAACGGGATTTTATTGTTGCTTTAACTACATCTTTGGTTACTGTTTTTAACTGGTTTAATGCACCTACAGGGATACGGCATTTTATTTTTGGCAAGTTTAGTTTCAGAGCAAGACCTTCCGTGATGAAGTTTACCGTAAAGCATGTATCTAACAAAGCACGGCATTTTATTGACTCTTGCTTATTATTAAAAATATTGATCATTGCACTCGTTATTAGTTGATTTGAAGTTCGTGATGCTAGCGAGATTAAAGGCTCATAAATCCCTGTAGGTACTATTTCTCATAAGCTATCCGCTCTATTTTCGTGCAAAAGTACATTATGCGGTTTATTGCAGATCTGGCATTTAATGAACTTACATTCTTTACCATCATGCAGTCGTAGACAATTAGTGCACAACACACTCTATTTCACAATTTCATGCCGATCTCCCACGGGTAATTCACGGAATTTTTCGCATCGAAAAAGAAAATGTTGCTGACCCGGACAAAGAATGCAATCCTTACGAGTAAAGGTTTTCGAAAGAAGAACCCTTTTTGGGACTGTTCTTTCTTTAAGATTCCGAAATGATAAATTTGAACCCTGTTGCAAGCGTGATTTGTCTACAATTGCGCCTGTTCTTTCTACTTCGCGTTTAGATGCTCGAGCCGCGGATTTATAAAGAAAGTCAAGTAAATCTTCTAATTTTGGAAAAATACCTCGCTGTATACTTTCTTCCCATTTTTCAACCGTTGTTTTGTGTAGCTTTTCTTCAATGTTCTGCACAAGCATCTCATCGCCCACCGTTACTCCCAGCGTGGCTAACGACTCAATGTGTTGCAAAGTTTCATCCGCGAGTCGTCGCAATCCTCCGGACGTCTCGCGTTCTTGTACGGGCAATCGGAGCAATAAACTTAGAAGTTTAGATATAATAAGACGTTTGTCCGCATACGCCTTTTCTAAAAGTTGCCAAGCACGTCTGTAATTATCTGCAGTAATACTATCAGGTATGTGAATAAGTCTTTCCCGTTTTTTTTCAAATTTTGAGCCTTTATTGTGAAAAAATGGTTACAAATGAATTATTGAAAGTATTGGCCATCGCTAGCTACAACTTTTTCCCATCTTTCTGGCAACATACGAATCCCGTTGCGAAAAAATTCGACCGGTTTGGCCTCTATCCAGTCATCCACCCATTTTTTGGCTTCCTCCTAGGAATGGAAGTGCTGGTCAGCCAGGCCATGCGTCATCGATCTGAAGAGATGGTAATCAGACGGAGCAACGTCTGGACTATACGGCGGGTGAGGTAGGACTTCCCATTTCAGCGTTTCTAAGTATGTTTTCACCGGCGGTGCAACATGTGGGCGAGCATTGTCATGTTGCAAAATAACTTTGTCGTGCCTGTCGGAGTTAGCTGGTCCCACCATATACAGAGCATGAGCTTGGCGCCATGAATATTTGGCTTGTCCGTCGATGATGATGCATGGCCGGGTAGTCCCCATGATTTTCTTCGCTTCGGATTATCGTAACGTATCCACTTTTCATCGCCAGTCACGATACGATGCAGAAAACCCTTTCTTTTATGTCGCTGAAGCAGCTGTTCGCAAGTGAAAAAACGCCATTCGACGTCTCTCAACTTCAGTTCGTACGGCACCCAATTTCCTTGCTTTTGGATCATTCCCATGGCTTTCAAACGCTTGGAAATGGTTGTTCGGTCAACTCCCAATGCTTCAGCAAGTTCTTCTTGCGTTTGACAAGAATCTTCATCAAGCAAAGTCGCCAATTCTCGATCTTCAAAGATTTGCGGCCGCCCGGAACGCTCCTTGTCTTCCACGTCGAAATCACCGCTTTTGAAGCGTCGAAACCATCCGCGAACACTTGAATCATCGACACAACCTTCTCCATAAGCCTCCTGAAGCAATCGATGCGTCTCGGCAGCAGATTTCTTCAAATTGAACCAATAAAGTGAAACTTCCCGCAAATGACGTCGACTCGGCTCAAATTTCGACATTTTCACGATATCAAAAATTTATGATGCGAAAAAATTTTAACTAATGTGTTAGTATGGAATTGTTGACATATGAATAAGCTTTGATTATGACATATGTAACCATTGAATACTCGCACAGTATTGGTGGCGCCATCTCTTACAAAAAACGGGAAAGACTTATTCACACTCCTAATAATATTTTTTATTTTTTGTGCTGCTTCCCCCTTTACAGCTGCCTTTAAATATTGTAATTTTTCGACGTTCGTTAAATCGTCTTGATTATCTATCATCGAGGTAAATGAATCTCTAAATGATAACCATTCCTCATAACGACCATCGAAACGCGGAAGCGATGCTTCTGGTAATTTAACCCGTCGTTTCGGAGTAAAGCGCAAATTCGAATTGTTTAAAGTTGTAAGTGCAGCCAAAGGATTCGGATAATATCCTGATGCTGACGAAACCGGCGGACCGCTGTTCAATGTTGCTTTTTCAATTTGTTCCACTTCAAACTTTAAATTTTCAGCCTCCGATAATTTATCTAAATAATTATTTACGATGTCAAAACGCACCTCATTTTGAAAAAAATCTAAATCTTCGAGCTTATCCTGAATCTCCTCGAACATAGAAAAACTTTGTTTTAAATTATCGATACGACATTGTAACTTAAAACGATCATGGATTTCTTGACCTTTATACTCTTTTAAAAATTTTGAAAAATTTGTTATGGCAGCCTTTATTGTTCCCCGTTTTCTTACTAGATCTTTCATTTCTTTGGATGTTGTGGAATCATCTACCATTTCGCTATTGTTCGCCATTGCAATAAAGTGAGGAAACAGGATGTTATGGAAAACGGATTAAAACGTACGCTATGAGCTTACCTTGAGTTCAACGCGATTGAACGATGCTCACCGCTGATACAGCTTTCAATTCACTAAATTCGATGTTATGCCGCTGTGTCACTACTCTTCGTCCTATAGATGGTAAACCAAAGAAAATGCGAGTTGCCTATCACAATTCTCCAATTGGAAAGATAAATTCGAAGTAGTGTTCGTGTTATTAAAATGATAATGTTCAACTATATAGAGTCCTTGTAGTACATGGTATTCTTCCTCTTAAAGTACGACTCTTTCAAACAACCATAACGTAATGTTCCGCTGTCGGTGAAGTCGATGATATGTGCTAGAGTTTTATAATATTTAACTCTTTAAGGCACTGAATAATGTCACATTTAGCACTCGAAATCACTATGTTGTATTTTCACTTAAAATACTGCTTCCTGGATACTTAAAATCCGGCTCGAAGGACCATGTATTGAGTGCAAATAAAATGCACGTTATGCGACAAATTGATGCAGCATAACCATTTAGGAATAAATAAATAAAGACGTTTGATGGTTAACAATATTTAATAAATTAATGAAAATACTTATAAATACATAATGGTAGCACGCACTGTCTATGAAAGAAGGTATACGTGTGTACGCTTCGAGCGTTTGTCGAAAAACTGAAAACATGTATTCTCGTCGGAAGGAAGAAAACGAAGCAGGTATGGCCCTTAGATTTTAGTCTAAACTATTATAAAAACAAAGGTGAAGGAGACAAACTTGCCCTCGTCGGAAAATCCCAAGAGCTCCGAATGGGCCGGACATGACACACATCTGTAGTGTCTCGTCCTGGTTTATAAGTTTATTACGGTACCCCCTTTATTGTACCAGTACGGTCTTAACCAGTCATAAATTAAGCAATCACATAGATCGATGGCCATACCTCTCTTCATCCGCTTACAAACGTTTGCTTATATGAGAAAATCTAAAGTAAATAAAGACGAATGTATAAAATATATAAGTATAAATATAACTATAACTACAACATTTTCAATTGGGCATATGAATTTTTATCGTAGATACGCATATTTCTCACATAAAATTCTTCATTAGTAGAATAAAAATAAAATTAAAAAAAAGGGAATGCTCTCTACGGAACAGCAGCCCAATTTTGATATATGAACAGCTTTATTTATAGATGCATTCTTGGCGTTTTATTAGTGGAAAAAGAGCAGTAAGAATAAGTATCTAAGCATACGAGATGGTGTAATATTTCTATCTCGAGCCTGAAAGAACAAGGACTGCTAAACCGCATGGATTTAGTTTGCACCCTCTGTACGCGTTTTCGATTCACAAATTATAAAAATGATTTTTATGAAATTCTCTTATTCCTTCACATAGAGACATAATACGTTTTTCAATAAGTCCCGAGATTAACAATGGAAACAACCTTTTTATTTTCAAAAATCATTTTTATTCAGCAATATAATCTCCTTTTAGAGTGATACAGTTGTTCCAACGCTTCTACAACTTTTCAATATCATGTTTACAAAAAGATTTATCCTTTGCTTTAAAATAGACTTCAGTTTCAGCAATAACCTCCTCATTTGAACCAAATTTTCTTCCCTTGAGCATTTTTTTGAAATCAGCAAAGAGCCAGTAGTGACTGGGGACTAAATCTGGCGAATTCGAGAAGTGGGGAAGCAAATCAAAACGCAACTCGTTCAATTTTGCCATTATTTTCATGGACTTGTGGCATGGTGCATTGTTTTGGTGAAAAAGAATATTTGTCTTCTTCATGTGCGATCATTTTGCTGCGATCTCCTCCTTCAAACGTACCAACCAGTAAATATAATAATAATTGTTGATCAATTTACCTTTTTCCAGATAGTCAATGAGAATCACGCCATTTGTATCTCTTTCTATTTTGCCAGCAGACTTCTGCGTTTTTAGACACTTTGGTCGGCCTCCAGAGTGAAATTTTTATCCATATTTCATTTATAGTCACGTATCGATGCAGAAAACCTTTTCTATTGCGAGTAAATAGTGATAAACAGCTCTCTGAATTGTCGACTCGTTACTGTTTTTGTTCCACTGAAAACAATCGCAGCACCCACTTGTTAGTTTCTATAAGCATTTGTATAGCTAGTTGTTATTGGGTTTTGCTAACCTCGCGTAGTGAATATACATATTATAATTTACATATCATCTTACACCCTTTTTCGATACGTATGTAAATGTACAAAATATTGAGATGAACTTACACTTCTTGCTGAGTATGCTGTCGCTGACATGGTTTCCTTCACATTTTAGTTCTTCTTCGTCGTCTGGTGACTCATTACATACTGTCAACGAGGCAAATTATAGTGAACAATATAAAATCGCAAATAAGTCGATGTTCACATCTGGACGTAAAGGTTTCATTGACAGTTGAGGGGGTTGAGAGCAGATACTAGACTTTTGATTGTGATTGTAGCTCACATATTTTTTTAGAGACATGTCAACTGTTTCTTCGATCAAATATTTTCGTTCAGCTGAGTCAGTTTAAGCTAGGTGTTCGCAACATGTGCGCCTTATGCTCGGTGCTGCACTTTTCATTAGATATTTCGAGTTGTCTCTGAACTGTCCCGGGCTTTCGTGAACTGATTGATATTGCGTGTATGCTGAGTTGTACTGATGTTTGTTGTCCAGTATGACTGTGAGACTTGTAAGAAGGTCCCAGCTTGTATTGAGGCGTAGCTCCCAGGGAATAGCGACAGGATTCCCTGCTGGGCAGGGAATCCTGTCATTATTATTTATCCTCATCATTATTTATTTATTTATTTATTTAATATTATTTATATTATAGCGTTGTTTATCATTTACTCACTGTAAAATTCTGTATTACAGCATTTCAATGGCTTTTCCCCCACTCATAACTAAGGTTTTCTGTGCCGGATAAATGCTATAATTTTCATTATTTGATTCAAAGGTGAAAGCAACTTTTATAAACCGTGCTTATTTATTTGTTTATTCTACGCTCATACAATATAACTTTGAATACACAATTTCTCGTTTTTATTCACTAAAGGTAAAAAAAATTCATTTTTGCTTTTTCTTTCTTAGCAAAATCACATTTGATGCCCCGTTTGAGGATTTGTAATTGCAAATGAATATACAGGATTTATAGATATTAAGTATATAATGATTAGTTTATTTGCGTTTTCGAGTTTTTTCATTCAATATTTTAACATAGTTTAATTTACAACTAGAGTAGTTTGTTAACGTTTATATATATTGTGTAAATTTGTACAGGTATTTGTGTGAAAGTCCACCACGCATCGCTTATTTTAGAATTTAATAGTTTATAATTTGATATAATACGAACATACTGAAATTATTCGAAATAGCGCCGATACCCCTCGCGAGACTTGTGCTCTTGTAGAAGCAGTGAATCGAAAAATTAGACAAATCGGTAATGGAATATGTAAGTGAGCGTCGGATTCCAATAATAAAATTATTGTAAAAATTCGCGTCGAGACAATTACCCAGCTTCGAGTGGACGTATTAAGACCCATGTAGATATTAAAATGCGCCGTGTAATATATTAAAATACGTGTGTAAGACCCATGCAGATATTAGAATCTGCCGATGATTCGTATGTCAAAGAAAACCGCTTTGAAGATATGCAACGAACATTTGAAGATACTCTTGTTTATCTTCTTATGCTTCCCGCGTGATGAGGCCTGGCAGCGGAGCCAGTAAAAGATATAGCAATCTTAGGGATTAATTATGCATCCACGTGGAAGGCCTTGACAGATCGTTTCCAGAATCCATGCCTGACAGTGAATAAATTACTCGATTCTCTCACAAACATGCCGCATTTAAAAAGGGAATCCGCGGTCGAATTATGCTCGTTCGTTGACGAGATGTAACGAATTATTGGCTCTGACGAATTTTCGCGCGTCTGACAACTACTGGGACATGTGGCTCGTGCACATGCAAGAATCCCGTTTAGATTCGGAGTCGTGTACAACTTGGGAGGCAGACTTAATTGCGAGGGACCGTCAAATGTCTGTGCTTCGATCCGACGGCGAACCGAATGAAATTTTGCGATTTTTGAAGTATACTGATTTAGTGGCATTTTTAAAGAAAAGAAGTCAAGCTCTGCTAGTAACTTAAGCTGACAGAGATGATAAAAAGTCCACTCACCCCCCAAGTGTAAATTCATGTACTCGTAGAGAGCATCGTGTTCAGTCGCCGCCGTCAACTGTTCTGTCCAAATGCTCTCTTTGCTCAGGTGTTCATTTCATTGCGCGCTATCCCACCTTTATTGCGAAAAAGGCATACAATCGGCAGTGTATTGTACATCATTTGAGACTATGTTTCAACTGCCTCAGCCAGCATAAGAGCGTCTAGCGAATTTGGAGAACCGTGTGTATAAACCATCTTCATTTTGAAACCATCTTTCATTCTAGATGCAATGTTTTGTTGAAAGGGCGTAGAACAGCCACCGATACCTTATTAAAGCTGTTCCGGAGCTGTTAGACAAAATAATCGATTATTTGACTCGCTGTTCAAATACTTTATTTCATTGATAAAATGCAAATGTATTTATAAATCTTTAAATTTGTGACTTCATGTTGAGTCAAAAATAGTTTTGACGATTCCGATCAAATGTTTTTCTGACTACTTCTTAAGCATTTATAGGAGCTCCATATATATTTTTGATCATCGTTTCCCGGACTTTTGCGTCAGGTATAGCAATCAATTCGTACATATAATGATAATTATTGCCACATCTTGTAATATTTCTTCAATCAAATTACAATCAACTTCCAGAAAATATCATCACCTTTTTTTTCAAATTTTTTCGCTTTTTATAGTTTCACATACGTCCCTCAATGATAGAATAGTATCACGAAATATAAAAGGATCGCTGCAAAATTGACAATTTTGTTTAACTATTTTTTTTTAGTATTTAATGTCGCCCTATTTATTCTTTCAAATACTTATGTTAACCATTAAAGGAGGGCTAAGATGTGCTTATGGACAAAGTACATGTAAATTATTACAGTAATACTTGTGTTAAATGGCCGAGACCAGGATGTGAATTCCCATCACGCAATAACTAGTCCTTTACTCTAGCGATCGAACCATCGTAGGCCTCTTTAATTAATAGTGTGATTGAAGGATTATAGAAAGTAAATATTTTAATATAGATTTTTTTTAATGATGAAAGAATAACTTACATCCTTAATTGATCATGGTAGAAAGTTCTAAATATATGCCGCTGAGATATGGAAAGATATTTTAGCTTATTTAGTTCGAAGATGAAATATTACAAATGAATATTTAAGAGACATGTTAATGATATCTTTATAATTGTTCCAGAAGTTTTTGTGGATGAAATGGTGAATGTTTTTAATACTCTACATGACAGAATTACATTTACAAGGGAGGTTGAGGTTAATAATCAATTAAGTTTTCTGGACATTAATGTCATTAGATGTAGTAATAATAAGGTGAAACTTAATTAGTACAAAAAGCCTACTGAGTCATTACAAAATTGGAGCATTAAAGGGTGTCATTGACAGAGCAATAAAATTGTCACATAAAGATTTTAGACAAAATAATTTATAAATAGTAAGAGAAACTTTCATTAATAATGGTTATCCAATTGAATTTATTAATAGATTAATTGCTGAGAGATTGTTTGACATTATAATACCGAGAATAGACATAATGCAAGAGTTGATTTTAACAGAGGCAAAATTATTGTCTTGCTATATGTTAGAGGATTATCTGAAAGAATTAAAAGAAATTTTCGGAAATATAACATTCAAATTTTCTTTAAAATTATCAATAATTTGGGTAGATTGTTTAATAATTGCAAAGATAAGGATGATTTATGCTTAAAATCAGGAGTTGTTTACAAGATTAATTGCATAGATTGTGATAAATACTATATTGGACAAACAGGTAGATACTTATAAAAGAGAATAGCGAGCTCGAAACGTTGGACAGGTCTTCAATTACGTAAGGGTGTTGGGGACAGTCAGACTGCACTATACTAACAAAGAATTTTTTCAGCTAGTATTTTATTTTCAGATTAGTCTACGGGGGTGAATATAAACAAGGACAGTCTGACTGTCATTATGATTTTTAATTTAATTTTTAAATTAATTTTTATTTTTAATTTTTATTTTATTTTTATTTTTATTTTTATTTTTATTTTTAAATTGAATTGATTGGACTGTAAGACCAATAAAAAAATATTTATCAATTACAAATGGAAATCCCTCCAACGAAGCTGATCGAATATATGTAATAAAATTATTTAGTAGATAATCAGGGAGCCTCTTGTAGGATAATTTATATTTTCGATATACTACAAAGTAATTTTTGTGCTCTTCAATAATATTGAATCATAATGAATACGTCTACTAATGATTTTTGCTGTTTAAGATTAAAATCGTCAAATATATCTGTAATTCTACATTAATAAATTAGCCTGTCTGTAAACAGACAGCTTATAATATAACGAGGAATCAAGAGCAATCTTAAGGCTGGTATCAGGCTACTGAAAATGAATCTTCAAGTATCATCGCGTTCTTTAGCTATATCAATTTGAAGTAGTTTATGATGAATAAATATTATATCAGAAATAAAAGAAGTTTGTTTAAATTTTCTGCATTCTTTTACTTTTGCATAGAAATATTTTAAACAGATATTTTCTTCGGTCTTACAGTCTGCAAGAAATACACTAATTTAACTATATAATAACAGTCAGGTTGTGTACTTTTATGTAAGAAGAATATAAAAAAAATCAAAATTTCTTCTTCTTCCCTCTTTATAACAGTCCACTACATTGGAGATAATGACGAAACAGCGAATGTTTGCCCTCAGTACGAGTGATAATCGGTATAATCACTGGCGCGGACGAATTGACCGCGAGAGCATACGTGTTTTATAAAAATAAATGTGCAAGTGAATTTTCAATATGTTATAAAAATTGAAAAATAGATATTAGGTTGTCAAATAACTCCCTTCCGCTTTATTTCCTCTTCATTCAATGCTTTGTAAAAAGTGTTACAGTGGTCGGATTTACTTCAAATATGCGCCTATTTGTTCGATAACCTGTTTCCATCTAGATGACTACTTCATAATTTCCCTCTCGTAGAAACCCCTCTCCTTATTTGAAAAGAACTCGAATAGCTACTTTTCATAAGCCTCTTCTGAGTCCAACTTTACAACACCAAAGGCGTTCGACATAGTGGATGCGATAAAACCTCCCATCCGAACTTCCTTAGCTTTTGACGAGTCATCAACGAAGTGTGTGTTCTGGCGTTATTCTGGTGGAAGACTACACCCTTCCTGTTGGCCAATTGTGGACGCTTCTGGTCGATAGACTGCTTCAAGCAGCCCAGTTGTTCACAGAAGATGGTAGAATTAGGCGTCTGGCCTTATGGAAGCAACTCATAGTGGATCATTCCATTCCAATCCCACCAAAGGCACAGCAAAACCTTCTTGGCCGTCAAACCCGGCTTGGCCACTGTTTTGGACGGTCCACCGGCCTTGGACCACGACCGTTTTCGATTAATATTATCGTATGTGATCCATTTTTCGTTGCCAGTCACCATCCGCTTGAAAAATGAGTCGAGTTCATTCCGTTTCAGAAGCACATCGCAGGCGTTGATTCGGTCCAGAAGGTTTTTTTGCGTCAAATCATGTGGCACCCAAACATGAAGCTTTTTTGGTATCCAGCCTTTTGCAGATGGTTTAAAATGGTATGGCGACTATCTCGCATCCCCTGGGCGATGTCACGAGATGCCATATGCCGGTCTAACTCGACAAATTCCATGATTTCATCGGTATTCGTCGTCACAGGTCTTCCGCCGGCTGGCTTATTCATGGTGTCGTTTTCACCGGCTCTGAATCGTCGAAACCATTCCTCTGTGGTTCAAAGTGATAGCATGCATTCCCCCAATACACCATTAATCTCACAGAACGTTTCTCTACCGGATTTGTCTTGAACGAAGGAAAACTTTAAAATAGTGCGAATTTCGGCGTTAGTGAACTCCATGTTGACACTCTATAAATTTTAAACATAATATCCAAACTAATCATGCATAGCCTCGTTTTGTACCTTATGTCAAGATCTTTGAAATGATGTATAGTATTGCCAGATACAAGCTCTGTAGCGCTTTGTACATAGCCGCGAAATTTATAAGACAAAAAGGCGGAAGATATTTGACAACCTAATATTTGATAATGACATTCGAACCTGGCAAAAATATTGATCCAAGAAAATTTCAATGGTAAAAATCGTCCGGTTTGGGCTCGATTTACGTATAAAATCGTATAAAATCGTGTGCTCTCGAGGTCAGTTTATTTTCGCCAGCGACTATAGGGATTTTTTCGTGGGCGGGGAAAAAACATCTGCCTTTTCTTTATTATTTCCCATGCAATGAAGTGGGCTGTTACAAAAAAGGGCAGTTTGACAAAAAATATGGGAGGGGACCGTTGTAGAC
Organism: Sycobia sp. Sy_11; assembly: GCA_018907035.1. Classification (NCBI taxonomy): domain Eukaryota; kingdom Metazoa; phylum Arthropoda; class Insecta; order Hymenoptera; family Epichrysomallidae; genus Sycobia; species Sycobia sp. Sy_11. Next base: position 1,676,985 of record JACCIC010000029.1, read on the forward strand.
GAAGAAAGATAACCTATATTCAAAAAATGGCGGTCGTTATCTTTCGGAGGTCATCGCCCATTTACCGATAAGTAGAAGTCACAAGGTACCATATCAGGTAAGACAGTGAATCGTCGACTGTCAGAGTGATGTTTTTGGTTAATAAATTAATCACCAATGTCGAATTATGGAACGGCGCATTATGATATAACAAACGCCAGCTTTAACTTTCATAATATTCTGTCCGAATACGACAAATACGGATAAGTAAATGCTTTATAATACGAAGATAATACACAACATTAACCGTTTTGATAGATGGAACGAATTTCTGGTGAATAATACTATTAGATTCGTAGAAATTATAAACATAGTTTTGATTTTCGATTTTTCCAAGTGCATTTTTCGGTTTTGTTTTATCGAGAGTTTCACATTCGCTACTTTGATTCTTTTTGAGCCTCAGTCAATTTGTGTAGAACAAAGCGCGAATAAACTTTTCGAAAGACTAAATGCTCTGACGAAATGCGATAAATCGATGCTTTTGACAAATTGTATTCCACTTTTGTATAATTCACTGACGATTTAGGCGTATTTTTGATGAATGGATGTGGTTGAACATGTTTTGATGAATTGGACATAAAACAAGCATACCTGCAAGTACAGGCGCTGTAAATCAGAGACAACAGTTAAAGCGATACTGCACACAGAAAGCGGTTTTGGATACTTTCTGCGCTGTACTCGCGGATGAATGGGATCAGGTCCCTAAAGACAGGATTAGCTCCAAAATGGAAACAATTGAGAGAGTTCGCTTAGTGACAGCCATTTTGAGGAAAGCGTGCAATGCTGACATGTTGAGGAGTAGAGTAGCTGCTAGGAGAGTTCCCTGGTCGAACCCTGAGCTGGATAGTATGAAAAGGGTTACAAATCGAGCCCGTCGAGTATTCCAGAAAGAGTGTGATCCCGTCAGGCGGGAGAACCTCAAGAAAGAATACAAAGCAACCAGAAAGGAGTATGTCCGTAGACTCAGGCATACTAAAGAGATAAAATGGCAAGATTTTGTCACAGTTAAGGGTAATCAGAACCGTTGGGGCATGGCTTACCAGCTACAAGTAGGTAGGCTATCTATAAAGGAAGTTGCTTGCAACGTCCGTCTGGACGATAGCACCTACACGATGGTCTGGGTGAACAATGCTACGACAGTACTAAACACCCTGTTCACTCCAGAAAATCTACAGGATGAAACGCAAGAGCAGAAATATATGAGGTACTTGACCAATATTCTCCCGCCCGGGGGGCAGAAGGTGAATTTAATCTCGCTGAGTTCGATCAGTTCTTGGCCAACATGAAGCTGAGTAAAGCTCCTGACCCAGACAGCTTCGACTTGACCATTATTCGAACAGTACTACCGACCATCAGACAGGACCTGATTGACATTTACAACTCATACTTGAGGTTTTCGATCTTCCCCAATCAGTGACAGGTCGGCTAAGTCGTCACAATCCAAAAGGGCGAAGACAAAGAACCTGAGGACCCTGCGTCCTACAGGCAAAGCCCTTGCAGCTCTGATACTGAACAAATTAAATAGGATCAGAGACACAAGGTTATATCTAAAGCAGTACGGCTTTAGGAGAGGGCGCTTTACAGAGGACGCCATAGTTCAGTCGCATAGATCTGTGACTGAATCGAGTACATATGTTGTAACAACCTTTCTCGACACCATGAGCGCCTTTGACAAAGCCTGGTGGCCCGCTGTACCAACAGCATTGAAAAGCAAAGTGTGTCCCCGGCAGCTCTATAAACTCATAAGAGATTACCTGAAGAGCTATCGAGTCCTCATACAGGATGGCTTTGAGTACAACTTGGGATCAGTAAGAGATGTCCGCAGAGATCCGTACTGGGCCCAACCCTGTGGAACCTTCTTCTTGACCCTCTTCTTTGGCAGCTCTCAAGACTAGGATGTAAAACCATTGCCTATGCTGATGACATCGCACTCTTATACGAGGGAGACTCGCGTAGAGAGATCGAAAGGATAGGCCAGAGTTACATTGAAAAACTGGAATCCTGGTGTCGCCTCAATAAAATGAGGCTGGCTTCCAATAACGTGGAATGTTGATCTTGAGAGGCCACCTTCTCCCAAAAATCTCCCCTCTGATTGAGATCGGCAGCTCGAGGATAAAGAGATTAGAAAGCGTACAATACCTTGGAATCCACTTCGGTGAACATCTTAAAATCGGTTGCCATTTGAAAGCGGTACAATCCGAATGTGTGGATTTGTTTAACAGGATTGGACGGCTACCAAGATGGGAATGGGGCCTTAAATTTATGGCGCTTAGTACTATCTATAGAGAACTATCACTCTCTATGCAGCCGCAGGTTCGTACGATTTCATGTGTGTTGAACAGCAACGCAAGTTGAGAAGTACGCAAAGGGATGCGCGCATTAGAGTCACCGGTGCATACAGGACCACCTCGACAGATGCCCTAGTAGTTATAGCGGCAAAACTTCCCATCGTGCTAGAATGCAGACATAGAACGGAACTGTACACAAACCGTAAAAATGCAGCGTCACTTGAAGACCAATGTCGTGCTGCGTGAGAGATACCAGAGCGATATCTCGATGACTGGCATAACTCTGGGATAACTCGACAAAAGGTAGGCTGACACATTTTTACCTACCTAGCGTCAGAGATAGGATAGGGGCAGCTTGGATCACGCCGTCGCTATGGCTAATCCAATTCCTCACTGGGCATCGAGACTTCGAGTCATATCGGTCTCGCTTTCATCTGAGAACCGCAACGGTTTATACTCAGGAACTAAACTAAATTGAAAAACCCAGCATGCTACTTTATATACCCCATCCCCACTCTAATTTTATTGGTATAACATTTATAGGACTCTACTTTCATAACTTAAATGCTAAATACAAATTTCATATTAATAAGGAGTGATAAGTGTTGCCCAATTTACTCGACTCTAACCTTAAATTCATATTATTTGGATTCTTCAAAATATAAATATTTTCAAGAGTTTCTTATTCATATTTATTTTTATACCTTGTTTTAAAATATTTACATTTTCAAAATCGAAAGAATCTAACAAGTTTAAAGTATGTTTTTTTAGTCAAGATGTACCATTCATGCTTCGTAAGCTATATTGATGTTCATATATTCTTTGTTTTAGGAATCTTCCCGTTTGTCGAATATAATATTTGTCACAATCTTTGCAATTTATTTTGTATACCACTCCTGTTTTCAAATATTTATCATCCTTATCTTTACAATTATTAAATAATTCTCTAATATTACAATTTATTTTTTTCTGTCTGTGAATGTTATTTATTTTTTGCTATTTTAATTTTCTAATACTACAATTTATTTTTTAGAGTCTGTGAATGCTATTATACATTTTCAATGTCCGTTCTGCAAGATTAATTCTGGAGAACGGCCTCTGGAATATGTGTGACTCGATATAAAACTCATATCACTACGCACTAACATTATATCTACCGTGTTGTTACACCGACACCAGCCCGGAACTGTTATTTACATTACTTCAGCGTGGGAGGCAGTCCTTGCGTGTTCCATTCACGGTCACTCCTTTCGTCCTACAATCTCATGCATTTTCAAAATTGCATTCACTCTTCACAGTCTTTCAATCATCCAGACATCCATCTCCTCTTTTGCTCTGAAGCACATGCGTAACGTATTTTGCGATCAACCGCCAGCTGTCCGCGTCCGTCGTGATAAGTCTCGTCACGTTTTCTGGTGTTATCGCATCTATCCTCGTCTGTAGCCCTAGTCGTAATTCGGTCCAATGCTCGCACATGAAGAAAGTTTGCTCCACATCACCCCAAGCCTACCCGCAATACTTTCATTCCAGAGAGGTAGTCCTCTACATCCTGCAGTGATACTTACGGAAGTATCCATCTCTGGAAAGAAACTGGGTAAGGTAGAAGTTCACCCCTCGCGTGTTATCTTCCATCTATGGACCGATTTCAGGTATTAATTTTTTCGTCCATTATCCTCATTCGTCCATGGTCCACTGTCTTTGCCACGTCTCGATCGTCTTTATCCGTTCTTCAGTCGCAGCGTCTTCCCATCCACCATTCGGGTGACGCTAGTGAATAGGCTTTCGTTCAACCGCGAGCAGATCGATGGTAATTACCCCAGCGATCACGAAAATCGCACTCTCAGACAGTGCGATATGCGCACGCGACTCTTACCGCACCCACTCTTTGCGCAACTCTTACCGCACCCACATTTATCGCGTCAGCCCGTACTTCCACCGCGCAAAGCAAGATCGAGAGGGTAACCCTCATCATCACTCTACGTACGTTCAGTCTAGGCGCAGTTGAAGGCGTTATGGACGTCTAGGATCATCAGTAGAAGCAGTGATCTGGTCGCATAGCTGTACCTGTTCGCCGAGTGAAAGATGTTCGTTACATCATCTACAGCCCCGATTGCCTACCGTCCGTTCCATAATCCGTGTTGTTGTTGTGATAGGTCTCCCACATTTTTAATTACCTGTAGCAGTTGTGGACTTAGCAGGAGCTCCAACAGCTTCCCAACCGTATTAAGTAAGCAGAGAGACCGGTATGAAGAAAGCAAATCGGGGTCTCCTTTAATCTTACTAATGAGAACCAATCGAGCCTCCTTCCAAAGTCTGCTAAAAACTCCCTTCATCAGGCACCCGTTGTACAAGTCCAAATGGATATCCGGGCGGCGTAAAGCGACCACCCGAAGTACCTCGCTAGGTATGGCATCGAGACCTGGAACCTTGTTAGGCTTCAAAGCGCAGAGACAGATATTCCTCTCTTCACGCAGCTTTTTCTGTGTGAAGAGAGGAATATCTGTCTCTGTCGTTACGTTCGTGACATCCATTCTGTCTGGATGGGTCGGAAAAAATTCTTGGACTATCCGTTCCATCATTTCTGCGCTTTCTAATACTGGCGGGCCTCGATCCCCCAGAGCGAGTGTCACAATTTTATAACGCTTTCCCCAGTCTTTCTTTAAGAGATCAGTAGTATCTTTCACGTCGAAGTCGCAGCCCGCCATTCCTGTCCTCTACTATGAACGTAGAAGATGTCAGGCCGACGCTCTCTGGTCTGTCACATTTCCTGATTTAACGCGATCACGATGTCCTCGTCGGTAGTGACACAGTCCAGATCCAGGAATTCTAATATTATTATTGTTTATAAAGTAAACTTGAATATTATACTTTTTGAATACACTTCTAATTCTTTCGGATAATGTTTTACATATGATAATACCACGATTTTATTATTATGATCCCTTTTTTCCATATTACGTTCTCTAGGGCTATTATAAATCTGATCCACTCTCTTTGCAATCATTTTATCCACGAAGTTCATCGGATCATCATTGTTAATGAATATCTTTTTAACTAATATTAAACTATTTTCTAAATTTTTTGTGTGATAATTTGATTGCTCTGTCGATGACTCCCTTTACAGTACCTATTTCTTTACAGTACATGTTTCTGAATAGATGGTTTGAGTTAAAATGTAATAAAACCTACCTGACCATGTAGGTTTTCTGTACCAATTTAATTTTACTCTGTTGTTACTAACTCTAATAACATTGACGTACAAAAAACTTAATTTATTGTATTATTCTAATTCCTTTGTATATTTAATTCTATCATGGATGAAATAAAAAAATCTTCTATTTCGTCTACACATCTTTATGGTACAATTACGAAGAAATCATCAACATATCTTTTATAAATAATTGGTTCAAAACTTAACTTATTTCATGCAATATTTTCCAATTTTTCCATTACCAAATTAGCAATCACCGGTGACAATGATCTATCAATTATGGGTTGTCAAAGAACATAGCTCAAAATGAATAAAAATGAATTTAAAGGCTATAATAATTAAAGAACAACTTACTTTTTTACAGAGATGCAAAAACTATTCTGACATATATAGATTAAAATTTTCAAAATAAAGATTTTTGTCAGAATTACAATAAAATAGTCTTTTACGATTTAAAATTTTCTATTAAAAAAAAAAAATTAATAAATTTAGAAATCAGATATAAAAATTATGAAATTTATCAATTATTAAACTATTTATCAAAAATAGAAAAATATTTATAGAGATACTTAGAAAATGATGATTTAAAAGAATTCTTTCTGAGTTCAAAACAGACATTAATAAAATAAAATACGAAAAAAGAATTAATACATATTTCTATCGGTCTTACAGTCTTTATAATATCATATATTAGGTAAAATAATGACAGTCAGACTGTTCTTTTTTATGATCAGCCCCGTAGAATCTGAAATAAAAATTATTACTACAATAAATTATATCAGACATTTAAAACTAAAAATAAAATAAAATTAATAATAAAATAAAAATAAAAATAAAAATATAATAATAAGTAAAATAAAAAATAATAAAAGTAATATTCTAGGTTGATAAAGGACAACCTGACTGCTACACCACCTTAAATTTAGAATTACCTTCTTGTCCGACGTTTCAAACCGCTACGGTTCATCCTCAAAAATTAGTTTAGTTTAGTTTCTGTGATTTTTTTTATTCCATCCATGATAGAATTAAATATGCAAAGGAATTAGAATTAGACAATAAATTAAGTATTTTGAACGTCAATGTCATTAGAGTTAGTAATAACAGAGTAAAATTAAATTGTTACAGACATTGTGGATAAAATGATTATAGAAAAAGTGGATCAGATTTATAATAACACTAGAGAACGTGTAACAGTGTGTGTCCGTTTGTCCGTTCCTTTGTGGCTCCGGCTCAGCACGCCTCGGCCTCTGGTCGCTCAAGACGCCACCAGGTTCTTTTTTCGGACTCCCCGACATACCTGCTCTGTTCCTTCACTCGCTGTCCGAGCACAGCTTCAGCTCAAGACGACTCGGCCGCTTGATCGCTCAGCACGCCACCAAGTTTTGCTCGCACAACGGTCATTAAATGGATGGGTCCTACACTAGAAAGCTGTGGCTTCGGCTCAGCACGCCTAGGCCACTTGGTCGCTCAGCACGTCAACAAGTTGCTATCCAGTAGACCCTTCCTATAATTTAGACAAATATACTTCTCGCTCTCGCTCACCACGCCAGAGCAGGAAAATATATTTGTCTTCAATATATTTTATTTATTTTTATTTTAACAAAAATATACCCTTACTTTCGCTCAACACGCCAGAGCAAGATAGTATATTATGGCTTTATTCGTTTAATTTGTTAAAATTTGGAATTGGTTTTCTATTCTTTATTTTTACTAAGAAAATGTTCAATTTTATATTTAGAGAAAATTTATTTATAAATTTTACAACAAAACACATAAAAAAATAAAATTAACTGAATCTACTATTTACAACAAAAAGAAAAGTTTATATTTCACAATGCCTTCGGCACAAGATACGCCGCTATCTATTTCCCCGGCTGCCGTTTCTTAAATCTATAACAACAAGATGAAAATAATTTTATTAAATCAAATACTTAATTATTGATTATTTTCTTTTTCATTTCTTTTCCTCGCTCGGACCTTACAATTATTTATTAGTTCTATCAAATTTCGCGCGCGCCGAGTGTGCTTAAGACTTGTCTCCCGCTATCACGCCGACGATAGGTCCCCCTTGATAAGCCGCTGTCAAGGCTGCCAGCACACTGAAAATTACAGCCAGAATGCTGCTATTTAAATTTGAGACGAGCGGTCTCCCACTCCGGGACCGTTCATCCCTCACATTACCGCGCCGCGCGGCACCGTCAACTTTCGGCACTCCCTTCTTACCGCGCTGCGCTGCACTACAAGCGCGCGGTCTATACCAGTTGTGGAGCTCGTGTCGGTTCGTAGAGACAGAGAGCATGCATTCGAGCATCTTCGCACTCTCAGCTTTCTCTCTCTCTCTCTCTCTCTCTCTACGCGCCAAGTTTTCCGCGCCGACTGAAATTAAAAGCATATACAATAAATTTTACGCGAGTATTCTTACTCATCGCAAACGTAATATGGAAAAGAGGGATAATAATAATGAAATCGTGGTATTCACATATGTAAAAGGATTATCCAAAAGAATTAGAAATGCATTCAAAAAGCATAATATTCAAGTTTACTTTAGAAACAATAAGAATATTAGAAAGCTATTTAATAATTGTAAAGATAACCATGATAAATGTTTGAAAACACGAGTGGAAATTGTAAAAATTGTGACAGATATTGCATTGGACAGACAGAAAGATACCTAAAACAGTACATACGGTCTAAAAGAACATGGTTTAAACATGTTACATTCTTTCGATTTTGAAAATGTAATTATTTTAGACCAAGGTTGGAAAATACAACACTCGCATAATTTTTAAAAAAATTAAGAAATTATCAAATCAATTGGTAATAATCACTCACCAAATGGAGTATTTAAACTACAATATTTGTGTAGTAATATGTGTGCATGCTTAAGATAATAATCGTTTAATAAGTGTTTGATAACAGTCATCCTTTAGGTCGACTATAAATCCTACATAACAATAATCTTTTACTTGCATTCAATGTAGATTAATAGGTATTATAGATGATTGGTATCCTTTACTCTCGACACCTCCAAAATATTGAAATTCAGTTGATTGGGTATACAGTATGTAACTCCACCATCTTGTAAAAACTTACTATTCTCTTCAATTCGTACATTCCAAAGCTTCGATATTATACCTTCATCATGGTGTATTAAATTATAGTAATTTCTCTGTAAAATAGTCGAGTCATGCAATGCAATAAATATACATATATATATATATATATATATATATATATATATATATATATATATATATATATACCAAGTGATCAACTTTAACCCGGACTGACAAAAAAATAACATTTTTACGTATTTTAATACAAATCTTTATAATCACCTTCAAAATAGGCTTCTTTCGAGCCAATACAAGCATGCCAACGCTTAATCCAATTTTCCATACACCTGTGATAAGCTTTACCTGGCATTGCCTTCAGTTCCTTTAGCGAATTACTTTTTATGGCTTCAATGGACTCATAATGCGTTCCCCGAAGGATTTTTGAGTTTGGGAAAGAGAAAAAAGTCTCAGGGAGCCAAATCTGGCGAATACAATGGCTGAGCGATGATTTTCATTTTTCATCGTGTTTGGCCAAAAAATCAAACACAATCATGCTGGAATGTGTCGGCGCATTATCGTGGTGAAAAAACCATGAATTCTCTGCCCACAAATCCGGTCGTTTACGACAAATTGCTTCGCGTAGACGCTTCATAACGGCCAAGTAGTACTCTTTATTGATCGCTTGACCTCCTCCTGAAACCAATTCGTGGTGAATCACCTCGTCGTAATGGAAAAAACGAAGAGCATCGCCTTGATTTTCGACCAACGTTGACATCGTTTTTTCGGTTTCGGCTCATTTTTCGAGCGCCATTCACTAGATTGTTGGGCAATTTCGACGTTATATTCATAAACCTATGTCTCGTCACCAGTAATGATGCGTTTGATGAATGTAGGATCCTCAGCTACGTTTTGAAGCATCTCTTTTGCGATCTCTACTCGACGCTGTTTTTGCAAAAGATTCAGATGTTTTAGAACGAGTCTAGCATTGACACGCTTCATATGCAAAACAATAAACAAAATTTGTTGAGTTGATCCAGAAGAGATGTTGAGAGTCTCTGCTACCTCTTTGATGTCGTCACGACGATTAGTACCCTTTCCTCAACTTTTTCGATCTTAACGTCGTTAAGAGAGGTTCATGGGCGACTTGCATGAGGCAAGTTTTTGACGACTTCACGACCTTCACTGAGTGCTTTGTGCCACTTATAAAGTAGACCATCTAAAACACTTCTGCAACATTTTCAACGTTTCTGTAGCCATATTTCCATTGGAAATACAAAATTTCAAGCAAACTCCTTGATCAACTTTTTGCATTGTCAATACATCAGACAAACTTTTAGCGTCGTAAACAAACAGCTTACAAACAGACACTAATGGAGATATGGTGCTCAAATTTCACACGAACATCAAGAAAGGTTGTACCAATAAAGGAAAAAGAAAAGTTTGTCGATTCAGCTTACACGCGGAGTTTAAATGCAACAGTCGGGGTCAATTTTGATCATATGGTATATACACGGTGACTTGGGCGATCCCCCACCTATTGGCTGAATATCACCTAATTTAAATATCCTAGTTATAATGCTTAGAGCATGACTCTTTCCTGAAAACTTTTCGATTTAAATAATATAAAATATAATGTTATATAATGAGCGCTTGCTTACATATATAAGAAAGAGAGAGAGAGAGAGAGAGAGAGAGAGAGAGAGAGAGAGAGAGAGAGAGAGAGAGGAGAGAGAGAGAGAGAGAGAGAGAGAGACAGAGAGACAGATAGAAAAAAATTTTTAAATTGAACATCTCATTTATTTAAAGCCTAAGGACTTATCATCCTTCTTAGAAGAGCGTAATGATAATACAATGATAGTTGAAGTATTCATCATAACAGAGATGAAACATAATCACAATAACGCACATAAAAGAACAATAAGTAGCCACAATATAATTAAATATATATCTATCTATAACAATAATAATATCAATAATAATCCATGTGCGGTAATGACGGCTGCTATGAATCAAATATTCATAATGTTCTATATAAAATTGAAACAACACAAGATAAAAAAAAACAAAGAAAAACAAAGGAAAATTTAAATTTAAGGCAATCTAGTTGTCCTTTGCTAATATAGAATACAACTTATTTTTATTATTTTTATTTTTTTATTGTTCATAAATTTCAATATAAGATCACTTATTTTTTATGTTTAGTAAAAATTTCTATTTCAGAGGCCGGGTAATCAAAAAAAAGGACAGTCTGATTATCATTATTTTAGGACAATACATTATAGTATAAAGAATATAAAACCGACAAAAATAACGTAGTAATTTAATTTTATATTAGGTATAATATAAAGAGTGAGTGAAATAAACACCGCAGCCGAAAAATCAGAGAGAGAGAGAGAAAGAGAGTGAGTGAGAGTGCGAAAGCGAGGAGGCAAGGATACACTAGAACCAAGGCGATTTTCCCTAAATGCCGGCTGCAATTTTGAGCACTAAAAACTACAGCGAGTTTCAGATGATACACTGGCTTCGAAGACATCCCAGTTGTATACACGTGATATTACATTCACGATTTTGCCGAAGAGGCTGAGTATCACTATGATATTTTAGTAATTCGAGATTGGCAACTTCTTCGTCTTTCACACAGTCTATAAGATCTTGTTGATAGTACATATAGCTTCCATGATATTGATGCATGCTCAGCCATGATGTATGGAAAGAATTTAACTGCAGCATTTTTTATGTTATATTGAATATATTTGTTAGAATATAGCACTGGCGAAAACAGTTCACTTTACGTTGTATCGAGCACTCGAGTGCATGAGCGTTCTCTATTGTAATAAAACTTCTCAGTTCGAAGTAAATGTTATAGTCTATATTTATTTCATTCTTTAAAAGATTTTTAAAGCTAATAGGTCACAGGCAACCAGCAGCTTCCATAGACCAACAGTTTTATATTTCAAATAGAAATTTACGTTTTGGAATAAAATCGTAACAATCTCGATGGAAAAATCGAGCGCAATTACCTTCAGGCAATACGAGTCTCTGTGCCTGCATTACAGAAAAGAGTGAGTGAATTATACAGTGAATTAAATAATTTTTTAGCTTTTCTTGTTCGAACTAGCCTTTCAAGGAAACATCATAAAAAAGTCCTTCAAATCGAGATTCTTCAAATCGAGTACGTTGTTTTGAGTAGAAAATGAAAGGTTGTATGAACGGCGAAGATAAGGTGAAAAATACAGGCAGTACCTGCTATATTTCAGATGTGAATACTAATGATTAATGATAGAAAGGTTAGAGAAACTAATATAGTATGTATGTAATTGTATCTAGTTAAACCTCTCATTATATAATTGTTGTTTTTTCATGTATTAGGTGTACAAATAAGTTTCCACCGTTTTGAAAATATGGCGACACCGACAAATAACATCAAAATTGTCATCTGTAAAAAGTCGTATAGTATATGTTGACATCTGACAACAGTATGACCTTTTAATCCCTCTGACTTTTTGCTAGCATCACTTAGTTTTCATCCTGTTAAGATGTCAAGTTTTGAACGAAGTAAGCGTCATTTGAGGGACTTGTTCATTTACTTCTTCCATTTAAAGCAATCTGCAGCTGAAATACATCGGCTATTCATAGTAGCATATGGTGATGTTAATTTGAGTAAAAGAAGTTGTCGGGAGTAATTTCAAAAATTTAAAAGTGGCGATTTTGACATAGAGGACAAAACAAGCAGTGAAAGGCCCAAAATGTATGGTAACATAGAATTGAAAGCTTTACTGGAAAAAGATCTGTGCCAAACGCAAGACGAACTTTCACAAGAGGTAGGAGTGACTCAGCAAGCTATTTCACAATGTCTCAAAACCCTGGGTATGGTCCGAAAGCAAGAAAATTGGGTTCCTTATGAACTGAAGCTTAAGAGACTCGTACGTCGCTTATTCGCTTAGAATAATTACTCAAAAGGCAAAATCGCAAAGGATTTCTACATCGAATCATGACGCGACACGAAAAGTAGATTCACTACGACAACCCAAAGCGTAGGACGTCACGGGGTAAGCCCGAGCGTGTCTTTACTTCGATGGTTAAGTCAAACATTCATGGCAAGAAGCTAATGCTGTGCATTTGGTGGGATCAGCTTGGAGTAATCTATTCCGAACTACTCTAACACAATCAAATCGTCACCGCAGAACGTTACCAACAATAGCTGATGCAATTAAGCCGAGTATTGAAGATTAAACATCGCTCAGCCACATGTTGCAAAAATCGTAAAGGAAACGTTAGAAGCACTGAATTGGAACGTCCTATTCCACCCGTCGTATTCACCAGACATTTTTCCTACAGACTATCATATTCCGGTCGATGACTCATGGTCTGGCTGAGCAGCTGTTCACTTCTTACGAGGAATTGAAGAAATGGGTCGATTCGTCGATCGTCTTAAAAGACGAGCAATTTTTTAGACGGGGTATCCAGTTGTTGCCCAAAAGATGGTCAAAAGTCATAGCAAGTGATGGGCAATATTTTGAATATTATTTGTACATTTTTTTATAATAATTCTTAATTCTTTATAAAAAAACGACGGAAACTTATTTGTACACCATACATTCAAATGTGAGCTAAAAAAATGTGACCAGATAAATAAGATTTTATCCACTGGTATTGACAACTAGATTTAAAAAATCCGCTGCATTATTATTCACTCGTTATAAATATCATCTAAATTGTAAAATATCCGTAGATTTCTTACAATTTTGTATACTACATACCACAGAAAATTCGCTATTAACTATTTCCTTTTTTAACTTAATTATATTTTGTAGGACGTATCTCGATTGTTTCACTAAAGAGCTATACATATATATTCTATGTAAAGAAAAGCTTTGTATTTATTTTTTTCTTTTTGTAAATAAATATACGAAGCGAGAACCTTTTAATTCTTATATTAAATATTATTATTCACTCGTAGCTAACGAACATCACTCTATAAAATCATAAAATTTTATATAGCCCTCTGTTAGAAATGTGCGAAGAGAAAAAATGTCTTATACTTGTACTATATTGTGAATTAAATATTTGTTACTTTAAAAAATTGCATATCATGTATGTAACTATTATTTAAAAATATATATGACTTTTTGGCACTTCTAAGTGTAATTTTAACTGGCTATAATTACCATCTAGATGATTGGATTCGATACGTTAGATTCTTCTCATAAATAGAATAAAGAGCTATTATTACCTTCACATACAACTAACTGCTCTTTAGACTCTGTAATATTATTTGGATTCATTCGACTTAGTTTTACAATGTTCATTACTATCTTTACTTCCTATATTTTTATTATGTTTAACATAATACAGTTTTATATTATAGAACTATATATATATATATATATATATATATATATATATATATATATATATATATTACAATAAATTCTTATTTCTGTATAAAAAAACGGCGGAAATTTATTTGTACAATTCCGTACATTAAATGCAAGATCTTTTATATTGAAAAGAACATTGTAGATATTAATTAATTAGTATCTATATTGGAATGAGTATCTTTGTAGTAAATCATCTCTTTCAGTTATTTAAGGCAGTATTCTACTTTACAACTTTGAAAAAAATGTCTTTTTTTACATTTTTCGAAAATAAATATATTCAAGAATGATAGTTCAAAATTTTAGAAAGATTCAGGTAGTCTAACTATACTTTTTCACCTTTCGAACGCACTTACCTGAGCGCGCTATTCCGACCCACCCAGCGCGCGCGCCGGATAAACCATCTGCCTGGCCTTGTTCGTTGCAGCAGCTGTTCCCCTATTGTAAATTATTACAATATATATATATATATATATATATATATATATATATATATATTATATTCTATATATATATATTCTCATCAAAATATATACCTTTGCTTCTCAATATTACCTTCCCTTTTATGAGACTGCAAATCTGAAAGCCTGAGAGAAAAATACGAAAAAAGTAGCTGCCCCGAAGAAAGTTGTGATGAAACCAAAAGTCGTGATTAAAAAAGTGAAGACTGCTGATCTAAGTATCAAATTAATGAAGGAGTTATCTAAAAACTACAGTCTTGCAATTGAAAGGAATTCAAATTCAGTAGAAGACATGCGAAACGAGATCTTGGACGGCTATTACCAAAAAATCTCAACAGACTACAAACCACAGCATACGTACTATCAGACAGCTGGTGCAAATATAAGAAGGCCGAAGTAAACAAAGCTTTTAAAAAATTATAAACATCGTCCTGCTCTTGCTAGTGACGTACAAGAGATGCTGAAACATCTACGAAGATCTAACAAAAACGGAATTGCTGGAGAGATGTTTGGGCAGAAACACTCAAACTAACAATGAGTGTTTCAACTCAACAGTTTGGGGTATTGCACCGAAGAATGTCTCTAATGGAAAAAAATCTTTAAAATTGCGTGCGTCACTTCTGCCTGCATTTTTAATGAAGGATTCAACCCAGTTTTGAAAATAATAGAAATTATGGGCCTGAAAATCGGCAAAACCGCCATGCAGTTCGCCAATATGCGCGAGCAACAGCGCATCGTTCGAGAGAACCGCTGCTCGACTGAGGCTTTTAAGGAGAGCAGAACTCAAAAAAGCAGGCTAAGTTAGATGAAAATACTCGCCTAGAACAAGTTGAAGTCATATTGTATGGCCCAGGCATCGCTGATTGAGCGTAAGATAAGCGTTTTCAAGTACCGTGGTCGTGAAAACTAAAAATCTATTGAACCGATCCGTATAACATTTTGAACACATCTATATGTTTGTATCAACTGTCCTACCTACAATCAACTTAAAATTTTAATTCTAACTATATTTTTATTGCAAAAAAGACGGAAAAAGCAATTTTTTTTTCTTTCGTATTTTAGCCGCCATGTTGTTGATTTTGCACGTACATAAAATATTCTAGTTAGATCGGTTTCTGGAGTCATACTGAACATACAACTATATAATTTTTTTGTTTCAGACCATCCGTCGGCAAGATTTTACGACCACGACAACGTTACCTACTTTTTGAAGTGTTGGCTTTGACCATACTTTTCATGTATAAAATAAATAAAAGAAAAATTTTTTATCTACTTCAAGAGTGTATTTATTAAGTATTTCAAATCCTATATCCATATTTTCAATAGCATTCTCAGAAAAATTTCACAAAAATAGCGTTTTTTCGAGGGTCTAAAGTAGAATACTGCCGTAATATTTCTATAAGATTTTTATTCAAACAAACATTTTTTTTGTTATTTAACGTCGCTTTATTTATGCTTCCAAATGCCGGTGCTAGTCAGCGATGGAGGTCTAAGATTTGTGTTTGTGAACAAAGAACATGTAAATTAGTACAGCGGTGCTTGTGTCAATCGGCGAAGATTGGGATTTGAACTCGGATCACCAAGTTCGATCGAGTCATCCTGGGCCTTAACACGTAGGAAACACGAATATTTTTAGTTGATTTTATATACAAATATATTCTTTGCCTATATAGTTATCATCCACCGAACTTGAGATTTGTAATTCTTGTGATTCTATATAAGCAAAGTCAACGAGTAGAGAGTAAAGAAATACTGGAAATTGTAGAAGAAGAAAAATTGAATGAAAACAAAGTTATTATATAAATTTAAAGATATGAAGATATAGATATAGATATAGAAATCGAAATACTCAGTACACGCGCACGCGCGTATGTGTGTATAGGTGAGGAAAATATTGATAGAGAACTTTGTCTGGTTTCTTTACATTTCGTGTACAACTGCACACATTTTTAATTATCTTAGCGCTGAATCACCCTCCAGGGTAGAACTCAACATTGTCGATGGGGATACTTTGATGATCGGCGAAATTAAAAGATATTAATCTCGCTTTTTCAGTCACAGAATATTTTGAAAGATTCACTTGCAAGCCGCAATTTTCGTGTCATCACGGAAAGCCGAGCCTGCAGCTATATACAAAGCTCCATTTGCATTCAAACCAAAAAGCGGCCTATGGTTATTCCGTATACTGATGCTACTCCGCATCCAGTTTTGTAAAAAATATGTTTCTTTATGAATCCTGCTTTCCCGATTTTTATATTAATGCGGACGTCGTTACTGTAGTTTACGCACTGGTATTGAATCGAGCTTTAGCGTTTGTCCTGGAATGAAAAAGGAGAGGAAGAAGAAATCAGCCTGAAGGGTCGTTCGTACTGCATCTAGGTTTTAAATTTGAAATAAAAGTGGGTTATATAAACTTCTTCGTTCTTACAGTTGAAAAAAAATATATAAAATGTGCATATATAATAGTAATACTCCTCTATATAGAGATGATAAATTATAAAGAAAATGAATCGCTACATCGTAGTTCTCTTCAGAAAGAAAATGGAACTAGTTCATTATGGGAATAGAGGAATATATGAATGAGATGTAATTTTTTAATGCAAGGAATATATGAGTTTTTTTACAAAAGACCTAAAGTTACGTAAAATTCTGCTCAAATATAATAATTGAAATTGATATTTCTTTAACAATCCTTATTTACTGGGAGAGTTCAAGACATTGAGTGATTCGCGAGGTAACTTTGCTTGCAAAATGAGCCTTAGGAGCTAAATCTTTAGGAACAAATGCTCTACATTCTCCAGATTTTGTACATTCATACTCATATTACTAATATTACAGATTTTCTTCTATTTATATTTGATATGTTGTGCAGATGACAATTGAACCAATTTCAATAAAAAATAATTTGAAAAATATACAAATATACAAACATAGGTTCATTAACAAGTTATTATTGGAAATATACTTTCGTCGAATCTAACGTCAAAAAAGGGATGTCACTTAAAAAATTTCCTTAATATATGGTATGCCTAATCTAATGAAAATATGGTATAATACGAAGTCAGACAATTAAGTAATGTGATGAAATTCAAAAGTAGTCCCATGTGCATCTATACACTTATTGCAGCGAATTTTCCAGTTTTCGTAATACTTCTACGAATTCTTCCTGTGGGATCTCTCCGAGTACCCTCGTCACAGATTGTTAGATGTCTTTAATCGAGTCAAAATGTCAACATTTGACGAAGTTTTTCAAATGCGGAAATAGGAAAAAGTCGCAGCGTGATATGTCCGGGAAATAGGGCAGTTGTGGTAAAATTATGACGCCTTTAGATGCCAAAAACTGAGGGACACTGAACGCACTATGACAGGGAGCATTGCCGTGATGCAGAATCCAAGTCTTCACGATCTCTGATCACCTTTTTTGTAATTTTTTGAGCACACTGCGGTTTGTCGAAGAAGCAAATGAACATGGTTTTCATTTTGCATTTGCTTATTCTCCGCGCCTCATCTTTAACGCTTTCACGGCCTTTTTTAAAATCGGCATGATGCCGAAGTACCTGACACGACTCAGGGTATCACTATCATATACTTTAAGCACGTTTTCATAAGTTTCTGTCACGGTTTCACAGAATTTCGCACAAAATTCCAACACGCATTGTTGCTCTAAATTTCTCTATTCCACTTTTGTGACATGCACTACTTGCGAGTTGTTACAAAACACTAAACAGCTGGCGAAGAAATGATCGTACAAAGGTCTTCAAGGTCTCAATCGAGAGAGTAGGCATCTGCTATTATGGTGACGGAGTTACAGATTCGCAGTATTACCACAGACCGAGAAAGAAAATCGATCGCATTACTTAATTGCCGGAAATCGTATAATGTCATCTAGAAAACAGGAAATTATACAAATAAGTCATGTAATGTTCATCGAAAATCAAGCGTATTGAAATTTTCACAACTTAGAGTCTGAAAATTTAATTTTAAATAGTGAATAAAAAAAAAATTTACATTCAGATGGAGAGGTACTGAACTGGTGAATGGCGAGTAAAGAAATTCTAGGCTAAGTGAGTTTATTAACTCTAAGTGGCTTTAAACATAATTTGTGACAAGTTTGGTTTTGAACGTACCCGCATCGAAAACGTCCATTTCCACATCGACATTATTATCCACTCTACTCAGTTTAAGAAAAGCAGATTAACGAAGTTTGCATAGTAGAAGCTATATCGAATAAGCAATATCATGAATTCGTAGGTTTGTTGATGTATAGCTAATGCGAATGTGTTCTAATCATGTAATAAATCAGCCCTACTCACTTCAAGTAGAAAATGGCCGTGAGACTATAATTTAATTCTCATTTATACCGGCAAGACAGAACGTCTTTGTTTAAACTGATACAAGTTTATCTATTTGTAAAGATGCATTTACCATCAGCAAACTTCTAATCAAATCATTCTGGGAGAAACAAAGAGCTATGCTTTGTTATTGCTCGTTAGTCTCAGTACGTCTCAATCTGTAACATTTTACAAGAAATTTCTGTACTTCACAAGACCATTTAAATAGTATTTGTACTTAGGTTGTTACCAATCGCCATATTTTGTGACAAATTCACTGCTCATGTTTGTGCTGAAACTCATGATGAAAACAGACTTCGGCATACGATTAAACGAAAATAACTCTGTATCAAAGAATCTGTGAAACTTAGTATCTTTAAAATAAAACGGCTAAAATCTAGCGTTGAGCTTGCCAATATTTTTACGAAAACGTTAGACAATATACAGCATTGTGCGTTGCTATATAGAATTCTGTAGAAACATCAACATATTTCTCTAACTGCGATGAGCAAAATTTTAAAGGATACCAAAAATGTGGTCGAGGTCGTTTCTTCTCGAATACCTACTAATAGTTGCATCTGAGGTCGGAAAATATTCTTCATTAAATAATATTTCATACACTTAATCTTTCGCCATTCATACACTTTAATAAATTTATTTGTTAATGTAGGATTATTTTCCTCAGTATTTTAAGCATTATATAATATGTACATTAAAGTATAATTTAATTAATGAATTCATAAGTATTAGGAGGCGAACTTAGTTTTAACCTTCACTTTTAGATGGTGATATAAGTAGCACTAAAATGCAGATGTATCGGATCTAGTACTTATTTTTAAGTTTTGATATTTACCAATAAAATTCAATTAACAGGCGCTATCATTTATGTAAACATTATCATTTTTTGATCAGTGAAAAATGAATCATGTTACATAGTTTTTTCGATGATAAAGAGTGGTATCAGCGGATTAGGATTGGAGATACTGATGTCAATGACAAGGAACGTTCTGGACAACCGAAAAAGATTGAAGATGGTGAATTGCAAGCATTATTGGACAAAAATTCAGTTCAAACGCAGAAAGAACTCGCTAGTAAGTTAGAAGTCATTAACAGAGCAGTTGGCAAAGGTTTTCATGCGATGGTAAAGTTTCATAAAGAAGGAAAATGGCTGCTACACGATTTCACCGAAAGTGCCATTGTGAATAAACGCAGCATCGCACTGCCTTTCCTTGCCAGGCAAAAAAAAGTTTTCTGTGGCGTATTACGATTGATGATTCCAAATGGATCGACTATAATCATCCTAAGCACAAAGTCATGGGTAGACTCAGGCCGACCGTCCACATCGAAACCAAAACAGATCATCCACGGCCAACAGGTATTGCTACGCATTTGGTGGGACCACCAACAGGGTGTGCTGTACTACGAGCTGCTAAAACCGAATGAAACCGTTACTGCCGAGGTATACAAACGCCAACTGAATGATTTGCAACAGAAATTGATCCAACATAGATCAGCAATAGCGAGCAATAGGCGGAAAGCGATTCTCTTGCATAATAACGGTCGACTACATGTTGCGAAAGCGGTTAAACACATTCTGTTGCAGTTCGAACAGGAAATGTTGCCGCATCCAAAGTACTCGACAGAGAGAGAGAGAGAGAGAGAGAGAGAGAGAGAGAGCGCCTTCTGATTACCGCCTATTCAGATCGATGCGGCACGTCCTCGTTGATACGCACACCCGATATGTTCAAAAAATGGGAGAATTTATGAATGATTGGATTGTCTGGAAACCGCTATCTTTCTTTCGCCACGGTATCGCTATATTGCCACGAAGATGGGGAATAAATAATAGAAAATAATGAAAAATATTTTAATTAAGTTAACGTGTATTCATTTTCCATCATAAATCTCCTTTGTACATTAAAAAAGGTCGGAATCTAAGTTCACCTCCTAAATATGAATAATGAATCAAAAATAATTATTTCAAGAATCTGTATGGCATTTCAATAATAGCTTCTACGATTAGAGTGAACTCTCTAACAGTGAGGGTCAGTGTTAGAATATATCATTGGTGAGAGCGGCGTCCCTTTTTTGCGAGTGTATGATGCTTGCGTTCGCGGTGCTCTACGATGCGGTGCTCGTATAGTCACTCGGCTATATTATACCAAGCAATCATCTGCGTCGATGTTTTCTATAGTCATAAAGCTTTAAATTAATCTATAAACCTAACAATATCCCTATAAATTGACAATATTTTTACTTTGGATACACCTTTAGAGACTAAGTAAATATGACATTTTTTAACATCATGGAACAAAAGAGTTTAAATATGTATATATTAAATAAATGGAAGTTACTGTAATTGAAACTAAGGAATTTTAATTTTTTTTTAAATAACACTTTAAATATTTACCATCTAAAACTTGACAAATTATAGATACTTTAATTTTGCTAGTTTTTCAATTTATGAATTTTTATGTATTCATAAGAATTAGAGCATAAATAAGCTACTTTTTTTATAGTGATATGATCAGAAATGTTAATTTCATTCGTAACTTCAATATTTTTCGGAAAAAAAGAAGTAATATATATTATAAAATAATAAAAAAAATTGAGTGTATTGATGGCAAAACAAATCAGTTTGGTTTTTGAAAGAAATATATTATAAAATTTTTACGAACACTATTGCAAAATGACATATATAATGATTCTTCAACATATTAGATATTCTTGATTAAACATTAAATTTAATTTTATAAATAATTTGATTTACCTTTATGAAAGGTACGACGAGTAATTATGCGCGCTTATTTCACAGTTTTTTTTAACCAATTGTACATCCTTACTGGTTAATTTATAAAGGAGTTATTCTTTTTCTTTACGCAGCTCATACATTTTACTTGATTAATATCTAATTTGTAATTATAAATAGGAAATGTATTACTAACGCTAAATATAACTTTATTTACTGAATGAATCATATTAGTAGTGAAAATTATAAGTGTTCTTAAAGTTCGTTAATTTGAAGTTGTTCGCCTTACTGATTAAATTTATTTACTTATCGTTTAAATTCTCGTGATAATATGAACCACCTTTTCAAAGAAGCCTAAAAATAGTGGCATGTATCATGTATTAACTATATACAAAGTTCATGTCGGAGGATAAACCTATAATAGGCTTTTCGGCAGTCTAAAGGTTAAAAAATTTACAATAAAGTAAATAAAAAAATAAATATGTAATATATATATATATATATATATATATATATATATATATATGTGTGTGTGTGTGTGTGTGTGTGTGTGTGTGTGTGTGTTTAGATTATAAAATTAGTTGCTTTTTTCTTATATCAACAGTTTTCTTATATCAAAAACAAAAATATTAACAATGTTAAAACCAACCGTAAAAATATACAACGCTTATAGTTTTCAGAATATAAAGAAATAATTTAAGTATTAGCAAACAGACAAAAACATTCGCTAAAATATGATATTTGAATTAGTTACGTCCTTAAAAAAAATTTACTTAATGTTTCGGTGTACTATCTATGATAATGTAATTAAGGACGGTTATATATGAAATAGTTAAATAGAAGATATACTTTAGGAATTTCTATAATAGTAAAAATTAAAATTGTACTTATGTCGAATGTTGTACATTAAACTAACAAAAATATTTTTATCGGTCTTATAGTCATTATAATAATATGCATTTATGAACACTTCGATAGAATCTGAATTATAAATACTACTACTACTACAAAACAATAAATTAATTATTGGTAGCATAAAATAATCTGAATTCGTCCACGATTGAATTTATGGAATTTATGTTGTGGGAATAATCAGATCGTTCTATCCTAACGATAGTATATATGTTTTTAATATTTAGTATTTGAATTCATAATTTAGTTTCATAATAAAAAAGGATAGTCTTAGTGTCGTTATAATTATATTCTGTTATAAAGACTGTACGACCGAATAACAATATTTGTTAGCTTATACGTTAGTAAGTAATAAATCAATATAATCAAAAGCATTGCTAAGATTTCTTATGACTATTAACAAAGGAATTTTGATGTGAAAGTAAAGGGGTTCGCTCGTGTTCTGATACTGGTAGTAACGAAATTTCTTGACGTGAACTCTGCTGCCACATATTTCTATTGCCGGTTTCATATAGACCTCTCCTTTGAATCTATAAATAGACAAAGATTGTTTTATTTAATTAATTATAAATATAAATTTTCAATATTAATAATAGAAAAGATATTATTAGAAATAAATTTAAGTATTCATTAAAATTACACCTAAATATGCAGATTATTTGAAATATTCACATTTATATATATATATATATATATATATATATATATATATATATGTTGTGACGAGTGTCACAAGGCGCCCGCGCCGACTTGTCCAGGAAACGAAGACGACGCGCGCGCCATTCCACGAGGAGAAAAACCTTAAGGCGCTCGAGCGCGACGTCGCGCCTTGTGCTCAGCACTGTCTCCCGCCCCCTTACCTCGTCGTTCCACGAGCCACGCACAGTCGTCTGCGGAAGGACAGTGAGGTTATGTTGCATAACCGATGCCATCGCATGGCCTAGAGTATCGGGAAGTACTCGCGCAAGAAAACGTAAACAATTGATACACATTATGAATCGTCCGATGATTGAGGACGTGAATTTTGCCAGTGTTTCCAACAGTGGCTCAAGTTTCGAGGTATTATTTAATAAGTAAAGAAAATAGTTAAGTTTAAGTTCAAAGTAAGTTTAAGTTTAAAGGCTGAGTTAAATTAAAACTACATAAGTTTCAAACGAAAACAATGAATCTGAAAAGGAACTAGAAATAATTTTGATATACAAAAAAAAGTGAATCTATGACAATTACTAAATAATAGTGACGGTGTTGCAAATTTAGACAATGGATGAAAAAAAAAGAAAACAACTAAATAATTTAGATAAAATCATAAATAAAAATTACCGACTCTGTAGAGAGAAGGATTCATAATAATGAAAAAATTTTATAAGTGAAAGTACTAATTTTGGTGAAGAAATTATAAATAAGATTGAAAACATAGATTAAATAATAAATTTGAAGCAACAACAATAATAAATTTTTGTTTCTAAACCTATTACAAATAAAAAAAAACAAATCCAGAAAACAATCAATAATGGCAATAATAATGAAATTGAAAAGGAAGCTACGAACAGTTGGTAACTGTCAAGATAAACAAAAATAATGAAAATATTACAAATGTGTCTGGATAATAATTATGAATAATTTTGAAGGTTATGAACTATGAATTCTAAATAATCGCTAAATTTGGTATAGTATATACATTTAGACATTTTGTAGTTCAAAAGAAATTTTTTTATTTAGGTAGTTGGTATTTATTGACATAATTGACAGTGTATATGCAACGAAACACATGCTTGATCATTACATACCAGAAGAAAATTTCAATCTAGTAAGTTATCTTGCATAAAGGACAAGATGCAGGACATAATAGAAGATTAAAGAGAGATGTATATACAATCAAGAAAAAAAAGAGAAAGGGAGGAAGAGGATAATTATTTACTATCAACC
Organism: Sycobia sp. Sy_11; assembly: GCA_018907035.1. Classification (NCBI taxonomy): domain Eukaryota; kingdom Metazoa; phylum Arthropoda; class Insecta; order Hymenoptera; family Epichrysomallidae; genus Sycobia; species Sycobia sp. Sy_11. The sequence goes on from JACCIC010000029.1 coordinate 1,701,336, forward strand.
ATTGATTCAAAGGAGACAAGACGTTTATTAAGAAGTATTTGTAACTGGCCGTATATATATATATTTTTTCTTCCATTCTCCATAAGCGTATTGGAGAGGCCGGGTTACAAATTTATTTATGTAATCATATTAATGTATATCATAGTTAAAGATATTTATCATTGTCATTATTTATCATTTGTTCTTGTAAACATATAATTATTTTTGTAGTCTAATTTGTATTATATATACGATATTATTTGATATTATTTACATATTTACATATTATTTTGCGCAGGCTGAATTAACCAAACTCAGCAATCAATCAAAATTGAGAGAACGAAATTTGGAGAGATAGAAGATAGAGAAGGTGAATAGCTGTGGGAAAGAGCCAAACTGAAGTGAGAGATAGAGGAGCGGAGTTGAACAATAGAGGTAGAAGGCGAGAAGGAAGAAAGAGAGAAGAGACAGAATGGTCGAAAGAGGTAGCGAGGAACCGAAAGAAGAACGGAGTGAGAACGGTGAAAGAAAGCGGCGAGAGGGATAGGAGTGGAGCGAAAGAAAGAGCGAAGGAGAGAATGAGGATGAGGATTTGCACCAAAACCGTACCTTCCTTACACACTGAGCCCACCACCAGCTCCAGCCGTTCAACATCATCGGTGCAGGGAGTGCGCGCCGTGCGACGACGGGATCCGCGCTTACCTCGGGCAAACCTTTTTCTTTTGCCTCCTGGTGTACGTGTGCGCGTTCACTTTTTTTCCTTTCTTTTCCTCCGTCCCCTTACCCCCACGGCTGACCGCGGTCGTGACGCGCCGAACACGAGGCTCGCGAAGTTTGCGATGTTGCACGAAAGAAGAGAGGGGCAGTTCAATGTGCACACCGTCGGGTTGCGAAATCTGTAAACTGGGAAATTTTTGATTAAATGTGGCAGGTATATGCCATAAATCTCGGTGTCGTTCATTGCACCCTCACCCCTTTCCTTCTCGACTAATCGTTATAGTGATAGAATAATCTTTTCCTCTCAGTTTGGCGGAGCCCCCTCCCGAAAGAAGAGATAAGGTAAGTAGGAAAAAACTTAGTGAGATAGTTTTTTTGAGTGTGCGCGCTCAAAAGTGTGGAGTATAATTAAAGATTAAGTTTCATACATATAATTTTTTTGTGATCTCCACCGCATCACTATATATATATATATATATATATATAGGTTACAAAATTATTAACATTAAAATATATATAATATGCTAAAGGGAGGAAATTCTTTTAGAAACGAAAAAAGATGAGTTTTTAAACAATTTTTTTCGAAGACAAAAATATTAATTATTTTCCGAATTTTCATAACTTTTTTAAACATTATTAAAAGATCTTCAACGTTTTTTTAATTAAAAAACAATCAAAATGAACCTGCTATGAGGCGCCGTAGTTTATGTCGTAACGAACGATTTTGCGTAAATTCTCCGATTTTTTGGGTGATCTATGATATGATTAAATAAATCTATACTGTTAATTTATATAATGGAGGTTTTTCATATTTATCTAGGAAAAGAAGAATATTTTTATACAATTATTTAAAAAAAGAGTTGTACATTTCATAAGACTGCATCTTTTTTGTTCTGTTTATTTATTATTGGTACAGCAGATATTTCTCAAGAAGAAATTTAACAATTTCATCTAGGATTGAAAAATCGTCAGATTCTGGCTATATTTTCGGAAAACATCCATATCTGATTTCACTCACAATTGACGTATTTATGTCTTTTGGTATACTGATTGTTAATATTATTCGGTTTTTGACGCTTTTTGAATTTTCATGACAAAATTTTCATGACATAAGGACTAGGAAATGCATAAACATTTTATTGTGTGGAATATTTTTCTGAATTTTACTAAAAGTTTTTAATAAATGTTTTACATCTATTAAAATACATATATCTATTTTAGATATTTTTGCTTTAAATTGTTTATTTTCGGAAAAAAATGCAAAGATGGAAAGGCATTCTCAGCATAAAACTTTCTTAGTCATAACATAATATATATATATATATATATATATATATATATATATATATATTATAACCCCGAATACGGGTTATTACTTACTGTTTGCCGGTGTGTGTGCGTGGACACTTCCACGCCGCTGCTTGAGAACTCCGCTGAAAAGGGGACAGGGAACGGGAAATGAATCGCGCGATATACTTTATGAGATTTTAACAATGTTAACATTTATTATCGCATAAGACTACTTTACAATGGTTGAATAGCCCATACGCTATGGGCTGATTGTGGGTTTCGCGAAGATATAATGCTTATTACGCGTATACTCGATCACACAAAATACACGGGGACAGGGATCACGGAACGGAACTCTTGCTATATATAACGCGAGGGAACGACGGTATGATGCGAACTATATACTACATACTACATATACACGATATCATTTACAAAAGTATGAAATTATAAAACGATCTAAGGATAATATTCTACTGACTGCGCGCGATATATATCAATCGTACTTAACCGCTAAGCTACACATATGGGAATCTAAGCTAAGCTTCGCATGGGTACTAAAGAGAAACAAAAAAAAAAGTAATTTAGGATATCGAAAAACGAAAAATATGATTACACACGCTGGTGTGCAGTTTGGTCGTCAGTTGCTCGCTGTGACTCGATACAATTCTATTTATTTTCCTATTGCTACTTTCATACAACTAATTATAAACTAAGCCCTATTCTAACCTATTGCTAACACGAAACTTATCCTAGAAAAAAGTAAACTATCATTGCCTGAGAAAAAAACCTATAACTATTTTTAATATGTATCCTAGCCTAAGTACGTAATCAAGTTCCTAACGCTCGCTTCTGCGTTGTTCTCGCAAGCATCTCGCTTTCTTTCTTGCGATTCACTTCTTCTTCCGCTGCTTGTCGCATGTGCGCTGGAAAGAATTATCGTCGTTAGTGACGTTCCAGTTATCAGGGGTTGGTACGGCGTTGGTGGGTCGAGCAAGTAGGCTAGTTACTATGGGAGCCATTGTGCGCTTTTCGAACTAGTGATATTGCTTTCGTCCTCAACCACCGATGTTGTGCCATCACTGTATCTCGGCTGAGGATTGGCTATAGTATCTTTTTTTTCTCTAATTTTCCAGGTTATCCCTTAACACGATTCGCGCTTACTCCATATATCTTTTCCATGGCGATACATGGGTACCGTTTCCTCTCGTGAGACGTGGTGGGGGAATCATGAGGACAGCCGTAGGGGAAAACGTTAGGGGTACTAATTCTTCTTTAATTGTTGCCTTGTTATACTTCATGGAGTGCGTCATTTATAAATAGTCCTGTTCGCGCGCCCTTTATATATATGTGCCCCTGTTCGCGCCATTTATATCTGTGCCTCTGTTCGCGCGCCATTTATGTGTATATGCCTTTCTTATATCCTCTCCGGCACTGCATCGTGTCTTCTGCAGCAGCGTGGACACTCGCTCGAGGCACTGTCGCTCCCGGCATTACTATGAGCAGTGGTTGCTGGGCCCCCGCAGCGGCTGCTGCTTGCCTGAAGGTTTGCTCCATCATTGGCTGCGTAACTGACACCTCCTTGTCTACGTTTGCCATGCCTTCTGGCGCTCTATCTCTGCCGGCACCTGTCATGTCGTATTCTTATCATCTCTATCGTCCTCCCCGTCCCAAGACGGGACGGCAGGGGATGACCCCTGCAAGCAGGACATGCAAGTGCGAACGTCGATTTCGCTCTACCACACTGTAGCGGAATCTCTTGGATCTGAGGTATGGGAAGGCAGAGTAGCGGTGAGCGTCCTCGCCACAGTTCCAGCAGTACGTTACTGCTGACTCGCCAAAGTCCAAACCTTCTGCCCCTGTAGGGACCGTGGAAGACCGATGTCGCACACTTCCCAGACGTGGAAGTGGCGTCGTGGGGATTGAAGGGCGAGGCCGTATGGGCGGAATGAAATTGTGTGGTGGGGCGATAGGGGAATCCATTAAGCCTGGAATCTTGCTTTGGTTCGCGGGAATAACTGCCTCTATAATTTCTTCTTCCGTTGAGCTGTTCAGGCTAGCCGCTGAGCTGGTTTCCGTTGTTTTCTCTTCCTGTGGTGCGCCATTTAGTTTTAATTTAGAATTTATATTCTCGCTATTCTGTGGTGGTATTGCGAACGCGTTAAATCCCTTATTGATGCTGGTGATTTGTTTGGGGTTCTGAGGTGGTATAACGGTATGTAGGCGCGATATGGGGGTAATTTCTTGTGGTGGGGCAACTTAGGGGGATTCTGCGATATCATCATCTGCCGTCTTCTTGTACTTTGATGGAATGATGCATTTCTCCTTGATTGTGCCGTGAGCATCGTGTGCGGTTAGGTGGGGTTGTTGCATCTCCGACTGTTATGTCGCGACAGACCGCATGAGTGCACATCGATCTCCGCGATATAATCTAACATCACCATGTTCGGGGGTGCTCACGTTCACTACTTGTTGCAAACTTCTAGGTGGGTGTGGCTTTCTGGGACGTGGTTGCTTGAGAATCCTTGGCCCTCGCCTATAGGGTAAGGGACTGACCGATCGTATCTGATGATGCGGGCTAAAATCCTTTTGTACCCTAACCTTTGTACGAAACGGTTCGAATGGTCCCGTTCTGTATGAGGCCGCTTCTGATACATAGCCGCCTTCCTCCCCCTTTGCCGGCGTCATATCTTCCAATCTTTGCGGATGTTCTTCGATGATGTTGACTTCCTCTTTCTCCTCTTCCGTAGTTTTACATCTTTGCGGACGATCGTTCTTAACCTTGTTTGCCTCCTCTATCTCTTCTTGATGAGCGTGCTCTTCTTGAGCTTGCGTAGTTTTACGTACTTGAGGACGGTCGCACTGTTGCTGCTGTGTGCTTTCCATAGTTGTACGTCTTTGCGGACGCGCATGCTCATCTTCAGCTAACTCCTCTATATTCTCGGTATTGGGGTGTGGGTGAATTTCGGTATCGGTATGGGGTTGGGGTTGGGTGGGATTTTCGGGGTCCTCGAGGGTTGGTATACTCGTATCCAATAGCGAAAGGCTGAATGAAGTATCGACTATCGGTATAATTTTCATCGTCGGTTCCTCTTCGGCGAGCTTCTGCGTTGTATCGGGGCTGAATTGAATTAAGTTCAACCGCGATTTCTGTACCTCTTCAAGGGCCTCGGTTAATATCCCCATATCGAGGGTAGTGTCGAATCTGCTGGGGGAAACTATGTGCACCATAGGTGCGATTACGACTATGGGAATTGGTCCCCACATTTCTTTGGGTCGTACGCGAGGGATGTGGGGATTTATAGGTCCCCAGGTCTTTTGGCCTGATCGGACATGACCTATCGATGCAGTCCTCTGCCTCGGTACATGCGGCTCGCTGTTGGTACCTGTGGATAAATTACTGTTGTTAGGTTGATGGTATCTTTTGAGGTTTGATATATGTGCCTTTGTCGTTTTCTCGTCACTCATGTCTTCGATCTCAAATATGACTGGGGATATCTTCTTTGTGATTTTGCAGGGGGCTACCAATTTTGGAGCCAATTAGGCCGAAAATTGGTATGGATCTGATGACAGGACATAGTTGCGTCTACTCACCATGTCATTGACCTCGAATGTCTTCGGTCGGCGTCCCTTATTATAGTATTTGGCCTGTTTTTGACTTGCGGTGCTCAGGTGTTTTTTTATGAGATTGTGGATGGCGGGCAATCTCTTCATGCGATTTTGCCATTCCAGTGGTGTTAGGGTTTGCACCTGCAGCGTTGAACCTTGAGATTGACGATACATCGGACTTTCTCGGGGATTCCAGCCAAAATTAAAAAATGCCGGCGACGCCTGAGTGCTAGCGTGCACCGCTGTGTTTGCTGCAAATGCAAACTCTGGTAAGTGGATGTCCTAGTTTTTATGGTCGTTTTGGACAAAAATCGCGATCATGGATTTGATGACCCCGTTTACCCTTTCTACAGGGTTTGCTTGTGCGTGGTATGGCGCGATAAATTGGTGTACAATACCTAATTCCGCGAGTTTGGTCTTGAGCCAATTGATAGCAAACTCGGTACTATTATCCGAAATTAGGTATTTCGGGCAAACCCACTTGAAGATGATCTGCTCGTCCAGTGCCCGTGCTTTGCGCAATGGGCGTATCTCGATGTATTTGGTGAAGAGATGGTGAGAGAGTTGTCCCTTGCTGGTTGGGAACGGGCCCATAACATCTGCGGTTAGAATGCTCCAGGGACCTTCGATGTTTCGTTGAGAAATCAAGCCCGTGGGTCCTCTCTGCAACACTTTGTGTATTTGACACTCAGCGTAGTGCTTTTCATGTTTGTGTCTGTTTCTTTTCATACCTGGCCAGTAGTATTGCTGGTCGACTTTGTGAGTGGTTTTATTCACTCCACAATGCCCTGAGGTCAGAGTGTTATGACACTCGTGGAGGACGCGCTCTCTGTCGTTAGAGTGTACCACGCGCTTCCAGTCGTCCTGGTCGTGGTGTAGCGCTTTAGCAATTTCGTTTGGGCGATGCTTATATAGGCGTCCGTCTTTAATCGACCAATCGGGATATAATTCCGGGTGTTTTTAGATTTCGGCACTTTTTTGCCGGTACCAGTCGTCTATTTCAAGGGTTGTGAGGGTGGCGGTAGAGGACGCAGATTGTTAAGGGGGTCTTGATAGGGCATCTGATACGTGGAGAAGTGCTCCCCTTCTGTGGACGATTTTCCTGTTGTAAGCCTGGAGTGCTGTTGCCCACCTAGCTAGGCGTCCTGTTGGGTTCTTTAATCTGTGCAACCACTTAAGGCTGCTGTGGTCCATTATCACCGTGAACTTCTCGACGAGGAGGTACCCGCGGAATTTCTCTACTGCCCACAGAAAGGCTAAGCACTTCTTTTCGGTGACGGTATAATTTACCTCCGCTGCTTTCAAAGTCCTGCTTGCGTACGCAATCGGGTGCTCTTCGCCGTGGTGCTTTTGGCTTAACACCGCGCCTAAGGCGTAATTGCTCGCATCGGTTTGCAAGACATATGGTTTATTCTGCACGGGGCGCGCTAGCACAGGCGCATGCGTCAACAGGATTCTGAGCTTACCGAAAGCTTTCCTGTTGCGCTGATCCCCAATGCCACTAGATGTTTTTCTTGAATAGCTTTGTGAGGGGCAGCTTTATTTCCGCTAAGTCCTTTATGAACCTAGCGTACCACCCGACCATGCCTAGAAAAGCCCTCAATTGTCTCAGGTTGGTAGGCCTTGGATATTCGCTCACTGGGCGAATTTTGTAGGGGTTAGTGTGCAGACCGTCCGCATCTACAATGTACCCAAGGTACTTGACCTCCGGGCGGCAAAACTCGGATTTCTCCTTATTTATCTGTAACCCAATTTCGTTCAGGCGGGTGAGTACCGCTTTCACCTCCCGAAGGTGCTGCTGGAAGGTCCTCGTAGCGACGATAATATCGTCCATATATACGAAGACCTTCGGTTGCCACGCTGGCCCGAGAACAAGGTCCATACCTCGCTGGAAGGTGGCCGGGGCGTTCGTTAGCCCATAAGGTAGTCTCGTGTATTGAAAGAGGCCTTTCTATGGAACCGCAAAGGCGGTGACCTCTTTGCTGCTCTCTTCAAGCGGTATTTGATGGTAAGCCTGACTGAGATCTATTTTAGTCAGGTACCGCGCGTCACGTAAATTATTCAGCAGGACATCCATATGCGGAAGAAGGTATGTATCCTTTTTAGTGATGGCGATGACTACCCGGTAGTCAATGCAAAACCTTATTTTTCCGTTCTTTTTAGGGACGATTACCGGGCAGCTGCTCCACGAGCTTTCTGATGGTTCTATGATACTCTCCTCGAGCAGTCGACCGATTTCCGCATGTGTCTGCTGAAGAAGTTTGTCTGGTATTAGTCGGAGACGCTGCTTTATGAGACGGTGCCCTTGGGTGTCAATGAAATAGGGCTACATGCGTGCCAATTGCAGCGTTCCTGTATTTTCCGGTATTAGGTGCCGTAGCACGTAATATAATAGCTTCTGATGAGTCACGATGTTGTGTGACGAAGTGCCTGATGATATTCTTAGGCGTGTGCCACGTAGCGTCCGCAAAATTAATAGTCTTTTGTATTGACGTAAGTATGTCCATGCCCAGTATCATGGCGTACTTCAAGGATGCCGACACCTTGAAGCAGACTTTCAGTTGTTGGTTGTCTGTTGTTAATAACAAATCGACCTTGCCTTCGTTGGGACATACTTTGCCATCCGGCATCTGCATAAATGAGTGATGCCGATACAGGTAACGGGTATTTAGGTGATGGGGATGGTCTTCTATGGTGACGATGGACTTCTTTGTCGCCTGCTCTCTTCTGCTTGTTTTCCAGTTGGTTCCCTGTTGACTATGGGAGACGGACTTTCTCTTCGAGTATCTCTTCGAGAGTTGTGGGATGCGATCGTACGATGTCGCCCCTGGTGTCTGCTGAGGCGGACGGCTCACTTATCGTAACCGTTTTTTTCGGGGCCGTTGTTTTTTCATTATCCATTTCCGCCAGTCTCGATCGTCTATTCACCCTTTCTGACGGAGAGCAGGCCGTGGTGCTCTCCATGCGTTCGTCTTGTGCCGGTGGTTCTTTGTACCGCTTCGTAAGCTCGTTCTTCAGCTCCATTTGCTGACCCAGCAATTGCAGCTCGTCGATGTACCGGAACTCGTTTCTATTAATCTTTTCCATGTACGACGGATGCAGGTTTCTGTATATCCTGTCGAGCTGGGCTTCCAGTGTTAGTGCAGGTGCCATCTTATCTAGTAGGACGCGTATGCCTCTGAGATATGAGGGCTCTTTTGAGTCTTGCGTTCTATCACGGAATTCCTCTTCGAGGCGCAGAGTATAGTCGATAGGTCGGAACTGACTCGGTCGATAGGTATGCTGCGCTCCAGGTGTTGTGCAGGGCATACCCGGGTCTGGCATAGCGGCGTACTGTTAGAACAGCGTCGGGTGAGCATATGGCCATCCTCCTGGCAGATGTTGCCAGCTGTTGGAAGCAGCTGGGAGATGGTTATCTCCAGTGGTGTTCGTGCTCTGCGCTGGTGGTGATGGCCATGGCCCCTACGGGTATCCCATGTATGGAGCTATATTCGGCCAGATCGGTACCATGGTGGCGACATGGGGTTCTGTGGAGTTTTTATTTTCTGCAGTATCGTTGTTATCTGCGTCGTGTTGTATATGCTCGAATGAGATGGAACTCAAAACTTTTGACAATCCCACAATATCTCGGTTTGTCTCTTTTGCTTCGTCGTCTTTGGCCTGCCATTCTGCTGCTTTTGGTCTGAAAAGCCGCCGCATTTCGAAGCGCAGTAGTCTGTCTTTCAATATAGTTAGGTCTTCATCTATTTGGATGTGTAGCCGTTCGGCTTCAGTGAGCAGCGAGTCTTTTTGTAGTTTCTCGAAGACGCCGCTAAGTCTTGCTCTCTTCTCATCTATATCACTTCTAGTCTCTTGAGGGAGCTCCATTGTTCCTTGGTGGGGTTCTCAGAAAGGGGACGATACTACGATACAAGTGTAAAATAAAAAAAACGGCAACGGTATATATACAATAAAAACGTAAGAACAGCTACTCGACGTGTTCTTGTTTAGATCTGCTCGGTATAAAACCAAAAAGCGAATTTTTCTAAAGGGGGATAAAACGGTATTCTCTTCTCTTTTTGGAAATTGCAATTTTCAATAATAATCGTAGAAAAATTGTTCTTCTTCCAGTAGATTTGGTACTCTATTATACGTGTAAAAGAATTAGTTGTTATGTATAGTAACGGACGAAGTATTTACCGTAGTAAAATGCTCTTGATTATAGAAAAAAAAATGTTAAGTGTAAATACTGAATTTAATTTTTAATGCAGATAGATAATAAAAAAAATATTATTATGCTGTTATCTTTTTACAAATGTGATTATTTATAAAATTGCTTATGATTGATTAACTAAGTCGTATAAAAAAAAATTATTATACTGTGTACTATGGATGCTGATTTATTTATTTTGTTTTTCTAAAAGTGAAGTAAAAATTTTCAAAGAGGAAAAAAATTTTTTTTAAATTGGTTTATTTTAACTTGAGCATCAATTCCAAATTTGTTGATAAAAATTTTGTTTATATAAAAAATTATTTATTATTTATTGTTAACTATTATTATTATTATTGTTATATTACTATTTTATTCTAAGTTGAAGTATGGTTGTTATCCAAGTTATCTTCACTATGATTATTGTTTATCCGTTACTGCAATTGTTCTTTGCTACCACTTATTTTAGAGTACAGTATTCCTGGTCAGCCAGGAATACTGACTTGTACCATCATTCATAGTTTTAACTACTATCTTTACTAAGTTATTTTATTTTTAGGTTACGTTATTGTTAAGTTGTTATTTATACTAATTTGTTGTAATAATTACTAGTTGGATTATTGTATACTGGTTGTATTACTATGTAGTTTATTATAGTGGTTATTATGATATAATGGTGTCGATATCACTTCTATAAAAATTTCATATAACTGCTTACTATTCTTTACTATTGTTTAATATTATTTATGATTATTTAATATTTAATAGTTTAGTATATAATAGCTAAAAATAAAAAAGAATACCTACACTATTAGAATGTTATTGTACTTAAGCGTGTAATTTTAAATTGTATTTGTTATAATGCTCCCGGCAGCTATTTGTTGAAATTAATAGCTTAATTATGAATACTCATCAACATATTAATTAAAGGATTTAATTTGCAAAAATCTTTAATTTTCAATAAAATTATCTGAAATTAATTCCCACCATTATAGTGAATATTCTCAACTATCTCCACTTTAGAAAGTTGAAAAATTCCAACTCCTTTCTGGAAATTGTTCTCTTTCAAATTTCTTATTCTGTGCACCTATATGTCAAGCGTATAGGTTATGCCTGTCAATAAAAAGACAGAGAAGTTCTTCTGCTACTTGAGCCAATTTCTTCTTCTTTATAAGGTGGTGTTGTTTTTATACTTTAATTACACGTAATGGTGAAGATGATGTGAGCAATACGATAGCAAACGGGGAAGTTGCCTTACATACACTGAGTGTAATATATTTATTTACTGACTATGTTTTCTTTTTTTTTCAACGATAAAGTTTTTTTTCAATGATGACAATCTTCATTAATCTCTTCTAATTTCCTGATTCATCTATTTTATTCCTTCTGAATATACTGATGAATTATTTGTAACAATGTATGTATTACAAACAAAACTGTTTTCTATGTGCTGCTCAGGGTCATATGTAATATTGTAAAAAGTACAAAAGGGGGATGATACGGTATTTATGTGCTTTTACATATAATAAGAAAGGAATCGATACATAATATATTTTATATACTACTTTAATAAATATTCATGGACATGAGTAACGAAAAAGGACTGACAAAGTATCAAAATCGGTGAAATGTATATATGATATATATGGAGATATATATGGTAAGATAGATATATATGGAGCATGAGAAAAATATAAATACAAATTTAAATATAATGTTGATAATTTAAAGCAATATATGAATAATATATAAATGGAAAAATATTCAAATAACTGGTAATATATGAAAATTTTCAGAAAAGGCTATTTACCTTATATGTAGCACACTAAGTTTAAGAGGTATTTGACCTCGACCTTCTACCTTTATTTACGTAATTACTAAATTTATCGTTTAATTTGCTATTATTTCAATTTAAGATACCAGCATATTGCACTAGAAAAAGAGAAAGTTGTTCTCTCTTGTGTGTTTACACTTTAGGCAAAGAATAGCGTATAATGTTACTATGTGAAATTATAAGTAAAATTATAAATATACTATTACTTCTAATTGTATCATTATAAATACATATATATATATATATATATATATATATATATATATATATTCATGTAACATATAATATAAATACATATGTGCAAACTTTTTTGGGAATATAAAATTGAGAGAAAATATTTTCTACATATCACCTTACTTGCTTCTACAAACTGTATATAAAAGGGGTAACGAAAAGAGGTTTACGTGAATTGCCTTCAGTACGGTAAATCAATTAATTACAAGTTATTAAAACAAGAAACTTTTAATTGTTAAAATTTTGTACTATTTTAGGCAAGTTTATGCTATTGCGCATTCTTCTGCACACACTCTTAGATGCAGTCGTCGTATGTCCGTGTATGCACGTGTACGAGTGCTGCGTACTTTCGCTTCGCACGGCTAAACTAAAGGGGATCGGGAAAATGAGTGGGTGCACGGTTTAGCTCTTTTACGGGAATTCTTGATTATTCTCGTCGCGGGCTCCACGTTCACGGCGCCATTTTATAACCCCGAATTCGGGTTATTACTTACTGTTTGTCGATGTGTGTGCGTAGATACTTCCACGCCGCTGCTTGAGAACTCCGCTGAAAAGGGGACCGGGAACGGGAAATGAATCGCGCGGTATACTTTATGAGATTTTAACAATGTTAACATTTATAATCGCATAAGACTATTTTACAATGGTTGAATAGCCCATACGCTATGGGCTGATTGCGGGTTTCGCGAAGATATAATGCTTATTACGCGGATACTCGATCACACAAAATACACGGGGACGGGGGACACGGAACGGGACTCTTGCCAAATACAACGCGAGGGAACGACGGTATGATGCGGAACTATATACTACATACTACATATACACGATATCATTTACAAAAGTATGAAATTATAAAACGATACTAAGGATAATATTCTACTGACTGCGCGCGATATATATCAATCGTACTTAACCGCTAGGCTACACACGCGGGAATCGCGGCGCGCGGGCACGGCGGTGGGCCAGGAACCTAGTTAAACACACACATATATTTTATAAAGGAGAATTTGGATGAAAACGTCTAGGAAATGTAAAAGTTCACCAGTAAAACGGTTATCGCTGGTCTGAAAACAGAGAATTTCGCTAGTGAAGACGTCATTTTTCAAAACAAAGCCTCGAGAGTCCTGCTGTAGGCAGCAGCCATAATAACCCCGGCAATAGGCATCATTTTTCCGTGCGAAAGATTTTCTCAAAAAAACATCTAATCCTAAAAGACATTGATGCGACTACATATTTATAGTCGAAAACTTTTGATTAGACCTATAAAAAAACTTCTTCCGACTAAAGATACGAAAGATGCCAATTTCGCGCAGTGTAATGGTTTTGCTTGTATTCAGAATTAGTGTAAGTTTATTCATTCGTATTGTATAGCTCGAATCGTCGATAATGACAATAGAGCCAGTTCAATAAGACTACGGAGAATAGAAATTTTTTTTTACAGGTCAAATTAAAAAGTTTCTAATTGTACGTTTTTTGATAGAAAAAAAAAATTTTACCTTTGTAGTTGTAATATTGATTTTCAATATTACAACTGCAAAGTCCAGTTTGTTTGTCGAAAAATCTCGACACTAAATCTAGCGGTCGCGCCGCTAGCTCTCGGTTGCTCGCGAGGTTGCGCGTGGCCGCCGATGGCATCGCTATTCGCGACGTTACACGGACGGCAACGCGTCCGCGCTTCCTCAAAATATCATGCTCACGGTCCGGGGCTGCTGAGAGGATATCGCCGCGTGTCTTTTCCACTCCTCCAATGGGCTCGCACGAAGTTTACACCAATGTAAACTCGCAACACGTCACCGCGAAGGACGCTACAATAACGACCTTAAACTGCACGATTCGAATCGATGAAAAACAAAAAGCAAGACGGTATTTCTAAGCGGGACGGATCAAAGGTTCGTCGAACTCTATGAAGATCCGAGACGGAAGTGAAGTTCATTTAGAACTTCATGCCTACCGTTGCGCTTCGAGCGCCCTCGTGGTTTCATACGAGCGCTCTAACTTACAGCCGCCGTTCGGGCGGTTACGATATATATATATATATATATTTGAAAATGTGTAGACACAAAAATATATATCATAATGACATATAAAAATTTTGAATATATTTTTAAATTTTTCGTACTTTCTCTAATCCACTTGAATAAGCTTCATTATTGTGTTTAGTTTATGGAATATTCAATTTAAACTCCATTTCCACCAAAATCGACTCTGATATTTCAAAAATATGAATGTAAAATTTTGCTCACAGTTGATTAGGGGCGCTTATGAAGTTCAAAAATGAAATTGCTAATCTAATTGGACTCTATAAATCTAATCTTTGCTTTTTAGATTGAATATAGATTTCGATCCTTTTTTAAAAACTAATAATTCCGGGTAATCGTGACGAAAAAATAGGGTTTTGTGACTGAGGCATTTTATAAAAAAAAGCTGATCATATATATATATATATATATATATATATATATATATATATATCGTCTGTCTTTACTTTATATTTATTCAAATTGGTTTCAACAAATAAAAATTAATTACGGTTTACATTTTCATTTTTATTAACAAAGGAATACAGATCACATTTTTATAATTTAATTTTTTAATATAAAGTTATTTATATAAAAATTCAACTTACTGAATAAATAATTTTTAATTTAATGCGATAATAGTGCACGTAAACGACACGTTTGGGAAAGATATTTCTTCAAGAAAATTATATAAATAATAGATTGTCTAGGCGGCTATAACAGATATAGAGAATTAAAATATAATTTGGCGTGTAAGGTTCAATATTCAAAATGCATATTGAAAATAATTTTATGTTTGAAATTCAATTTTTTTATTTATTTATTGGCAACTTGATTATTTGCGAAATTTTAATTAATTCACATTTTTATAAAATTTAAAAGGATATATCCTGTTCAAACCTTCATTACTCATGGAATATGTTTTATACTTGAAATTTATTATATAAAGAGTTACTTTGGACAGTAAACGGATGATACTTTTTTTGTAACTTTAACAAGTTCTAATTTATAAAATTTTAAAGTAATTACGTCAGAGTTCCTAAATATGCATTTCTGGAAGTTGAAGCTGAGGGGCTTCTTGTTTAAAGTGATCTACTAAATATTTTGATTATATGTTTTGTATAATATTATATTATATATGAAAGAAGAAAGCAAAATTAAAAATAAATTTAGAAATTAATGACATGAAAATTCATTTTTTATTGAAAAGTACTCACACCCGATTTTTTTAAAGATTTTTAAACTTACTTATTAGGGTCCTGTTGGTAGGATGTAGAAATTGAATTTACATAGCGAAGTGAGTACAAACATATATTACAATGATGGAGGTCGGTATTTACGTCAAAAAATAATAAACATGAACCGTCAATTTCCAAAGAACAATTAAACATCTCATGAAACTATATCTTTGTTGTTCTATAAAGTTTTTGGAAACAGCGCGTCTACGCTCCGTTCTACAAATACAATTAATGCAGAAACCTTTGGATGCATTTTTAACAGAATAATTCCTTGTAGAGAAATAATACATTGAACGAAAAATAAGTATTATAATGGTGTATATAATAAATGCTGAAATATTTTTAATACATTTTCTTATTATATATTTTTGGAAGCAAAGTTAGTTTCCGACCTTCTTAACGGAAAAAGGACATTTATGATGGAGAATGGATAAACGTTAGCTTAATCAAGATATTTTCCTACATTTTCTATAAGTTTTTCCCATCTTTCTGACAATATGGCGATACCGTGGCAAAAGAACGATGGTTGTTTCAGGCGATCCAATCATCCATAAATTCTGGCACTTCCTGAACATGTCGGAAGTGCATACCACTGAGGTCGTTATGTATCGCAAATACTCTGGGTACGGCAACATTTCCCTATCGAACTCCAAAAGGATGTTTTTGACGGCTTTCGCAACATGTCACTGAGCGTTGTCATGCAAAATAATGACTTTGCACCTATTGATCGCAATTGCTTATCAATGTTCGATGAATTGCTGTTGCAAATCATTCAGTTGGCATTCGTATACCTCGACAGTGACGATTTCATTCGGTTGATCTCACCAAATGCACAGCAATACCTTTTGACCCTGGTTTTGGTGTCGATGAGGACGGTTGGCCTGGGTCTACGCATGACTTTTGCGCTTTGGATTGTCATAATAGATCTACTACTCAGTCACAATACGTCACAGAAAACTCTTCTATTTTTTCCTGACAAGGAAAGACAGAATTCGGATGGTAACATTCATTTTGTTTTTATCTAGAAGTGCTGCTTGCACAAAAAAATTTATAGAATACATAATACATTTTTAAGAATTTTTCTAAATTAACTTTTATCAAAGTTGAAAATATATTTAAAAAGCCGTGATGATATTTGTAATCAGCAACCATAAATATGCAAATACATACATGTTAAGCAAAATTAGGTCAGCGGAATAATTACAACCACAGTAATAGGTGCAATCTATAAGTTTCTCATCAGGAAACATTCCGATTCCAAGTTACTGCGATAGGTATCGAGCACTTTTCAAGGTATTGTCAAATGCGCTTTATAAGTAACTATTAAGCCTGAGTTGGTTTTTCTAGTGCTGGCGAGCCGATATTTACAACAAAACGAATATCTGGATAAATAACAACTTGTAGTTCTATTGTTTATATTATTATATTATTATAATTATTTTTCGCATTTTTATGATCCCCAGTGATTTCAATTGTAATAAAAGCACTATCAACGTTATTAAGTTTCAATCTATCCATCCCTTGCCATATTTATTGACTCTGTCAATAAATATTGCAATGAATCTCCAAGGAAATTGTTTATATTTTTTATTACAGTTGTTTTAAATACTTTCTTTGATCTACTCAATACTTTATTTATATGAAACTAATGTGTCGCTTTTAGAAGTCTATACTCTACATAAATCGCCAACAAATTTCCTTAACATCAAATTGATAAATATAAAAACAAGGATCCGCATCATCTACTTCAAAATCATTCTTTAACAAAATTTGAGAAATAATTGAATTGTATTTCTGTCAACTGCCCATATACAAATTAATAAATATTTTTTTATAGGTCTTACAGTCCAATCAATTCCATCCAAAAATAAAATAAAATAAAAATAAAAATAAAATAAAAATAAAAATAAAATAAAAATAAAAATAAAAAAATAAAAATAATAATAAAAAATAAGAAATAAAAAATAATAAAAATAAAATAAAAAAATAAAAATTAAAAATAAAAATTAAATTAAAAATTAAATTAAAATTATAATGACAGTCAGACTGTCCTTGTTTACATTCACCCCCGTAGACTAATCTGAAAATAAAATATTAGCTGAAAAAATTCTTTATTAGTAAAGTGCAGTCTGACTGTCCCCAACACCCTTAACCTAATTGAAGACTTGTCCAACGTTTCGAGCTCGCTACGGCTCCTCATCAGGGACTCTGACTCATCAGAAGAAAGCCAGAAGAAATTAGAGACAGGAAGAAAGAAGAACTAGGAGAGAGAGAGAGAGAGAGAGAGAGAGAGAGAGAGAGAGAGAGAGAGAGAGAGAATGAAAAAACCGAGCGAGGAAAAAAGAGAAAGAGGCCGGGAGAACTAAATGGACGGAAACAGCGACTTCGCCGGGTGCTGAATCCGCTGCGCACCATCGCCCCATTCCATCAATAGACCTACAGAGCCACCGACGTCCCTCCAGCCGGGTAGAGGCAGATGCGCATCACATGTCGAACGCGGTTTTCTAATTTTTCCACTCGATTATTTAGATAAATTAGTAAATATTTCTAGTGGTCTTACAGTCCAATTGAATAAATTAAAATTAAGACATAATAATATCAATACATAATTATATCAGTACTAATAAATATCATTATATAAATAATTGAAAATTATAATGGGAATCAGAATGTCCTTGTTGAAAATCATCCCCGTAGACTAATCTGAAATAAAAATATATTAGCTGAAAAAATTCTCTATTAGTTAAGTGCAATTTGGCTGTCCCAACATCTTTTCCCACTTGAAGATTGAATGAGGTTCTTCAACGTTTCAACCTCGCTACAGCTCCTCATCAGGGACTAAACTAAACCTTATATTAATATTCTACATTATATATAACCCTATCCCCTAATTTAGTAATTTGAATATACACTCCCCACTCTACTTGAACTGTAAGAGCAATAGAAATATTTATTAATATATATATATATATATATATATATATATATATATATATATACTAGCATCCCCCATCTCGGCTTCGCCCGAGATAATAATTTAACCGATTTCATAAACAATTCAATAATATCTAAGTAAAAAGTACTCTATATACAAATCTATATTTCTATATTCAGAGAGTATCATGTTCAGACTATAGGAAATGTCTCGGGACGACTGCTATAGAGAGTTTTTTGTTGGGGAGGTAGAATACAATGTGTAATTATCCCGGGACGACTCTTACTGGGAGTGTGCGTGTTCGAATGATAGAATACTAATCTCTTCATAGAAGTCGTAATGGGATACCTGCACATCGTTTCCCACTAACTATACATGGCACTCCCCGTAGAAACCGTTCCACATCATCTGGAAATCGTATTCTATCATCCGAACACGAAACTCCACGTAAAGGTTGTCCCGACATACCTGAAACTCGTTTTCTACCAACTCAACACGATACTCACTGTAGAAATCGTCCCGAGAAAGCTAGCATCGCTTCCTAACGACTAAAGACACTACTCCCCGAATAAGTCGTTTGGAAAGATCTAGATATTGTATTTTACCGTCCTAACACGAATTTTCCGAAAGAATTTGATTTCCTCGTACCTGGATCTCGTTTTCTATCAACTAAATACAATATTCCCTGTAGAGTATATCGCCCAGAGACACTTGGACATTGCATTCTAACATCCGAACACAACTGTCTATAGAAATCGTCTTGAAGCACCAATACAATATTTATCAGAAGAACCGTATTTAAAATTTGTATATATAATAGTTCAATATAATATATATATATATATATATATATATATATATATATATATAAAAATAAATAATATATCTTTTAAATTAATAAATATTTTTTTATTGGTCTTACAGTCCAATCAATTCCATCCAAAAATAAAATAAAATAAAAATAAAATAAAATAAAAATAAAAAATAAAAATAATAATAAAAATAAAAAATAAGAAATAAAAATAAAAAATAATAAAAATAAAATAAAAAAATAAAAATTAAAAATAAAAATTAAATTAAAAATTAAATTAAAATTATAATGACAGTCAGACTGTCCTTGTTTACATTCACCCCCGTAGACTAATCTGAAAAGAAAATATTAGCTGAAAAAATTCTTTGTTAGTAAAGTGCAGTCTGACTGTCCCCAACACCCTTACCTAATTGAAGACTTGTCCAACGTTTCGAGCTCGCTACGTCAGAGTCCCTGATGAGGAGCCGTAGCGAGCTCGAAACGTTGCACAAGTCTTCAATTAGGTAAGGGTGTTGGGGACAGTCAGACTGCACTTTACTAACAAAGAATTTTTTCAGCTAATATTTTATTTTCAGATTAGTCTACGGGGGTGAATGTAAACAAGGACAGTCTGACTGTCATTATAATTTTAATTTACTTTTTAATTTAATTTTTATTTTTAATTTTTATTTTATTTTTATTTATTTTTATTTGTATTTTTTATTTTTATTTTTATTTTTATTTTATTTTTATTTTTTATTTTTATTTTTATTTTTATTTTTATTTTATTTTTATTTTTTATTTTTATTTTTATTTTATTTTTAT
This sequence comes from Sycobia sp. Sy_11, assembly GCA_018907035.1. Taxonomy (NCBI): domain Eukaryota; kingdom Metazoa; phylum Arthropoda; class Insecta; order Hymenoptera; family Epichrysomallidae; genus Sycobia; species Sycobia sp. Sy_11. Next base: position 1,720,997 of record JACCIC010000029.1, read on the forward strand.
TTTTATTTTATGTTATTTTTGGATGGAATTGATTGGACTGTAAGACCTATAAAAAAATATTTATAAATTTGAGAAATGTTCAGTGCAGCATTTAGGTGCGTGTTTTAGCTATATATTAGCTTACAAATATGTAAGACCCCTTCGTGAAAACATCCAGAGACTGCTTTATGTAAATATCGCATTTAGATTAACATATAAAAAGATAGTTTTTATATCAAACGGTACTAATTTTAAAGTGTCTTGCACAGTATGATTTAGTGTAAAGTTGTAATAAATGTATAAAATTTTTTAAACAAACTTCAATAGAGTCTCCATTAGAAGTAATACATAAGTTGACACGATCCACGAGTCTCTTCATGCCTTTTAAAAACTCCTCCTTCGGAATACTTTTCAATTTCATTGGCACAGCTTCTTGTATCTCATCTATCGACGCAAAACGGTTTCTTATCAATTCATTTTTATTTTTGAAAACAGAATGTAGCGAGGGAGACTCAAATTAGGCGACTATGGTAGGTGGCTAGGTACAGGAACCATTTTTTGCCACAAATTGATTGTTACTTGCCGCCGTATATGCTTGTGTATTCTCATGCAAGAAAAAAGTGCGGTCTTTCAACAACTCGGGTATAACATATGCAACTCTTTTACACAAGCCATTGAGAACTTGTTGGTAGAATGCAGCGTTCACAGTAGTACCTTGAGAAACAAATTCTTTGTGGATGATACATTTACAATAAAAAAAATTAAATTTTAATTTAATAACATTTAATAATTTATTAAAATATTTCCAACAATGAAAATAATGTGAATTTAATGTTAGAGTCTAGTAAATTAGATAACATTTATCATTCCTTATTAAATTGATTGGTTTTGAACATTTTATATTTAATTTACTAAATTTGGTAGTGGGGATAAGGTATATATAGATTACAATATAAGGTTTTAATCCCTAATGAGGAGCCGTAGCGAGCTCGAAACGCTGGACTATGACTTCAATTAGGTGATGGTGGAGGGGACAGTCAGATTGTATTTTACTGACATAAAATTTTTTCAGCTAACATTTTTATTTGAAATTAGTCTATGGGAGTGATTTTATACAAGGACAGTCTGTCATTATAATTGTTAATTTTTATTTTTTATTTTTATTATTTTTGTATATCGATGTATTAATATAAATATAAATATATATTTATATTATTACTTATTATTTTCGATTGATTTAATTTGACTGTAAGACCAATGAAAATATTTCTTAATTTGTATATATGCAGTCGACAAAAGCACAATTAAAGTATTTCAAACTTTGAACCTTTATTACAAAAGCTGCTTCCTTAAGGACAAAAAGTAAAGGGTAATAAAACACTCTTTTCGTTTTTAAGTATTCAATTATGCTGAAAACTAGTAAGGAATTAAATTACATACGAATTTACTGTCAGTGAAGTGAGAGCGTATTCGACTTTAGTGACATATAATAAAGATTTCGCTTTATTTCTTTTGCCAGCAGATACGAGAGAAGCTTTGTCCTTGATGCATTCTGAATCCTTGTCCACAAAGATTCAGTTGTCGTTGATCTTTGGCAAGAGAATCACATTAAACGCCATAAGTGATAAGTCCGCGTCGCGTTACGAGGCTGTATTCCATTGCATCCATCTGAAATGTCCTAAAAGGTTGCAATCAGTGGCTGCTAAATATATGAGAAAATCGAAGGTAATTCTACAGAAGTAGGTACAGCCATATAAAGTGGCTAAAAATGCCGATGATTTAGCAGAACTTGGCTGGATAGGAAAAGTGGACAAAAAAGATGAAGAAAGAATAGTGAATCTGTTTTCGCGGAATTCTGCTTTATTACTACGATAAGGACAAGGAAAATTAATGTCAAAAGGTTCAGATATGTCCTACGAAACTATCCGAACCCATTTTCGTACTCCTGAATACGCCTGACATGACGCAACACAATGAAGAAGCCTCTGTTGACTGAAAAACATGTAGCAAAACAAGTAGCTTGGGCGCATGAGAATATTGATAAAGATTTTCAAAATGTCATTTTTGCTAATGAATGTCCTACATGGGCACGTTCTGTCCTTACGCGAGCCTGGTCAACTTCTACTAATAGACTTGTTCAGGGGAGCGTAATACACAGAATAAAGGTGCATCTTTTGGGCTGCTTCTTAAAGCAGGGATTCGGCACTTTGCACCTCTTTATTGATAATCTAAATACCGAGAAAATGATAAAAATCTATAATAAAGCTTTACTGCCATCTGCCAAACGATGGTTAACCAGAAATAAAAAGATTGGATTTGTAGGTGGATAGGGATTCTAAACACCGTAGCTAGCTCTGTACTGAGCAGACGGCTCAATCTGATATCATTATATTGAATTGGCCATTGCAGCCGCCCAATGCAAACGATATTGAAAATGTCTAGGCATATATTAAATAGAAGCTTCGTGGAAAACGCAGACACACTTTGAATCAGTTATCTTGCCAAATTCGTCGGATCTGGAGATCATTCCTACTAGAATACACCGTCAAATTAGTAGCAAACATACCTCGGAGATGCCAGGCAATTATTGACGCCAGTGATGACTGGACATATTATTAACAGAATTGAATAATCGTTTGTAATGTGTGCGATGTATACATAAATATGGAAGTTTTATCAAATAAATTTTTACAGATTTTACAAACTGTGCATACATCATTATTAAATATTATACAATAATTTACTTCAATAATTCTTAATATTAATTAACGAAAAAAGTTATTCATCTACGAGTTTATAAGTATAGGCATATATAAACACTCAAATAAAGGCAGTTAGAAATATAAAATTCAATTTTTAAAAATGAAGATTTTAGAGCTATATAAGATCGATTCAAGTGAAGTATAAAGAAAACGGTCGTGAAATTTTTTACAAACATAAAGAGCTTCAGTGCATACGTGGAAGCGAGAGTTAAAAGTGGAGTCGGTTTGAGTCTTTGAAGCGCGTAGTCCCGTGATTTTAAGAATCTTAAAATTTTTACACGAAGAAAGATTTTAGAAGATTATATTAAAAAGAGACAGAGACAAATGCGCGAAAAAGTGGAGGCCTGTAGGTGAAGGAGGGTTCGCCGTGCGCACTAATCTGTAAGCTAGGTATATATTGTATTTAGGGCATATACTCAGGTGTCGTGTGCTTTCTCTCTCTCTCTCTCTCTCTACCGCCAGAGAAGAAAAAAAAGGAAACCAAAAAAGGGCAAGTTTAATTAAGCGACTACAAAACGAATCAATATCAGCTTCTGAACAATAATCATTAGAGATAAAGAGACAGAATTTAGAAAATACGTACAACAGACTTATGGATTCTGTTACAGTTTCGACGGAAAGATGAAAAGACCGACAAAGGAAGGCAAGAATTTTTAGGAGATGGAAAGCAATAAATGTGCGAAAGTGAGATCATGATTCTATATCGGAAGAACACCAATCTGTGAAGTACCTGACTCCTAATGTGAGTGAATGTTCTGATTCAAGTGAAGATATCGTTATCACTATCTTCACTTTTTTCAGTCTTAAGAAAGTATACTAATCTGAGAAAAAATGAAGATTACAGATGGTATAATGAAAATATTAGAGAAATACGCGAATAACGCGATAAATACCTCAACTGGACAGTCATGGACAACCAAATATACAAACATCGCTCTAACGGACTCACAGAAGCACTAGGCAACAGTCGAGATGAATAGAAGCTGATAGTACCGCTAGGATATCGTGAGCGAGTAGTTCGTGACTGTCACGACAGACCAACCTCAGGGAATTTCCGTATGGACAAGATGTTAAATAAAGTGAGCTAGTGTTACTACTGGCCTGAAATCCGGTGAGATGTACATCAGTATGTCAAGCACTGTTTTGACTGTCAAATTTGCAAGGTATCGCAACGAGGGTCCACCGGATTGATTGCACAACGGAATATAGAAGGGTCGTGGACCAGCGTTGCAGCAGACATATTGGGGCACTTCCCGATGAGTAAAGGACAGTGCAAATACGTCCTCCTGTTCCAGAACCTGTTCACGAAATACGTAGAAATACGGCCACTAAAAAAGGCGAACGACCAAGCGATCGCTAAGGCATTGGAAGAGCAATTCCTATTCAAGTGGGGTTGCCAGAAGTATATAATAACCGATAACGGTACAGAATTCGCCAACGACTGACTCCAAATGAAGTTGGCCGAACTAGGTGTCATACACCAATTAATCGCGCCCTCCCATGCCTAGGCGAATCCAGTCGAACGCGTGAATCGGGATATCAAAACTATAATAACGATTTTTGTAAAAAAACGACCACAAATACTGTGATCTACATCTGCCAGAGCCTGAGTTTGTAATTAACGCCGCTGTGCACACAAGCACAGAAGCAGCTCCAGCATTCTTGAATTTTGGGCATATCCCGCACGAAATACCGATGTACCTATGTGTCGGTACATACAGGGAACGGCATTGCAGATGAAAAGCCTATCATAGACGGACCGGCTGAATCGAATTAAGAGATTAGTAGCAATACACACGATGGAGAAAGAACATCTGAGCACAGGCAAGAGACCTTTAAGGTGAACGACTGGGTGTGTAGACGCCAGCGCTAAAATACCAACTATTTACATCCACGTTCGTGTGCCGGAGTAACGTATCCCTCATCTTTAGTAAATGGAGCATGTATGAGGGATGTGGCTAAAATACAGCAATGGTCTTTCAGGATAGGATCAAACGAGCTTTGTACACTCGGGAGTTACCGATACTGGGAGTGTGAAATTGGCGCTTACTTCTTAATTACCGTAAACTTGCGAAAAGCGAAAACCGACAGTCAAATCGATGGAATGTTCTGCTTTAATGGGCCGGGGGCTTGGCTTTATCACCCGACCAAGAAAAGGGACTACTCTATAAAAACCCCTGCTACTCCTAAATTGTATGGTAGTTGTGATAGGGGATGCATGGTTCCAGGGCAGAAAATGGGTGCCAATACAACTGTCAGTGATATTTTTATACCGCCCGTAATTAAAAACTTTGGCCACGGAAAGGGATGCTGCAAAGCGACCTCAGTAGGTGGACGTATGAACTAATGAATAAATCTAAAAAGAAAGTAAAGAAAGTAGGAGACGAGGAGAAGGAGAAGGAGATAGAGAAGGACAGCAAGAATAGGAGGCCGAAAGAGAAGGCCGAAAGAGAGGGCGCGGCATAAAACGCACATGAGCAAAACGAGAGCTGGCAAAACGCCATTGATAAGGCTTACAAAGGCCAATGACTCTAAGATCACCAGCCAGGTTACAAGGAAGGCAGGACTACCGACCGGCACTAAATCTGGAAGTAAACAAGGAAGCCTCTCTCCAGGGCATAACAAGGAAAACATTTGTTAAGACCAGTAACTAGACAAGCCCAGCAGCAATACTGAAGAGGTGAAAAATGCTGGATAACGCCTGTGCAGCAACATCTCGCAAAGACAGGGACCCTGGAAAGCCTTGAGGTCGCAGCACGTGCTGCAGACCAATACAAAATTATAAAAGCGGTCCTCAAGATATTTGAGGACCCGGAACTAAGAATGGAGGGGCTTAAGAGTCTTAAGGAACTGATGGTGGTTATTTCAGAACTTGTCATCAGATGCGCTTGAGCGGAGGTCAGGTCGAAAGTCTTTCATGAGCTAACTGCAAAACAGAAAGCGGTCAAGGGGCCTCAGACATATGTAACTCTGGTCTTCAACAATATCTGCAATTTGACTGAGAGACAGAAAGTAGAGAGTAGGCTGGTCTTCCCTAAGGCCCACATAAGGCCAAAACCACAATAAGGCCGCCACCAAAGTTGGTCTTCCTTAAGCCTAGGGATGTGGAAAAAATCTCTTCCACAAGTAAGGCAAAGGAAGTCTTGCAAAAGGCTTTTAATCCCAGGCAGTCAAAGATCCATTTAAAGAATCTGAGGGAGACCAGAAAGGATCTCCTCGTAGAAACGGCAACCGAAGCGGGGTTATAAAAGTTGAAAGCTGCGAACAGCCTTATAGAACTTTTCAAAATTGAGGGGCGCACAAGGAGCATGCCGAGGCTCATCATCTACGATGTGCCCATGGGCTGGCCTCAACTACTGAAGAATTCTCTGAGTTCTTTAAAACCCGCTTCAAAACTGGCAAAAGGATAAACCACAGCAAACCATAGCTCCACGGAAACTAAGTGTCTAGCATACAACGCTGCCATGGAGAAACTAGTGAATTCCACGGATTATGGACAATAAAGTACAAAAGAACCAAAGTAGATCTGTTCTGCTCTTTGCGCAGCTAAATGCTAGAAGAGTCCGCAGGGTCACTCCAGAAAGAGAATCGAAATGTACGGAAAGAAGAGTAGACATCCTGGGTCTCCAGGAGCCAGCGCAGTGGCCGAATATAGGGCTTCGGGCTGCGTACGAGAATGGTATATGTACATGGATATACCCCCTGGGCGGCTATAGCAGTCTTTAATCCCGAGGTGACCGTGTTAAGGGGGCATCGCTAGTCTAAATCGATGGAAAAATCAATTTTCCAAAAACACGGGTTTTGCATTTAGTATACTAATAGTAACATCCTACAATAGTTTATTTTAACTTGCGCGCTCTAAAAATGTTTCTATAGCGCGTATTCTTGGTGCGCGCGCAAGTGTGATTTTGGAGAAATTCAGGCAGCTGGCGATCGGAGAGGTACATACTTGGTTCCGCTTCTTTCTGTATTTATTTATTTATCTCACGACTATTTTCAACGATATTTTGAAGCACTGAAAGTATTGCTTTCTTTTAATTTAATTATAAAATTCATTCATTTATATTAGTTGGAAAAAAAGTTCATAAAATGGATAAAAAAAGTACAAAATTCGGCAATTCGATAGCTGATTGACAAAAAAAAAGAAATTTTCGTGCTAATCGATTTATGACTGAGCGTGATGAAAGTGTGGTTAGTGCATCTGTTACAAAAAATAAGAAAAATAATCCTGCATTCGAAGTGACGTTGATCCATTGTTGCATTACGTCATAGTGAATTTCTTACTCTTTCTAAGATTACAAGATATTTTAATTTGTAAAACTTGTAAAGGCGATATAACATTTTCCAAACGTAACGAAAAAGGATTAGATTTTCAATTAGTAGTTTCGTGTAAATGTGAAACAGAAACTCACATTCCAAGTAGTTCAACAATTCATACTTCCGCTTTGTATTTGCGACGCGTTTACTCGGTGTTGGCTTGCAAGGTATAAATAATTTTTGTGCAATGCTGGATATCAGCAAACGTTATGCTTCAGCTACTTATTATGCAATAGTAAACCACATTTGGATAGCAACAGAAGCAACAGCTACATTAGTTTTTAGACAAGCAGTTAGTGAAGAGCAAAGAGGAAATGAGGCTGTCGGTAATGTAAAAAATCGGCTCACAGTTTCTGGTGACGGCTCTTGGGTTCGAAGGGGTTTTTCATATCTTGCCGGGATTGCTACATTGATTAGAAAATTTTCTGGAAAAGTTCTTGATGTCATTGTAAAAAGTAGAATATGCAAAGCTTGTGAACAATGGGCTGGAAAGGAAAATTCTATGGATCAAGACTGGTATGAAACTCACGAGCCAGATTGTAGCGCAAATCATGAAGGCAGTGCGGGATCGATGGAAGTTAATGGTATAAAAGAAATGTTCCAAAGATCTGTAAATTTGCATGATAGTTATTATGAATATTATATTGGTGATGGCGATTCGAAGACTTTCTCATCGTTACAAGATATACAGCCCTATGGTGATGTTTTGAGCGTAAAAAAGAAGGAGTGTGTTTTACATTTTAAAAAGTGAATTTATAAAAGAGTAAAAGATGCTAAAAAACAACTGACACAGATAAACAAGGATCAAAAAGCGTTAGAAGCTTCACAAAAAGTGCTGATGGAAAAAAACGATAAAAAAAAAACAAAAAAAAGTGAAAGGCCTAAAATAACGGCTACATTGACTAATAGTCATGCTGGAGATGTCAAAATATTACGAATTAGCTGTTCGCCGAAATCCAGATTCTGTTAAGAATATGAGAAATGCTATTTGGGCAACTTTTTACCACAAGATTTCTACGGATGATAAGCCTCAACATATGAATTGTCCCACTGCGTCAGACTCATGGTGCAAATACCGAGTTGCTGAAGCTACCGGCCAGTTGAAAAATTTTGTGCACCCTCCAGCACTAGACGAAAAAATTCAACATTTATTAAAAAAGATTTATAAAGATCTTACCACAGACGATCTGCTAGAAAGGTGCATCGGAGCTCACACACAAAACACCAACGAAAGCTTCAACGTTTGTGTTTGGAATATAACTCCAAAACACATGTTTTCTGGGAAGAAAATTGTTGAAATTGCTACCTATTGTGCTGTGTGCGTCTTCAATGAAGGATTTTTACCTTTATTAAAAATCATGGAAACAATGGGTATTTCGATTGGCAGCGTAGCAGCGGATTTTGCGCAGACAGGACGAAGATAGAATTAAGCAAGGAAATCGTCGCAGCATTGAAGCTTTAAAAGAACGGCGACTCGAGCTTACAAAGGCTAAGGCGCACGAAAATGAGTTTGTTGAGGACCAGGAAGGAATTATGTATGGAGCTGGTATCGCGGATTGAGTGTAAGAGGTTTATTTCTTCATTTTTTACATAGGTTTTCAAAAAATTATTTGAAACGCGTTTTTCTTGAAGTAACATTTTTTGACCTGGCTGACATGATTTAACAAAAACTATTCAACCGATTGGGCTGAAATTTTGAGAGGTTATTCGTCACACATATAGTTATTGCCCGTACTAGAATTATGAATATTCGATTACATTTGAGTACTTTTGTAAACAACATAAACTCAAAAAATAAGCCGAAAATTAGAAAAGCCCGCCATTTTGTTTTTATTTTACTTAAACTTCTTGATTTTAGTACGGGCTATAGCCACTTGCTTATACTTTAATATGCTTTTTTAATTTTTCATTTCAGAGCTTCCTGTGTCAAGATATGATGTCAGCCAAAAAAAGCAAGCTGCGTTGTGACAACCATATCTGGGCCATATTGGATTAAAAATGAAAGAAAAAAATTTTTTCTGCAGACTTCAATGTGTATTTTTTTAATATAAAAAAATTGTAGTGTGATAATAAAGTTTACTGCAAGAAAAAAAATCTTCAAAATTTATGCAAAAAGACTAGAGATGCCCCCTTAAAATTAACGCACCTCACAAATATACATTTCGGAGTAGCGGAAGTGAGGTTGCGTTCTTTGTCGATGTGTGTGGTCAGTGGATACTTCCAGCTGAGCCAAGAAATAGGGGTGCACTTTACGTAGTTGAATAAGGTGTTGCACTCACTTCGCGTGAGGATGATGCTAATTGGGGTTGATTCCAATGCCACATCCTCTTTAACTGAAATTATCTGAATGGCCGTCGAGTCATCATAAGAGATGGCTTTGAGGAAGTACAACTCGGGATCAGTAAGAGATGTCCGCAGAGATCCGTACTGGGCCCAACCCTGTGGAACCTTCTTCTTGACCCTCTTCTTTGGCAGCTCTCAAGACTAGGATGTAAAACCATTGCCTATGCTGATGACATCGCACTCTTATACGAGGGAGACTCATGTAGAGAGATCGAAAGGATAGGCCAGAGTTACATTGAAGAAGTTGAATACTGGTGTCGCCTCAATAAAATGAAGCTGGCCTCTCATAAATGTGGAATGTTGATCTTGAGAGGCCACCTTTACCCGAAAGTCCCCCTTCTGATTAAGATCGGCAGCTCGATAGTGAAGAGATTAGAAATCGTGAGAGACCTTGGAATCCACTTCGGCGAACATCTGAAAATCGGCTGCCATTTGAAAGCGGTACAATCCAAATGTGTGGATTAGTTTAACAGCATTGGAATCGTTTTTTTGTTTTCTTTTTGGGGTGTATAGACGCAACCACGTCTTATCATCAGGCCTAGATAAATTTGCGGCAAAATTAGCGTCCAAATTAATCGTACCCTGACAAATCACCAAAAAGATCTCGGCCGTAATCTTTGAGACAATGACCTGAACAATGGCAAGACGAATAGAGTCCATATTTCGGACTTAAAAAATTATAACCAACCTAATACCCCAAATTCTATTTCAGGTCTCGGCTATAAAAACTGTCATAATGCAAGGCATAGAAAGCGACCGATGATTGCGGAGGTCAACACCAACCGATCAGTCACGCCAGCTAGAAGAGATAAACGTACCGCGGAGCCAAGCCTGTGAAAAACAAGAAGCTTCGGCAAAAGCCCCAAACGTCGTGACAGCAGTGCATATGCAAGCAGTCCGGGCCCCTCAATCGGAGCGCGTACAAACCTCGTTCTGTCCGAGGTCACATAGGCTTTAGAAGAGCTCAAGCAAACGGAACTCATTGAATTCAGTCCGGACTGGATACAGGAGGTCGTAGAGGAGTATGGGAGTACGGCAGGTATACAAACTGTCCAAGCGACCTTTAAACTGTTCTTGATGGACATTGACGCGTTAGAAGATCCCGGACACGTAAATCCTAGCCTCCACCCCTAAAGAACAATCCGCACAGCGGCAGTGCGATGATCCCCTCTTAGCAATACCTATCGCTAATGATGTAACAAGCCGCGAAGAAGTAAAAGAAGAGCATTTGGAAAGGCGTGAAACTAGCGCAACAACATCAATAATAATAGAAGAAGAGCGTCCGGAAAGACGTAAAATTATCAAAACATCAGAAACAGTAGAAAATGCTATAACAACATCGGAAGAAAAGGAAAAAGTAGTTAAAGAAGAAGATATTGAAGAAGAAGAAAGAAGAGATGATAGAAGAAATGAAGGAAAAGAAGAAAGACAAAAAGAGAAAGAGACCGAATAGATCTCAATTCATTTATGCCAAGGTATGAGAATTTTGGGGAAAAGATAAATGTAGAAGACGAGTCGGATAGTAACGACTTTCGTAAAACGGGACCATTGAAGGCACCTTGCAGGAAGATAGTGGTTCATAGAAACCCGAAAGATGCCATTCCCCTATACATCTGGTAGACAGATAAGATCTATTTCTCCCTAGAGTTCCAGCCGGGCACTAATTTCCGCTCGAAATTCCACCCCAAAAGGCAGCTGGCAAAAGAGCCAGCTGCTCCAATACTCTATGTGAGTACGCCGGAGGACGGCCAGGTCCGACTGTACGGCGCAGACCACTGCGTCTTCATGCGCTTGGTTGCAACGCAAAAGACAGGCCGCTGGAAACTCGCCCCAAATGCCAAGGCACTGAGAACATAGAAGATGCAGAAAAAACTATTTACCGTCCAAGTACAAAACCTCCTGGGACTGGTGAGCTCGAAATGTTGCACTGAATCTTCAATTAGGTAAGTCCCTTATGAGGAGCCGTAGCGAGCTCGAAACGTTGAACTGGATCTTCAATTAGGTGATGGTGGAGGGGGCAGTCAGATTGTATTTTACTATCACGTATTAAGGACAACTATTAATAACAACATAATAATAACAACTATTAATGTAGATATGTATTGATATTGTTACGTATTGTTTTCGATTGATTTGATTGGACTGTAAGACCAATGAAAAAATATTTATTAATTAGTTTCAATTTTATGCTTTAATATAAAGAAATCTGCGGCTGAGGCTCAACGAATGTTTTGAAATACCTATGGCGAAATCGCTAATAATGAATGAATGTCCCGAGAGTAGTTTCAAAGCTTCCAGAACGGTCATTTTTACGTCAAAGGTCGGCATGGCGATGGAAGAGAGAAGGTTTTCGATGCAGAATTGGAAGCATTACTTGATCAAGATTCATGTCACAGGTCACAAGAGTTATCAATATCATTGACAGTGACAAGCAAGCCAGTTCAAAACGCCTGAAATTTATGGGAATAATTCAGAAACATGGAAATTCGGTATCGTACGAGTTGAAGCCAAGAGATGTTGAACGTCGTTTATTTGCTTGTGAACAGTTACTTGGAAGGCAAAGATGGAAGAAATTTTTACTTCGCATTGTAACTGGGGGCGAAAAATAGGTTCATTACGGTAATATCCCAATCACAGAAAATCATGGTGATACCTCGGACATGCTTCCACGTCGACGGCCAAACCGAATATTCACGGTTCCAAGGTCATGCTCAGAATTTGGTGGGATCAGCTCGGCGTAGTGTATTATGAGTTGTTAAAACTGACTGAAACAATTGTAGGTGATCGCTGTCAAACGCAATTAATGCGTTTGACTGTAGCATTGAGAGTCAGACGACCGAAATACAACGGTAGACATGAAAAAGTGATTCTACAACCTGACAGTGCTCCAACTCGACTTGCTAAAGTGGTTAAGATAGACATGGAATTATTGAAATGAGAAGTTCTACCCACTCGTTGTATTGTCCAAACTATAACTTGCTTCGATTAATAGCACACAGCCTGGCTGACCAGCACTTCCGGTATTATGAGAAAGTAAAAAATTACATCTTTTCGTAGATCACTTGAAAAGATAACCAGTGTTTTCAACACGAGATTCATATACTGCTCGAAATTGATTGACAATATTTTAATTCTAAATATATAATCTGTTTTTACAATAAAGCCTCGAAATTTCGAAATAAACAGCGGGCGCAAAGTTCTACTCCTAATAGAATATATTAGGAGGCGAACTTAGTTTCCGATCTTCTCGTTTACATGGCGGTATAAGTAATACGAGAAGTCAGATGGATCGGATCTACTTTTTCTTAGTTTTGAAATTTACCAATAAAGTTTAGTTACCAGACACCATTATTTGTGTAAATATTATAATTTTTTGATCAGTGAAAAATGAATCAGGATAAATCATTTTTCGACATGTTCTTTTGTACTATTTTGGTTTGAAAAAAAGTGTAACAGAAAAATATTGATTGCTTCAATGTTATGGCGAATAAACCCCGTAGAAGTCGAAATACTGATGTAAATGAGAAAGAACGTTCTGGACAACCGAAAAAGCTTGAAAATACTGAATTACAAGAATTATTGGACGAAAACTCAGCTTAAACGTAAAAAGAACTTGCTAATAAGTTAGGAGGTAGTGAAAGATTTACATGCGATGGGAAAGATAAAAATGGAAAATGGATGCCACACGATTTGACCGAAAGGGCCATTATGAATCGACACAACAATCGCACTGCCCTTGCTTTCCAGGCAAAAAAAGAAGAGTTTTCTATAGCTTACTGTGACTGGTGATGAAAACTGTATCTACTATGACAATCCTAAGTGCAAAAAGTCATGGGTGGACCTAGGCCAATCGTCCACATCGATATCAAACCGGAACATCCATGAATGGATCACCTTGAAACTGCCATCGTTCTTTCGCTACGATATCACCATATTGCCAGAAATATGCGAAAAAGTAGTAGAAAATGACAGCAAAAATTTTGATGAAGCTAACGTGTATCTACATTATACATATACGTAGCTATGTAACACATGTTCATGCATTAAATTTGTTCATGTTAAATACTTCATCAATATGTCATATGTCACATGTGTTCGACAAAATTCTCGCATTCAGAAGCAGTTGATGGGAACACTCCCTGCAATTACAGCAAGACCTGCTTGCCCTTTTCGAAACACTGGAGTTGATATCGCAGGCCCTTTCTGAATTACGGTATCTTCTGGAAGAGGACAAAAGTTCTTTTAAAGGGTGCCCTTCAACTTTTGCACGTTTGGTCATTAAAACAGTTCATTTAGAATTAGTATCTGATCTTACCATACAAGCATAGTTAGCAACCTTTCGAATGTTTACTGCTCGTTAAGGTCTCTGTAAAATACTTTACAGTAATAATGATAGAACCTTTCTAAGTAGTGAGGCTGAAATTCAGCGTGTCTTTAGAAAATGTCTGCTTCTAAGCAAATAATTGCTTCTACTCTGGCTAAAGATCAGGCGGAATGGCATTACATTCCTTAATTTGTTGAGTGATCACTTTGGGTACTGGTACTTGCGAAAACAAGCGACCAGTCAACAAATGAAATTTGCTTCTCGTTCATGACAATGTATTAGCTGATCTATTAGCATCACAGTCAAACTAATGGATGTTCATGAATTACAACGTTTATCGTTTATTTTTTGATATGATACGAAATTATTTGTTCGAGTTGGACGGTATATTCGCGCCACTTACATTATAACAGTAAGTTTCAAGTCTTGCATGCTTGCGAATTGGCATTTAGTTTTGCTTTACGGAAATAGACAACCAAGTGTCAATAGAAGTTCTAATACTACCGATAAGGACTGGCCTTTTATGCCTTAGCTTTTTACCAGAAATCAAGTTTCGGCGCCGATAAATATAAGTAGAGCATGCTTCCGAGCTGAGGGGCAATTTTTCAAAGTGCTTCTAGACTGCTGTGAAATACACTTATTTTACTTGCTTCTGAGCATATGGAATTATAAACTTAAGTCGTTTTAGCTTACAGCTATATATATATATATATATATATATATATATATATATCATATCGTATGATATCATATCATACTAATTTATAAAGACAAAGCGTGTTTTCGTTTGTACACGATAACCGAAAAAACTATTGAACCGATTGTTGTGAAATTTGACATATAGATTCTATATTATCTTGGGAAGGACATAGGCTATGTTTTTTAATGAAGATCATTTTACTATCATCAATAAATTAAGTTAATGGTTTTAACAATCAGTTTTACCAGAGGCCACTAGGTGGCGTCTCTATCATCTATCACGAGCATCAGCTCAAAGTAGACCGTTTCAAGTATTAATACCATGCCATCTCAAACGAATGTTCATATCCAACTTTGGGATTCGTATCCTAAAGAAGGTGTGACGTTAGTTGGTATTACTCTTTTTGTTCTTCAGGTTGATCTGACATTACTCTTACACCTTATGGATCTTATTTTTCTAAATTTTATTTTCTCTTACGTAGGGAAATCTCTCTCTCTCTCTCTCTCTCTCTCTCTCTCTCTCTCTCTCTCTCTCTCTCTCTCTCTCTCTCTCTGCCTTTCTTTCCCCTTTTTTTACAAAGTGGTTCTGTATGCCAAATCATGCTAAATATAGTTTATGACGAGAAAATATTTTTTTTTATACTTACTAACTTCAGAATTGCGACATGAGACTGTTTTTTTAATTTGAACAAAAGAAATGATAGCAAAATAGGGTTCTTTAACATCAATCGTGAAACTATGTATATTAATATATAAAACATATAAAAGTATAAAATATATAAAAATATATTAAAAAAAATATAATATATAAAAAAGTAATATCCATCGTCGGCTTAAAAACTATGCTATTCGCAGACCAATATTTTGATCGAATTTAGTTGGCACCACTACTAAAATATTCAGGGTATTAATTGAAAAAACGGGTATATATATATACACACACACATTGTATTGGCTTGTACGGGTGGTAGATTACAATATCCCGTTGTCTCAAGACGATTTTATAGACAGTTATGTATTTGGATGATAGAGTGAGATGTCCAGGTGGTTGCTGGCGATTTCTACGGGGAATATTATGTTTAGTTGATAGAAAACAACGTCCAGGTATGAGAAAATGAACTTTTATGGGAAGATTCGTCCTGGGGCGGTAAAATACGATATCTAGATCTTTACAAACGATTTATTCGGGGAGTAGTGTCTTTAGTCGTTAGGAAGCGATGTCTAGCTTTCTCGGGACTACTTCTACTGGGACTATCGTGTTTAGTTGGTAAGAAACGATTTTTAGGTATATCGAAACAATTTCTACAGGGAGTTTCGTGTTCGGATGATAGAATACGATTTCCACGTGTTGTGGAAACATATTCTATCGACCGAAGATGATATTCTCCGTACTCTCGAGGCACTTGGACATCTTTTTCTACCGCATAAACTGTAATATAGATTTTTATATCTATATAAAATATAGATATATTTTATATCTATCTAAATCGGTTAAATTATTATTTCGAGCGAAGCCGAGATAGGGAATGCTAGTGTGTGTGTATATATATATATATATATATATATATATATATATATATATTTATGCGGAGATTATATTTAACAAAGTTATATTAAAATTAAATTTTTGGCAATCATAGAGTGTCAATAAGAGCAGCCAGATTGGAAGTGATTATATTAAACAGATGCAAAGAAAAAATGTCCTGAGGAAAATCTCATGTTGTTGATTGAGCGGAAATGTTATAACCCAACTGTTTCTGCTGTAAGTTGTGCCGAATGTGGGTTGATCGAGTTTACAAGTGACGAATATTTCTATATCAAATTGATTTGAAATTGTTAACTGTGTAATAGAATGAAAAAACTTTACATTTTAGGGGAACGTTTTTATCCGTTTTGGAAAATTTTCTTATATAAGGTCATTATAACATTGTGTGCAACACATTGCATTATAATAGAAATTGATAATATATGCAAGAAAAAATCGTTATAATAATATGCTAGGGACGTATTAAATCATGCTGTATATATTAAGTTCG
This sequence comes from Sycobia sp. Sy_11, assembly GCA_018907035.1. Taxonomy (NCBI): domain Eukaryota; kingdom Metazoa; phylum Arthropoda; class Insecta; order Hymenoptera; family Epichrysomallidae; genus Sycobia; species Sycobia sp. Sy_11. The sequence goes on from JACCIC010000029.1 coordinate 1,737,457, forward strand.
ACGCTGTCAATTAAGATTAGGAATAATTTATAAGGGGTAATATATGACATGTGCAATTGAAGTACTCATTATTTTAAGAACCAAATGATAATTGCAGTATAATTAAATGTCTCTGCTAGAAAAATTTTTATTTGGTTTATACTATCATATGATGAGAATTTTTATTTTAAAAATTAATGGGTCACTTGAGCTTAATAGATTTCCACACTGAATAAGTGACATTTTCTGCGTGCACGCATTTAAAACATTGATTTTCCTGGTAATAAATGTTTTATTCTTGACTTATAGACCTGTGCATATTTTCAATTCGTATTAATAGCGTGGACAAATTTACATGCCAAATATAGGAATTGTGTACTTCTTTTATGTAAATATATAATAGAAACATTACTCAGAGAAATACAATTTGTATTTGGCACCACTGACAGTCGCACCTGACGCCGCCCGATTGCCGTCATCCGCGTTCCGTGTACCACCCTTCTTTCTAAATTTCGGGAGACGAGCGATGCGCATCAGTCATCACTTCACGACAGAGGATCAGGTAAGGTAGAACTAAAGGAATACCAAGGGTGTGATATAGAGGAAAATGTGTAAGAGTAGATAAGGTTGAGTATAGCAGAGTATGAGGTATAAAGTAAAAAGTGAAGAGACGAGAATGAAGAAGTAAAAGAGTGGAGGAGAGAAACGGAAGTGAGAGTGAAGTGAAATGATAGGGAGAAGGGAAGACGAGCAGCTAAGAGAAGGAGTGAAAGAAAGAAAAAAAAGGACAATTATGGAAAGAGACAGGATGTGCGACAGAAGAAAGCCAGAAGAAATTAGAGACAGGAAGAAAGAAGAACTAGGAGAGAGAGAGAGAGAGAGAGAGAGAGAGAGAATGAAAAAACCGAGCGAGGAAAAACGGGAAAGAGGCCGGGAGAACTAAATGGACGGAAACAGCGACTTCGCCGGGTGCTGAATCCGCTGCGCACCATCGCCCCATTCCATCAATAGACCTACAGAGCCACCGACGTCCCTCCAGCCGGGTAGAGGCAGATGCGCATCGCATGTCGAACGCGGTTTTCTAATTTTTCCACTCGATTATTTAGATAAATTAGTAAATATTTCTAGTGGTCTTACAGTCCAATTGAATAAATTAAAATTAAGACATAATAATATCAATACATAATTATATCAGTACTAATAAATATCATTATATAAATAATTGAAAATTATAATGGGAATCAGAATGTCCTTGTTGAAAATCATCCCCGTAGACTAATCTGAAATAAAAATATATTAGCTGAAAAAATTCTCTATTAGTTAAGTGCAATTTGGCTGTCCCAACATCTTTTCCCACTTGAAGATTGAATGAGGTTCTTCAACGTTTCAACCTCGCTACAGCTCCTCATCAGGGACTAAACTAAACCTTATATTAATATTCTACATTATATATAACCCTATCCCCTAATTTAGTAATTTGAATATACACTCCCCACTCTACTTGAACTGTAAGAGCAATAGAAATATTTATTAATATATATATATATATATATATATATATATATATATATATATATACTAGCATCCCCCATCTCGGCTTCGCCCGAGATAATAATTTAACCGATTTCATAAACAATTCAATAATATCTAAGTAAAAAGTACTCTATATACAAATCTATATTTCTATATTCAGAGAGTATCATGTTCAGACTATAGGAAATGTCTCGGGACGACTGCTATAGAGAGTTTTTTGTTGGGGAGGTAGAATACAATGTGTAATTATCCCGGGACGACTCTTACTGGGAGTGTGCGTGTTCGAATGATAGAATACTAATCTCTTCATAGAAGTCGTAATGGGATACCTGCACATCGTTTCCCACTAACTATACATGGCACTCCCCGTAGAAACCGTTCCACATCATCTGGAAATCGTATTCTATCATCCGAACACGAAACTCCACGTAAAGGTTGTCCCGACATACCTGAAACTCGTTTTCTACCAACTCAACACGATACTCACTGTAGAAATCGTCCCGAGAAAGCTAGCATCGCTTCCTAACGACTAAAGACACTACTCCCCGAATAAGTCGTTTGGAAAGATCTAGATATTGTATTTTACCGTCCTAACACGAATTTTCCGAAAGAATTTGATTTCCTCGTACCTGGATCTCGTTTTCTATCAACTAAATACAATATTCCCTGTAGAGTATATCGCCCAGAGACACTTGGACATTGCATTCTAACATCCGAACACAACTGTCTATAGAAATCGTCTTGAAGCACCAATACAATATTTATCAGAAGAACCGTATTTAAAATTTGTATATATAATAGTTCAATATAATATATATATATATATATATATATATATATATATATATATAAATAAATAATATATCTTTTAAATTAATAAATATTTTTTTATTGGTCTTACAGTCCAATCAATTCCATCCAAAAATAAAATAAAATAAAAATAAAAATAAAATAAAAATAAAAAATAAAAATAATAATAAAAATAAAAAATAAGAAATAAAAATAAAAAATAATAAAAATAAAATAAAAAAATAAAAATTAAAAATAAAAATTAAATTAAAAATTAAATTAAAATTATAATGACAGTCAGACTGTCCTTGTTTACATTCACCCCCGTAGACTAATCTGAAAAGAAAATATTAGCTGAAAAAATTCTTTGTTAGTAAAGTGCAGTCTGACTGTCCCCAACACCCTTACCTAATTGAAGACTTGTCCAACGTTTCGAGCTCGCTACGTCAGAGTCCCTGATGAGGAGCCGTAGCGAGCTCGAAACGTTGCACAAGTCTTCAATTAGGTAAGGGTGTTGGGGACAGTCAGACTGCACTTTACTAACAAAGAATTTTTTCAGCTAATATTTTATTTTCAGATTAGTCTACGGGGGTGAATGTAAACAAGGACAGTCTGACTGTCATTATAATTTTAATTTACTTTTTAATTTAATTTTTATTTTTAATTTTTATTTTATTTTTATTTATTTTTATTTGTATTTTTTATTTTTATTTTTATTTTTTATTTTTATTTTTATTTTTATTTTTATTTTTATTTTTATTTTATTTTTGGATGGAATTGATTGGACTGTAAGACCAATAAAAAAAAAAAATATTTATTAATTTGTATATGGACAGTCGACAGAAATACAATTCAATTGTTTTAATATATCTTTTATATTTCCGTTTTTTCAATTAAATACCGTGAATATTTTCGTACTGATGCCAACTGAAATTCAAGCAAAATGTTGTTATACGCATAGCATATTTTTTTAAGCAGATATTTTACTTATATATACATAGTTTCGAGCTTGTTGATAAAGAACCATATTTTGCCATCATTTCTTTTGTTCGAACTAAAAGAAACAGTCTCTTTTCACAATTCTGAAGTTAGTATGTATAAAAAAAAATACAATTTGTCGTCACAAACTATATTCAGTATAATTTGGCATACAGAAACATTTTATAAGAGAAAGAGAAAGAAAGACAGAGATTGAAAGAGATATTTTCCCACGTAAGAGAAAATAAAATTTACAAAAATCAAAAGATATCCATAAGGCGTAAGAGTACTATCAAATTAACCTAAAGAACAAAAGGGTAATACCGACTAACGTTACACCTCCTTTAGTATACGAATCCTAAACTTGGATATGAATATTCGTTTGAGCTGACCTGATATTAATACTTTAAGCGGATTACTCTGAGTTGGTGTTAGAGATTCAAGACGTTACCTAGTGGCCGTTGGTGAAACTGATTATTCAAACCATTAACTTAATTTATTGATGATAGTAAAATGATCTTCAATAAAAAACATAGCCTATGTCCTTCCCAAGATAACATAAAATCTATATGTCAAATTTCAGTACAATCGGATCAGTAGTTTTTTCGGTTATCGTGTACAAACAAAAACACGCTTTGTATTTATAAATTAGTAAGATATGATATGATATGAAGTATGATATAGTATGATATGATATATATATATTGTGACGAGTGACTGGATGTCCGTGCCGACTCATCCGAATTGAAAATCCTTACAGAGACTGTTCGATTATAAAAATTCTTTCATGTTAGATTTAACACCTTGCGATTTTGTTATTATGTTATTACTCCTTATTCTTATAAATCTCAACGTTATCAAAGAAATGTTATTTAAAATTGTGATTTAAATGATTTATGTTTAAGAGGAAAAAAGGTTATTTAGAATAATATTATTTTTTCCCCTTTGAAATAATAAAGGATTGAACGAACCGTTAACTGTATAAAATAAGGAGGAAAAAATCTTGTTTGTGGGAAACTGGAATTTAGTATTTATTTTCACATTTAACAAAAAAATCTATAATACAGTCAGGAATTTATACATTACGGTAATGCACGGATTCCGTTACTCTAATAATTATAAATGCTTCCCCGAACTTATAATAGGTTAAACGATACCATAATAATAAAGAAAACTAGTTTTTTTGAATCTCTAAAATAATTTTGTAATATTAATTTGTAAGTTCTATTGCCTTTGTATCTATCACCAGTGAAAGAAATGTATATATAAAAAAAATATAGAATAAATTAGTTCAGAAATTTATTCAAAGTTAGAATAATTGAGTAAGTGCAGCAGAGAAAACGAATAGCTAATATATGAAATTTATTTCTAAGCAGTTGAATTTCTTATCAGTGAGAAATTTCTCGAGTTGCATAATGAAAGTTGAGGATGATCCATCTTATATGTTAAACTTTCATCTATTTGTCAATTGTTTTCATTTATCGTGAAAGTTTCTATCTTATTATTATAAATACTGCGCTTTATGCAATTTGGAATTTTGAATAATAACTACATGAATTATTCTATAGACAAAGGAAACATTTGACGATAGAAATGCAATATGATTAATTCGATCATTTTCTTTGTATTCAAGAATTTGTCATAGAAATAAATTTGGAGAAAAAAATAATTCCGTAAAAAATATATTTATAAAATAAAAAATGATGTAATAGTAATAATTCCGTGAGTCCTGCCACAAGCATCGCGCAGGACGCGTCCCGATCGCCATCGTGTTAACCCCCCCCCCTTTTGCCTACAATTTTGGAGACGCACGGCGCGCACACTCATTCTCGTCTCCGTCGCCTGCGGAGTCAAAGGGGTGTGAACGGTAGAAAAAGTGAGATAAAGTCCAGAGGCGGAGATGAAGAAGAAGAAGAAGAAGAAGAAGAAGAGAGAGAGAGAGAGAGAGAGAGAGAGAGAGACAGAAAGGATGCAGAATGAATGAATGAAGTAAATGAATGTGAGGTAATAGTTTCGATAGGAAGGCTGCGAAAGAGAGACAGAAGGCAAAGGAAAGAAAGGAAAGAAAGAGAAAGAGAGGCAAGAGAGAAAGAGAGAATAAAGAAGAGAGAAAGAAAGAAAGAGAGAGGAAGAATCCAGAAGAAGGAATGAAAGGAAGACGAATTAAAAAAAAGAGAGTGAGGGAGAGAAGGGGAAAGAAGAAACGAGAGAAAGAAGCAAAGAGAAAGCAAGAGAGAAACAGCGCGTCGGAGGAGAAGAAAGGACCGAGTGGCAGAGAGGAAGGCGACGACCAGCGGGGTACTCTCGTGCCCTTCCATCCACGGACCCTACGCCATCGGCGGCCCTCCAGATAAGGTTCGAGAGAGAGGTAGGTGTGTGTCGCGCGGATTTAGGTTTTCCCCTGCGGGTGAGTTGTCGGATCGGATCGGCGGTTGCGGTGACCGTGCGGAGTCGTGCCGGACGCGATACTAGCGTGCAAAAGAGATTTGAGTAAGTCATCGAATATTGTTACTTTGTCTTACGCAGTTCTTTTTGTTAAATTAAGTGTATGTTGCGTGCTTAATAGACATGTAAGCTCGTTTTTTCTTGTGCTGTGTGTCCCTTCCTCTGTGCCTTGTAGTACATTCGTGGCGCATTTGTTCGTATTTCAGGTCGGCCTAACCCCTCCGTGATTTTCAATGGAGTAAGTAAGTGATGGATAAAATTAAAAATTTCTGTGTGAAAGTGTAGGATTATACAAAAATTTATATTTGTTTCCGTAATAATTTTCTCGCATCAAAATATGCACATTGCACACGGTTTCTACGAGGTAAATCATACTTTCGAGTTCAGACGATAGAATAAAACGTTCAAGTGTCTCAAGACGACTTATACTGGGTGTTTCATGTTTGAATTATAAAATACATTTCGACACAACTGATATAGCGACTTTTGCAGTAGGGAGATAGAATAAGATAGCCAGGTGCCCCGGGGCGACTTCTACGCTGAGACTGGTTTTTGTATGACAGAATACAAAATTCCACGCAGATCTCGTCCCGAAGCACCTGGACATCGTATTCTATGAGGGATATTTTAGAAATCATGCGCATGTGTGTGTTGTTACTTTTAAACAACTGAAAATAGAAAAATATTAATCAATGTGAAAGTCGCATTAATGGGTGATTAAAAACAACTATAATTATTTTTGTCAATTAGGATAAAAGAAAATATTACATTTCGTCATAAGGCAGCATTCTACTTTAGACCCTCGAAAAAAACGCTATTTTTGTAAAAATTTTTTGAGAATGCTATTGAAGATATGGATGAAGGATTTGAAATGCTTAATAAATACACTCTTGAAGTACATAAGAATTTTTTTTGTATTTATTTTATACATTTTTTATACATGTAAAGTATGGTCAAAGCCAACAACCACAAAAAGTAGGTAACGTTGTCGTGGTCGTAAAATCTTGCCGAGATGGTCTGAAACAAAAAAAATCAAATAGTTGTATGTTCAGTATGGCTCCAGAAACCGATCTAACTATCATAGAATATTTTATGTACGTGCAAAATTAACAAAATGGCGGCTAAAATACGAAAGAAAGAAAAATTGCTTTTTTCCGTCTTTTTTGCAATAAAAATATAGTTAGAATTCAAATTTTAAGTTGATTGTAGTTAGGACAGTTGATACAAACATACAGATGTGTTCAAAATTTCATAAGGATCGGTTCAATAGTTTTTTAGTTTTCACGACCATGGCACTTGAAAACGCTGTTTTGAGAAAAACGCGTTTAAAGTTTTTGTAAGTGAAAAATGGTAGAAAAAATTATCTTACGCTCAAACAGCGATGCCTGCGCCATACAGTATGCCTTCAACTTGCTTCAGGCGAGTATTTTCATGTAATTTAGCCTGCTTTTTTTTAGTTCTGCTCTCCTTAGAACCATCAGTCGAGCGGCGGTTCGCTCGAACGATGTACTGTTGGTCGCGCATATTGGCGAACTGCATGACGGTTTGGTTGATTTTTAGGGCCATAATTCCCATTATTTGCAAAATTGGGCTGAATCCTTCATCAAAAATGCAGGGAGCAGTGAGGCATGCAATTTTAACGATTTTTTTTCCATAATAGACATGCATCGGCGCCATAGCTCAAACTGTTGAGTTGAAATATTCATTGTTATTTTGAGTGTTTCTGCCCAAACATCTCTCCAGCAATTTCGTTTTCGTTTGATCTTCGTAGATCGGTTTCAGCACCTCTTGTACGTCACTAGCAAGAGCAGGACGATGTTTATAATTTTTTAAAGCGTTATTTGCTTCGGCCTTCTTATACTTACACCAACTGTCTGACAGTACGTATGCTGTGGTTTGGAGTCTGTTGAGATTTTGTGGTAATAGCCGGTCCAGATCTCGTTTCGCATGCCTTCTACTGAATTTGAATTCCTTTCAATTGCAAGACTAGTTTTTAGATAACTCCTTCATTAATTTGATACTTAGATCAGCAGTCTTCACTTTTTTAATTACGACTTTTGCTTTGAATGATTCTCAACTACTGAAATATAGAACTGAAATACAGAAGCAAAATTATAAACGGAAGGTAATATTGAGAAGCAAAGGTATATATTTTGATGCGAATATATATAGGTGTAATGATTTACAATATGGGAATAGCTGCTGCAGAGAACAAGGCCAGGTATATGGCTTATCCGACGCACGTGCTGAGCGGGTCGAAATAGCGCGCTCAGGCAAGTGCGTTCGAAAGGTGAAAAAGTATAGTTAGACTACCTGAATATTTCTAAAATTTTGAGTTAACCTTCTTGAATATATTTACTTTCGAAAAATGTAAAAAAAAGTTGTAAAGTAGAATACTGCCTTAAAGGGTTTTCAATAAAATAAATACGGAGAAAATGCTTTTAGGCAAATGGTATTGAAATAACCAAAACGTATTATAAAGGAAAGATTGATTTAGCTAGAAATAAGCCATGCAGTACTAGAGACCAAAAATGATAAAAGGGGAAATGATAAGGTAATTGTAGAGATTTTTAGAGATTTCTGGAAAGTTTTAGAGAATTTTGAAGATTTTTAGAAGGAAAGAATTCAAAAACGTGAAAAAAATGTTGAAGAAAAAAAGTAATAACAAGGAATGCTAATGAAGTAAAAATGAAGTTATAGTCAACAAGAAACACACAGACAATATAAATACCAGTAAAAAATCATTCCAGTGAAAGAAGTATCAGCAGTAAAATAACTCAACTGCAACAGACTTAAAATTATTAATGGTTCAAGTGTTAATATCACTTGAAATAGGTGGACCGTCAGCTTTTATTAAATATCTACTTGCAATAAAAAAAAAAGAAAATAATCTTTAAATGTAAAGTTGATACAGTTCTTAAATAAAGGTAGTGATTTTCTGTTGTAATATTAAAGGCTGTAGTATAAAATTCATAGTATTGTTTTTTAAATATAAAATTTACAATGTTCATATTATCGAGAACAGAAAATTAAAATAAAGTTTGGGTCTTGAAATTGGTCAACCCTACAGATTTATTAATTCATAGTTATTAACGTTACATAATTCAGCAGTAGGTTCAAATTCTTAATTCTAAACTTACACATGTTAATCCTCTATTTAAGAAAAAGTGCGTATAATCAGATCGTTATGTAATATATTTGAATAAAAGTTCACTAAACAATGAGAGTTGCGCCCGATGAAAGAGTGTGATAACAAATAACTATGAAATCCATGCATTATGTGATCATTAAAATATTATTAGTAATGCGTAAAAATTTTTGCTTATACAATGAGATACTACAGGTTATAGCCTTTTAGTTTTTCAAATTAATATCAATATACGAAACTTGTGGTTTCTGTTACCTAATATTTTTATTTAAAAAATCTTATTTATAAATTTTTTTTTGAGACGTTCGGTCCGATTAACGTAATCCTTATTAAGCACTCTAAATAAATTAAATTATATTACAAGTTAAAAAAAAAAAACACAAAAATCTATTAAAATAATTATAATAAGAAAAGTTAAATTAAATTCAATGATTAAGTCTAAGTGTTTATAGTCAATAGTTTATGTTTAGAGACAATATTAACGGTTATGCGTCAAAAAATTTATCAAATAATATTTATGTTCAAACGACGAATTTGAAATAAATGTGTAGATACTATATGTTTAATAAAATTCAAATAATTGATAACGTTAAAGGTGAATATTCTTTAGAAATGCGATTTATTTTTTCTTTATCTTTAAACTCTAGAGAAAAAGATTTCTTAATTATGAGATTTCTAACATAAATTTATATATAAAATTTTTTAATCACGAATTGTTATATTTTGAATCTAATTTAAATACCTTTACAAATACAGTTTTTACAAAATTCCTCAAACAATTTTTTTATAACACAGCAAAATATTTAAGTAATTCTTTAAACTACAAACTTAATTACTAGATTAATAGCTTATCTATAAAAAATATGGTACACTCTTATAAAAAATAAATATTTTGTCAGAACAGAAAACGAAACTAGTAAAACTACAACTACTGTCAATTTCAATAATATTAACTCATGAATATACGACGAATGGAACCAGTTAATATCAACACATGGAAATATATGGCTTATCAATATATCTGATGTAACTTTACTACAATATTTTATTAAAAATGTTGAGAAAATTAATTTTTGTAAATTTATTTGGACAATACTATGTTATTAAAATGTTTAAAGAATTTAGAAAAAGATTTTTAATTTTATAAAAGCGACAATAATAGCGTTGACGTGCTGAGTCGTCCAGAGTGACGTTCTTCATTGGGGTCTGACTGATTTCTTGTAAGAGTTTGAACCACTTGCAGACATTTTTTTTATTTAGAGTAAACTAATAAATTATGCCACTGTCAACATTTCAAATATTTTGGAAACTTTATTCCGTTTTCTACACAAAATTAAATGAAAATTCTTTGATCCATTTTTGTCAATAGCAGGAAATCACCGAACAAATAAAATACTTCTAATCTTTTTAACTCTTGAGGACAAAATATGAATAAACTTGCTATATTCCATCTAAAGCTTGATGTTCTCTTTATTGATTCTCTTAATAACTTTACTAAATAAATGAATAAAGAAAAAAGCTCAGTTGGTATAATAAATAATAGTGACTCCAACGAGTTATAATTAATCATAAAGAAGATATATATATATATATATATATATATATATATATATATGGTTAAAATCAAATAGAATTATAAGTATACATAGAGATATTTAGATTCTAAATTGTGACAGTTTTCTTGTCAAGCAGAAATAGCTTACTATTAATAAACTATATAAGAACAGTTTTTAAATCTATTATACGCAAACAATGAATATGAAGCCAAAAGAGTATTAGAAGTTTCTTTTATAAAGAAGAAGTTGTGAGAAAATATAAGGAGGATATGAACGACAAGACAGAAGCTGGAGTGAGGATGTGAGAACAAAGTAGGAAGAGAAAGAGAATCACGCTCAGTACTCTGCAGCCGGATCCATGAGTCCCGCACCATCCCCCATCGTAAGTACACGATAAGTGTGCGATTCCCGGTAAGACATAGATTAGGTCTTATTATTTTATCGCTATGATTTTCAATCCTTTTCTTTATTTGTCTTATAGGCTAGCCGAGCATACCCTCCTGTAAAAATGAGCAGCCAGTGCGCGCGACGTCCTGGCGTCCACTTAAAAATCATTTTCAGCATCACGTATGCCATGTAAGTTGTACAGATTTTTTTGTATTCATGTATGGTATGTATGTCGATGAAAATTTACTGGAGAAATTTTTTTCAATGGTATAATTTTCGCCAGATCGTCCTATTAGGTGCACAATTCTGCTTGCACCACTTTGCAATATGTATGTTGTAGCGATAACTGGTAATTGAAATAAAGAGATCGTAGATGTCATACAATAAGTTTAGGTATTTTTAAACCTAACGTCCTTGAAATATTAGTCGATTTTTTACTAGATCATAAAGTTATTCTTGATTAAACATGTCACCTTACTAGCCCAATTTTCTTCATTTGCAGGAGGTTTGAATTTTCTGCTTTAATATGAAGAAATATGCGGCTGAGCCTTATCGAATGTTCTCAAAAATATATGGTGAAGCCGCTATTAGTGAAATAACGTACTGAGAGTGGTTTCAACGCTTCAAGAGCAGTGATTTTTACGTCGAAGACAGCATGGCAGTGGAAGAGAGAAGTTTTTCGAAGATGCAGAATTGAACGGCGTTTGTTTGCTTATGTACAGCTGCTTGCAAAGCAAAAACGGAAGAGATTTTTGCATCGCATTGTGATTGGGGACGAAAAATGGGTTCATTACGATAATCCCAAGCGTAGAAAATTATGAAGATATCCTGGCCATGCTTCAGACTATCACTTGTTTCGACCAATGGCACACATCCTGGCTGACCAGCACTTCCGGTTTTATGACGAAGTGAAAAATTTGATCGATTCATGGATCGCTTAAAAAGATGACCAATTTTTTCAACGCGAGATTCATATGCTACCCGAAAGATGGGCGAAAGTAGTAACCAGCGAGTGACAATACTTTTAATTATAAATGTATAACCAGCTTTTTACAATAAGGCCTCGAAGTTCGGAAAAAAACGGCGAGAGAGAAGTTGTACATCTACTATTTGCTGCAACATCATAAATAGTTAAAATAATAATCAGTTATTCTAATTGAAACTCAATATAAAATATAGATTTGAGTACAAATTAATAAGAACCTATGTTAATTACCACAAAGTGAAATGACAGCGTGGCTTTGGTAAGAGGGCGTACGCTTATACCACTCCAGAATTGTTGCGACTAGAAAGCTGATGCTGTTAAGGCATGATGAGCTCAAATCGGCGAATAACGTTAAGCACGAAAGCCAACACAAACGATTTCAGAACAGTAAGGTCATTTGGTTAAAAAAATTTCATTCAACTCTTGTATGTATAACCATATATACATATAGAGTGATCTGTGGTAGTAAGACACTATAAGACAACTGAAAATATACCGGAAACGTTATTACATTTCCTTGAAATAGCTATTGTGACAGTTCTAAAATCAGAATTTTGAGAGGATGGTTTCGACAGTCAGGTGTTTTAATTGGAAAAAATTACCGTACTCAATTTTCTTTACACATGTAACACAACTTGTAGGCTTACACAAATATATACATTTTCGAGGTCGCATGTAATTTGTATACCTAGTACTCCATTGAGTAACAAACGAATACAATTATCATTTATTAATTTGACTAAATAACTAAATATAAAAATTTCGTACTATTTTGTGGATTCTGTGGTTTTAAATACTCGCACCTTTTTAAAATACCGTTCCTTATCAAAAAGCTACATCTTTGAATCGTTGAAAGAGTTCTGCGAAACAGAATCACGACTATACTACCATTCTGTATGTGAATAAGAATAAGACTTTTCAATTCAAACTTCCCGGGCTTATTGATTCGGAAGAAGGTTTTTATTTTTAAGTTGATAGTACTGTCAGAGTTATCTCTGCCAAATTTCACTTCAAAAGTATTCATTTCAAAACTTACGCTATAAAGTTTATAGCGTAAGTTCTATTTCTCTATATACAGAGAGAAATAGATAGATAGTTTGGTTTATTATATGTACCGCATTTTGTATAGAGTAAGTAAATTTGATATACATTTTGTAGAAATAAACTTAGCTTATTTTACATTGACGATATATAAATTACAATAGTGTTGTATAATAAAAATAAACAAATTAATAATACAATGAGTATGAGTTGGTGATGGAAAGGAGTCAGGAAGTTGGAATGAAAAAAATGAGGGGTTGGCTAATTCTAGAGGATGAGTATTTAGAGATGAAAGATACTACGTGGAGATTTGCTCATAATATAGGTGGTTAAATAGAGCCACTTTAAAAGAAGACAAGGCATGAAAATTTCGGACAGACAGAGGGAAAGAATTCCATAAGTAGGCAGAGGTAATACGAAAGGATTGATATTATGTCATCTGTAATATAAGACGCAAGTTTCGATTCAGTGACAGCTCTTATATGGAAAGATGGGAGTGATGAAAGAAGATGCCTTACTAACTCGATATGTCCGGTCAGTGAGTTGACGTTGAAATGGCAGATTTTGAGGCGATTTTCGTGAGTACGATTAAGATGACTTTTAGGATTCACACGTAAAACGGGGGAAAGATCAGGGACAAGAAAGTTTCAACAGGGATTACTTATGAAGTTCATGGGGGGGGGGGTGCAGATACAAAACCATGTATGGGTATCCTTTTTCCCCCTGATAAATATTTGTCCTTGACGTATGAAGACTAAGAAGCTGTTATTTGCAGAGCGACTTTTTTCATGCGCTAATCAAAGGAGTTTATATGTGGAGGAAGGCAGTAATTAATTAAGGTTGTAACAGGAAGATGAGATATAAGCCGAGAATGGCAAGCGGTCTAGTGTTGAAGAATCGATGGACCACAGAAATTGATTCTGTTGAAGTCTGTTTTTGAGTGGTTTGAGAGGTTTGAGAGGTTTCTGCGCCTGTGTTGGGATCCTTAGACTGCCCGGAGGCTGAGGTACTTTGGTTAGTGTTCCTAGAAGGATCCAACATACGGACAGATATAATATTGTCTTATTGGATAATATTGGGCTTAAGGACTTTGAGGAGTTGATCCGCTAGTGTTATTACCTATCTAATCCGTGTATTGAAATCCCTCTAGCATTAGATAGATCAGTAGATAAAGATTGCTGTCGTACTGTCAATTCATTTAACTTCTCTTCTATGAGTGCACTTTGGTGTTTGAATTCTTCAAGCAATGTTACTGGTTCTTGGTATAATATAGGGTGTTGCCTATTAAATAATTGATATTATACAATAGACACTAAGATAAAATAATAGATACTATATAATAGACACAGAAAGAGCAGATGCGAAACTTCGTATCCTTGTGATCTGAAGCTTACGTCAAGTTACCACATCTTATGTGAAAAGTTTTTTTACATTCTTCGCAAGGGTTTAAAAGTGCTTTAGACTTAGGCTCATAGCAAAAACTGCAAACAGCATCGTTTGTTAATATCGCCTTCGAAGAACTCATGTTGATAACTTGAGGAAAGGGATTTTTGTTTAGAAAATAAGATTTTGTGAGACGGATGGAAAAGGTTAATAGGTTGATAGACGATACAAGACAGATGAAATCGGTTGCTATTTGTTATTATTACAATATAGATAGTTGTTTAAATTAAACTATTTACTAGTTCCAAGAATCGCAGTCGATTTAAATAAGACAATTGTATATAATATAGAATTAAAGTCGTCGAATACAATAATTTAGAGTGAGAAGTAAGTAAAGATTTAATAATATCTATGATAACAAACGATTAGCTAATTTGAAGTTACTAGTTGAGAAAGTATTAAGAGGACAAAGCTAGCCGATATTAGACTGTAGTTAAAATAATACAATTATGAAAACAAATATCTAATGCTATGTGTTTTAATGAAAATTATTTTAAAACTATGCTTAAATAGTTAAGTAACACAAAGACGCCTTGACAAATGGTCTTGATAAATTTCACCGATGTTGAAGATATTTTTTTTTTATTTTTTTTTATTTTTTTTATTTTTTATTAAGCTTTCTCTACCCTTAATAGGGTAATTTAGCTGTACATAGAGTTTACAAATTTCGTTTACATTGATTTGATAATACATAGGATTTTGAAGCTTAAGAAAATTTCTTATATATCTATATTGCACATTTTAAAAAATTTACAAATAATACCACATAATGATTCACTAGATTTTTGTATTAGAAATTTAATTGAAATCGAAAGATAGATTTTATTCATTTCAAGGCTCTGAATAAGTTTTTCTCTTTCTTTATTATAAATTAATGATTTAGATCCTGTTTTTCCTAACGACAAGAACATTCTGCACTATCCATTATATTTGTACGAGCCAAAGAAGAAGCAAGATTGTAATGATTTGCTCGACATCGATTTATTGTGACATAGAATGGAATTTTCCTAAAATCATAGAATGGAATTTTCATAACATTTTCAGCTACTAAATTTGTAGCTTCTTTAGCTAAAAGGTCGGCTTCGTCGTCATCCTGAATTCCACAGTGCGATGGTATCCAAAACAATTTTATTTTATTATTATTTTTATTTGATGTGTTATAATCAATAATTTTTCGTTTAATATCGTAAATATAAGAGCTATTCTTAATGGTTAGTTTTATTGATTTCAACTTGTTTAAGACACTAAGGGCGTCCGTGAATATAAAGACATTTTGTTGTGTATCATTTTGTATAGCAAAATTAATCGCATCATTTAAAGCAATAGTTTCTGCTATAAATATAGAGGCCGCCGAATTTAGACTTCTTTGAATAATTTTATTCGCACTTTGATGTAGGCAACTAGTGCCCACTGAAGAATTTCCAGATACTTTACTATTATCGGTAAAAATTGCAAGCGCATTTTCTCTAGAAATTAACTCGGATATAAAAGCAATAGGATTAGTAATTTTTTTAAGCACGCTTCCAACTTTAGTATCTACTTCTATATGAGATATAAGATATCTAAAATCAGTTTCATATAAATGGTATTGGATCCTGAGTATCCAATTCTTCAGCTAACGACATTATTTCTACGATAATTTTGTGTAGGTATTTCTTTTTTAGGTGTTGCTTTTTCATTCTACGATTGTATATATATAGAAAATTGTTTTGTTTATAGGAAGATTTTTGTTTGACATTATATTGGCTAAATAGCTAAGACACAGATATTTACCTCTGTCTTGAATATATACTAGTTTTGACTCAGCAATAAGGATATTGGTGGGAGTACTGATTCGATAACCCATTGCATGCCTAATTGCGGCATACTGACTCTTTTCAAATTTTTCAATATCGGTTTTTGTGGGAAAATACGTAAAAATAGCATAGTCAATTCTTGAACGTATTTAAGTTTTATACATCGTAATTATTGTTCCAAGATCGGCACCCCACCAAGTGCCTTTGACAAATTTGATTAAATCAAGTGCTTTATTACATTTGTTTTGAATGTGATCAATTTACTGTGGAAATGCTAATTTATAATCGAAAATTATACATAGGCGACGTACTATTTCAGAAGATTTTTTTTCCACTTTATTAATCATTATTTGAGTTTCATTTGGCCCATACCCTTGTCTATTAAAGTGTAGAAAGATCGTTTTATGGGCAGAAAGTTCAAGGCCCAATACTTTCAAATTATTTTGAATTATTTCTATAGATTTTGCAGCAAGTGTTGTACATGATTTTATATTTTGCCTTCTAATTAATATCGCTACGTCATCAGCAAATTTTGAAATTACCGCACTTTTTGGTAAATTTTCCTTTATGTTAGCTTTATATAAAACAAAAAGAGTGGGCTTAATACTCCACCTTGAGGAACACCCTTATAGATTTTCCTATACGAGTCACCTAGTGAATCAGCATATACATATCTTTCATACGTTATAAATTTTACGAATCGCACTAAATTTTCGGGGCATTTTATTTTGGCTAATTTAGATTATAGTATTTCGCAGTTCACATTATCAAACGCACTGTTAACATCGAGAACTATTCTGAATACATGCTGGTTTGTTGCGAGTCCTTGTTCAATTTGTAACCTGAGATTTGTGAGATTGTCCACACACAATTATCCTTTTCGAAATCCAGTCTGTTCCGGTGGTATTAGATGTTGTATTTCCGCCCACCATTGAAGCCGATTCTTAACCATCAATTCAAAAATTTTACAGATACAAGATGTAAGACTTATTGGTCTATAGCTATCCCCGTCTGGTTTTTTGATAAAGTGCACGTACGTTTTCTTCCACTCTAATGGGTAGTCATTTGCAGCATACATATCGTTCAAGATGTTAAGGAGAATAAGTTTGTATTTTTATGGTAATCTGATTATGGTCTCGTAGTCAATTCCATCTAACCCCGGGGCTGACTTCGTATTTCTAGATTGTATTGCTACATTAATTTCTACGTATTGGAATTTTTGATTTAGGAACTTATTTTGTTGACAGTGTGGTACGAATGATGGATCTGTAGGTACCCACGGTGGGCTAATTTTATCCAGGGCTCTTTTCAATTTAATATCATTGAACTCAAGATATTTTTCGTTTGGTTGAAGATATTATGTTGTCGCCCTTGAGATATGTGCTGTGTTGAATTTCTGTATTTTTTGAGAATATCTTGATATTGTTACAGGCGTGCAGAGGTCTCGATGGTGTTTATAGTTAATCATTAGAAAAAAAAGAAGTTGGGCGATACGAAATTATTATTCAATACGGCAGATCGATGGAATTAGATGTTCGAGACACTTATACGCTATTTAACGAATTTGTATTATCTAATAATAACAGCAATTATCATGGTTCCTTGATTTTAAAAGCATGTTCTCAAAGAAATATGTTGAGCCAGCCGCCATTCCATCCGTATTAGCACGTGATAAATAAGTTCCTGATTGATGATAATTGTGTAATATTATTTAAGCAGTTATGGTTCAAAACTTGTTGCTATGATTTAAAGCAGACTTTGTAAGTTGTTAGCTTTCTTAATTTCAATACAAATGATTGGTAATATTATTAATTCACTATAAATGTAATAATATTTACTATAAATGATTGTAATATAAATAAAATTGTTTGTCACAGCGAGTTTCTGCTTACTATTTATGGAAATACTTAAAATTTTTAATTATAGATAAGGACTAACAAAAAAAGTGTAAAAATTATAATGATTTTTACTGATGACATTTACTTTTATATTTCATGTGATTTATCTGAAACGAAATACTTTTATGTATTATATATTGATTCATAGTTTAATAGTTCATTATCTTATGTTAATACGCTATAGATAATATATATATTAATTTTTAACTTGATTATCAATTATATTTTATTCTTTTACTTAATGTACATTTAAGCACTTTGTAGATTTCAACACATTGTTTTTATCCACAGATACGTAATGTATAAAATTCAATAGAGTATTCTAATGTCATATTTATAGATTTAAACACTTTTTCGAGAGAGAGAGAGAGAGAGAGAAGGATTTTGTTTAGGAGGATTTGTCTACGCTATTGGCTCGTCCCGATGTGGCGTATAAAGGACAGCTTGCTCTCGTACATTGCTTTACGGAGAGCTGGGCTAAAATAAAATATATCACCACATTTAAAGTAGACTTCAGAGCCCATAAGTTGTGATAGATATTTTTTAAGGCGCGCCAGAAGCTACACGAGGCTGGAATAGTCAAACCACTAAAACTGCTTTAAATTATAGGGACCTGGATAAGTATGAATAGATTCGATCTTCGGTGAATTAGTTTAAAGTTTTTGCCGTTAATCAGCACGTAAATCTATTTTTTTCAATACAGCAAAACTTTCTATTGATCTTGATGCCCATTGCACGATTTTGACGTACCCTAACACTTGTTAGAAGTATTTGCAAAGGGTCTTCGAATATCTCTATCAAAACAATAACGTTCACAAGGTCAAAGAAAGCAAATGGCTCAAGTTTTTGAACAATCGCGTGTTTGATAAGCAGCTAAAAAGTAATACTGGAATGACTAACTCACTAAGCTATGTCAATTAGAAAAGGCACACGTTGTAAATACAGTGATCGATTACCGCACTTGGAATCTGTGTGATGAAGAATCAACGATATTTTTGATAAGCAATGCAGAAGCCGTATTTGTCATCCAAATTTTTTATAATGATGTTGCGGCGGGATCACCCGTTCGTTAACGGCTCCATTATAGAGTTTGAGCAGTTCATTGACCTTTTAATACATTGTTAGCTCGATTTTCTATGACGCAGGGTAATACCGTTCGTTAAAAAGCCAAGTAGCTTACGCCTTAATTGCATCCTCGATTCATTTTGTGGCAAATACAAGCTGCTGTGGTCGAGTTGGAAAGGGCTGATACGATTACTATCATTTCCAGGAAATTGAGAATATAAGTAACTAATGTAATTGCTCAACCGCAGTTCTAACATTTGAGCTCTAATTTCGAATTGCGGTGCATGCAGAATTTTGAAGTTAGCTATGGATTTCCAGTCAGCATGTAATTGCGACATTGAAATAGATTGACTACCAAGTAGGTATAGATCATAGACCTATAGACTACCACCGCTCTAGCGTCCGAAGAATCGCTGGGTATTGTTGATAAAATACATTTGGTATGGTATCAACTGACAGAATTGAATTTGTACCTTTAGAAAAATTTCATAAATAGAGTATAGGTTTTTAATCAATTTTCATGAATTTTCACAAATTTATATTTTTAAATTTTCTTGCTTTTGTCTTTCGATTTCGGGAATTTTTTTCAGTACTTAAAAAAGAAATCGTTTTTAGATTGAATTCTTACTGCAGATGAAAAGCTGATCTACTTCGATAGTTTAAAGTAAAAATATTCGTGGGTCGACTGCCTGACAAACTAGAACCATCCTAGTTAAAACTGACAAATCTATTTAAACTATGTAATGCTATGTGTTTGGTCGGATCAGAAGGGTATGGTCTTCTATAAACTGCCGAAAAAGAATCAAAGAGTCGATAGATCATTTAATCGAGTAATATTTCACGGGCGCGCGCGCACACACACGTACACAAAACTATGAACAGTCTAGTTTTTGAAATCTTATAATAAACAGATTTTTCTTTATAAAACAATCTGTTTCTTTTTTATTCTTCTCATATACTTGTTATTTTTACAGTAAAGTTTATTACCTGGTTGTTATAGAGAAAAAAGAGAAACGCAGATAAAGATTACATGCAGAGAAAAAAATGGATCGCAAAGAAATTTTAATAGCAGCGTTCGATGGTGCAAATATGCTTAACTTAAAGAATAACTACATTATTGAAGGTGAAAAGATATCCAGACGCTACAAGAAACGAAAACGGCCAAAAAATGACGAAGACTGGGATGAAAACAATTTGAAAGCAATAAATTTCTCTATAGTTACATCTCATACAAATAAATGGAGCTTATAAGCGGTGCACATCCACCGTATAAAGTCATAAAAAATTTGATAGTGATAGAAAACTTGAATTTACAGCATTATAAATTTTGTATAAAAACAAAATAGTTAAAAGGCGACTTGAAACATACAGGTCCTCGATAGTGTTTTTTTAGGAGTTGGACAAATGTATAAACAAATTGAAGAACGGAGGTATTGTAGTTATTGAAAAAGAAAAAGTTTAATATTGATTAAATACTTTTCCAAACCAGTACAGTTATATTGGAGACTTACTCGGAATGTTGGACGAAGCCGATAAAACGATTGTTTATGTTAAAGACAAAATTCAAATTGAAGAGATGAAGAGAATAAGCGTTCATGATGAAAGAAGATATATTCACTTTTAGATAAGCCATACAATGAAATTTATATAAATATGGCAAACTCGGACATTATTCTCGAATGTGCCAACATGATGGTCTGAATTAATAAATTTGGTAATTTGGCACCCGGTGATTTTTTTGTCCCAAAACGGAAAAAACCGATGAGAGTACGTCGATTTCTAACGACTGAGGAGATAAAAATTGCATTCAGAAAGAACTCAAGGCTATACCAAAAAATAATTACGTGCTTCGATGATTGGACAAATTGTTGGCATAAATTTATTACATCTGAGGGGTGTTACTTTGAAGTGGACAACATAAGTATTGAAAAAAAAAAAATATTTTTTGAGAAAACCAAAATCACCGTATAATTTCAACACACCTTGTATATAGAGCTCAAGCCTATATCAAAAAGTGCTTATCAGAAATGCTTTGAATATTGAGAAAAGCGCTAGCATAAATAGTTAGGAATGAATAAATATTTTTGACAAAAATAAAATTTCATTTTATTTTTTATTCACACCTAGTATGTAGTTCCGTTTCTTAAAATTTAAGAAACATTTATTATTTTTTAATAACTGAATTAGTGTAATATATTTGTCAAAATTATTGTTCATTCAAAATTACAAAATATTCGTTTCTTTTTAAAATATGTATGTTTTTGTTTTAAATAAATAGAATGTACATAAATATTTGTTGCTTTGGAATAAATAAACTTTTACGAAATTGATTTATTTGAATGCCGACTTTTTTAGTTGTGGTAGTACAATGTAAATTATATGATTTAGTAAATGGCATGATCTTATAATGTAATTAGTAATTAAATAATAGTTATTATATAAAATTATAATAAATGTTCCTAGATAATTATTTTACAGAAAATGGAATTGCTGATATCGACTTGTAGTTCTGTTAATAAGTTTTGAACAGAAAATAAAGAAAATTATAAGGTATGGACTATCACCTAGAAGAATCTACTCACATAATAATACAAAACAATGTTTTAAATACAAATTCATCCTTAAAAATTTTTTTAAAAAAATTAAGATATAACATTCAAGTTTAAAATATGATAATAATGATCAAATTAATCAATATGATGCACATTAATAATCATTTTAAATTGTACTTTTGAGCATCACAGTACTTTTTTAAATTCGGTGTCGATCTCAAGAAGATTTTCATGGAATACTATTTTAAAATTAATTCCCCTTATATTGCCATTCCCAAAAGATTTTTATTTTTAGGTTTTTACAAAAATTTTTTTTTATACTATCTCTGCCAGTGGGATAATTGTTTAATGATTATTTTATCACTAACAAAAAAATCTGTTTGCTTTTTTAATCAAAATACATAAGAGTTTAACATTAGAAATGTACAATAGTCGCCTTATTCCATATTATTGAATAACTGTTTATTGATATCTTATATTCTCATTGATTGGTTTAAAGTAAATCCTTATTGAATGATAGAGATTGATTATCAATATCGCGGTAGTCTGACTACAGCGATGATTATAGTTGATGTGGTAATATACGATGTCTAGTTCCAGCAAATTTGCATCTATCTATGATACAAATGTCAGGTTCCAATTTGGACATGCTCACGCAGGAGCTTCCGCTAAGTATTTCTTCAAAGTTCTAAAGGATTCTTGTTGCTAGCTGTTCAATATACATTCTGTTTTTTTATTAGGATACCTACTGGAGCTGCTATTCTTATCAAATCCTTGACAAATCGTTTAGACCATTACAGTATTCCAAATAACCATTCTTTCTTTGGCAGTGGTATTTCCATTATTGCTTTGATTTTTTCAGTATTTGTATGTAATTCTTCACTATAAACATGCCCAGATACGTTAGTTTAAAACGCTAAAACGTTTTACTGCTCTTAATTTTCAGGTACTGTCTTTAATACTTTGTTATGCTTCTCGTGTATCGTCGAGGTAAGCAAATGCTTCCGAAGCTACATCCGGTGTGATAATTCTATCTAGTAGCCTTTGAATGTATATAGCTGGCGTTGTATGCAAGTCAAAAGGCATTACATTAAATTCATACAGCTCTCGTTCTGGCACTGAAAATGTTGTGAACGGCTTACTATTTTCAGTTAACTCAATGTGCCAGAATCCATTTTTCAAGTTATGGTTGACAGAATTTTTACCCCCTGCAAATTTCAAGGATTGCCTGCGTCTATAGTATAGATATGCATCTTTTTTTGATACGTTATTTAGCCGGCGAAAATCTACGCAGAATCGCCATTTTCCCTCTTTTTCTCAATAACCACTGACCTACTTCATGGACTTTCAGACAGTCTTATGACGTCTTCAGAGCTGCCTAAAAAAATAAAAGAGCAAATGAAAAGAAAACACAAGAGAAGGAGAAAAAGGAGAGTAGAGCTGAGTTAAGAAGTAAAAGAAAGGAACAATAAAAGAAGAAAACCTAAAGAAATCAAAGGCAAGATGGAGCAAATGAAAGAAAGAAAGATGAAAGTAGTAAGAAATTACAAGAAAATCGAGAGGAAGAGAGGAAGAAAGGAAGCAGAACGATAGCGAGAAAACAAAGAGCAGAAAAGGCTGGCACGTCGTCCTACTTGAAGGCTGTGTTGATGGCTTTATAAACCCCACCTCCTTGACGTCGCAACTAGTAAGAATAAGAGAATCACGGCTAATCTCCGTCACCGGATTCACGAGACAAGCCCCATTTCGATTGATCGAAATCGTGAGGTGTATGCATGTAGCGGGCTACTGATCTTCTAGTGCGAAAACAAGTACCCGCTCTCAGACCCACGACGATAACAATAGGCACGCGAAGGTATGGCTTTTTCCGCGCGGGATTCATATGAAATTTTGTGTATTAAACGAGGGAGTGAGTCACTAAAAACATAGAATCAGGGATGTCCATTTCACCTCGAGATCTCTCTTCCTTCTCTAGCTTTTTTATAGGCTAGTGACCCCCCCCCCCCTATAATGAGCAGCCAGTGGTTATGTTGTCCTGGTGCCCAATTAAAAGTAATTTCGGGAGTCGCACACGTGAGATGAGAGCGTCAAGTTCTTTTGGTGTGTATATATGTTGATACTGGTATAAATTCAAATTACATATTTTTGGTAGTATAAATGAATTTTGCCGCATTACAACATGATTTCTGTAATTTTTAAAATTATTTAGTTTTCTATTTTCTGTTATGAATAGTTTGATATTTTGAGTATTATTGTTATATTTATAATTTGGTGCCATTCTCAATTATTCCAGACGATTTCTTGTTATTCTGTATTGATTTTAAATATTCATCTGATGGGTGTTAAGCAAGGAACAATTTTTCCAATAGCAATTGTATCGTAATTCCACTAAGAGATGTGACGTACTCACTATTTTAACATATCCGTGTTTTTTTAAACATTGTTCTCAACGAAATATTTTTAGTTTTCAATTTCACTTATTCTTGTCGACGTGTCGGCTTCCAATGAAAAATACTATTCAAAACGTATTGGTTAAATAAATAACTAATATTGACTCCAATAAGGCTTCAGTCATAAATTATAAAATACAATCCTTTTGCTATATCGACTGAAGATGTCCACCAATATACACAAAAAAAAGTAGCAACAATATTTGAGGCATGGTATGTATATTTTACTGTTGTATGTTATGTTTGTATGTACGTTTGATAAATTTTTTGGAGCACAAAAACTTGCATCTTTACAACTCTTGCTGTATTTTGAAGACTTCCAATTTTGAATGTTTCATCATTGCTTTATGAATAGTCTCAAGTTCACACGTGGAACTAGAAAAGTATCTTCCATAGTGAGATGATATGGTTAAAACCTTTTTCATTTCATATTTTCTAAGCTTTAAAAGCCTATATTATATATCTATTAAACGGAAGAGTCAAAACTAAATTGTATACCTATTACTCTAGTTGTAATTAATATTTCTATTATTATATAGTATTATATTGCTGTATTAGTAAATTAGTCAATAAATTAGAATCGTAATCTAATTTTGTGGAAAATAATTTTATAAAAACTTAACCTACTTGTCTGTGATGAAGTTCATGTAGATATAGTGCAGACAAGGACATGTCAATTGCTGTTAATTCTAATGAAATGGCAGGTTTGTTATTTGTCCTTTGAAGTTCAGACGTAGTTACAGATCCACTTAAAGAGTGATTAGGTGCTCCAAAAACTTGTGTTAAACTATGAAGCAAACCTCTTTCGTTAATTTGTAAAGGACCTTCTGCTTTACTAGCACCCCTACGAAATACCGTCGACAATAACGCTGATCTATTGTGATTAAAACTATTAGAACTGTCATAAATGTTTTTCTCGCAAAAAGAAGGATTTGAAAAAGCTCCTTCTTCTTGTTGATTGTCATTATGAAAAATGGCATTTAAATGCGAAACTTGCGTTTGATAATTAATACCACCACTGCGAAGAATATTTGTTATAACGTTGTTGTACTAAAAATAAATAATCAAAGTAAAATGTTAAATAACTATTTATTGGCCAATTGGTTAATACACTGAACAATATACTTACTTCTACTCCTAAACTTGATAAGCTATTCAAACTATCAAAAAGTGGATTATTATCTAAATATGTATGTGCCGCTTCTCTCTTAGCTCTTTCTCGTAAAGCTGTAACAAAATATTCGGCATTACTAGGTGGTTTCCATTCTGGATTGGTAAGTATAAAATGTAGTAATGATAGTTCCGTTTTGCCATCCTCAGCCTGTGTATATTGATTACATAACTGAGGAATGCAACTGTTTTCTTTTTGATCGTATTCTAAATTTTCGAAAATATTTGATTCGTGTACTGTAGAATTTGTATTACGGGCAAGGGTTTGCCACATTGGATTGCCATGTTTCTTGACATCCATTTGGGCGAAGCTGCATATATCTCCAACACCAGTTACTTCAATTGTAAAATTTCTATAGAAGTCGACTATGTCTAGTGACTTATACCGTAGTTTAAAACACAAAATATATGGCGTTAAAAGAGGTGAAACTAATTCTTCCAGTAGATGTAATGCCCGATATTGAAATAGCTGAGCAACTTGACCTCGAGTATTTTGTGTATGGGCTTGATCTCGCCAACTATCTGGTCTGTAATGTGTGTGCGCTAAAATAGCAGTTAGCAAACTTTCAGGACACCATACAAGGTTCTCGTCCGGAACAAGAGACCTGCATATAGCTGCGGTACTTCCAGCTACTGTCATTATCATGAGCACGTGTTTAACAGTAAAAAAATCTTCATCATAACAAGTTAGTATAAGTAATACAGCAAATATACTACCAGAAATAAAAGCAACATTTTTTGCTACAATAGTTAATAGCGGAGATGTAAACATGTTCATGTATTTCGAAGCCGGGCGATATGCTCGATTTAAACGAGCATTTAATTCGTGGTCTAATTCATTGAAATGACGTAAGTAGAGTTTTCCATATAAAGACCACATGCGAGTTCCAAGTGTACCAGGTTCTCTTTTTAGTAACTGTAAAATATATTACAATTGATTAACTTAATCAAATTATATAGATTTGGAAAAGTTTTCTATTCTTAATTTATAAATTATACTATTTCATGGCTTTAAATATTCATTAGAAGATGATCCATTTCACAATTAAAAGAACTGAACAAAAATGTATATATTTAAGGATAACGGAAAAATATTAGAGATTATATATTAAATTCATCTGATTATTCAAATTATAAATTAGCCATATTATTTACAATGAAAAATTGTACTTATATCGACCATTTTGAATTAAATTAATAAAAAATGTTATTGCTCTTAAAGTTTTTATAAATAATATATCGGCGTAATAATAAATCTAATAATAAACTGAAATAATATTAGGAGTCTGAATAAGTCTTTCCCGTTTTTTGAAAGAGATAGCGCCACCAATACTGTGCGAGTATTCAATGGTTACATATGTCATAATCAAAGCTTATTCATATGTCAACAATTCCATACTAACACATTAGTTAAAATTTTTTCGCATCATAAATTTTTGATATCGTGAAAATGTCGAAATTTGAGCCGAGTCGACGTCATTTGCGGGAAGTTTCACTTTATTGGTTCAATTTGAAGAAATCTGCTGCCGAGACGCATCGATTGCTTCAGGAGGCTTATGGAGAAGGTTGTGTCGATGATTCAAGTATTCGCGGATGGTTTCGACGCTTCAAAAGCGGTGATTTCGACGTGGAAGACAAGGAGCGTTCCGGGCGGCCGCAAATCTTTGAAGATCGAGAATTGGCGACTTTGCTTGATGAAGATTCTTGTCAAACGCAAGAAGAACTTGCTGAAGCATTGGGAGTTGACCGAACAACCATTTCCAAGCGTTTGAAAGCCATGGGAATGATCCAAAAGCAAGGAAATTGGGTGCCGTACGAACTGAAGCTGAGAGACGTCGAACGGCGTTTTTTCACTTGCGAACAGCTGCTTCAGCGACATAAAAGAAAGGGTTTTCTGCACCGTATCGTGACTGGCGATGAAAAGTGGATACGTTACGATAATCCGAAGCGAAGAAAATCATGGGGACTACCCGGCCATGCATCATCATCGACGGCCAAGCCAAATATTCATGGCGCCAAGCTCATGCTCTGTATATGGTGGAACCAGCTACGTGTGGTTTACTATGAGCTTCTGGAACCGAATGAAAGGATCACAGGCGAGGTCTATCGACGACAATTGATGCGTTTGAGCCGCGCACTGCGAGAAAAACGGCCACAATACTCCGACAGGCACGACAAAGTTATTTTGCAACATGACAATGCTCGCCCACATGTTGCACCGCCGGTGAAAACATACTTAGAAACGCTCAAATGGGAAGTCCTACCCCACCCGCCGTATAGTCCAGACGTTGCTCCGTCTGATTACCATCTCTTCAGATCGATGACGCATGGCCTGGCTGACCAGCACTTCCATTCCTACGAGGAAGCCAAAAAATGGGTGGATGACTGGATAGAGGCCAAACCGGTCGAATTTTTGCGCAACGGGATTCGTATGTTGCCAGAAAGATGGGAAAAAGTTGTAGCTAGCGATGACCAATACTTTCAATAATTCATTTATAACCATTTTTTCACAATAAAGGCTCAAAATTTGAAAAAAAACGGGAAAGACTTATTCACATACCTGATAACAAACTGCCCTTGTTTATTAGCACCCCCGAAGAATCTGAAATAGAACATATTACAAAAAATAAATTATAAGGTGTACAATTTTGCTTCCACCGTTTCGCAATAGATGGCTGTAGCGATGAGTGGTAGTCAAAATAAATAGATAGTAGATGTTATACAATAAGCTTAGGTATTTTTAAACGTCATCGAAATATTAGTCGATTTGTGTCTGCATCATAAAGTTATTCAAGATTATACATGTCAACCTACGAGCCAACTTCTCGTCATTTATAGGAGGTTTGAATTTTCTGCTTTCATAAGAACAAATCTGCGTTTGCGGCTTATCGAACTCTCTCAAATACTTATAGTGAGGCCGCTATTAGGATTGTAATAAAAAGTACATTGGACAAACAGGTAGATATTTAAAAAAGAGAATTTATGATCATAAATATAATTTACGTAGTTGACATATTACTTCCGATTTAAAGGAGCATTGTTTAAAGTTTTTACATACTTTTGATTTTGTGAATGTGGCTTTTACAGAGCATAGTATTAATAAGTATAAAGAGAGAGTCTTAAAAGTATTCACATTTCAAATAATCAAAATAATGTGAATTTAATATTAGAATCTAGTAAATTAGATAACATTTATCATTCCTTATTAAATTGATTGGTTTTTTCAACATTTTTGTGTTGGAGGGTGATTTATTTACTAAATTTGGTAGTGAGGATAGGGTATATATAGATTAGAATATATTAAGCCTATATTGTAAGGTTTAGTCTAGTCCCAGATGAACCGTAGCGAGCTCGAAACGTTGAACTACTACAGTAAGTCTTCAACTAGGTAAGGTTGATGGGGACAGTCAGATTGCACTTTAGTCTGACTGTCATTATAATTTTTAGTTTTAATTTTTTTTTTCTATATTAATGTATTCATATTAATATAAATATAAATTAATATAATTACTTATTTATATAAATTAATATATTATTTTCGATTTATTTAATTGGACTATAAGACCAATGAAAATATTTATTAATTATGATTCGTTAAAACCGAATGAAAAAATCACAGGCAATCGTTATCAAACGCAATTAAACGTTGGAAATACAACGAGAGAAAAAGTAATTTTACGACACAACAATGCTTAACCGCATGTTGCGAAAGTAGTCAAGACATACTTGGAATCGTGAAAATGGGAAGTTCTACCCCACCCGCCGTATTCTCCAGATGTTGCTCCGTTACACTTGTTTCGATCAATAGACCTATAATGGAATAAAAATAAAAATATTAAAGTTAAAATAATATTAAAATAAAATAAATAATAAAAATAAGAAACTATATTCTATGCTTGTAAAGGACAAGCTGACTGACCCTACCACCTTAAATTTAGCATCACCTTCTTCTCTGACGTTATGAAGACGATATGAAAAAACAATGTAGAACCTCATTAGTGAAGGTTATTAATAATTTTAAAAAAGAAAATAGACTTCAAAATTATATAAATACTAACATCATACATGAATACAAAACAGCCAAGAATTTCTTAAAAGAGAACACAAATATTATATTCCAGAATGCAGATAAATGAAATGTAACAATAGCATTTGACAAAAAAATAATATATTAATACGATTGCAATTATGTTGGAAGATAACACAACAAGAGAACTGAGAATTCTCATATTAATAGTCTGCAAAGTAGATTGAAAGATTTAGTAACGGAATGGAAAAATAAATTTTATATTGATGACATTACGTTTAATTATTTAAAATACGAAAGTGTTACAATATCTAAATGTTATAAAATATATTATTTAAGATATTTGGAAAAATCAAGTCAATCATTCACAGACTTCAAATTTAAAACACCTATTCGCTGCCACATCGATTTAAATTTTTACATTCTGTTGATTTTGTGAATGTGAATATTTTGGAACATGGTATTAATAATAAGTATAAAAGGGAGAGTCTTGAAAATATTCACATTTCCAGGAATCGAAATAATGTGAATTTAATGTTAGAGTCTAGTAAATTGAACAATATTTATCATTCTTTATGAAATTGATTAGTTTTGAATCATTTGTGTAGAGCGGGAATTTAGATTTAATTTACTAAATTTGTTTGTGGGGATAAGGTATATATAGATTAGAATATAAGGTTTAATTTAATCCCTGATGAGGAGCCGTAGCGAGCTCGAAACGTTGAACTGGATCTTCAATTAGGTAAGGGTGATGGGGACAGTCAGATTGCGCTTTACTAACAAAAAATTTTTTTCAGCTAATACTTTATTTTCAGATTAGTCTACGGAGATGGCTGTATACAAGGACAGTCTGACTGTCATTATAATTTTTATTTTAATTTTTCTTTTTATTTTTACTATTTTTGTGTATTGATGTATTAATGTTAATATAGATATGTATTGATATTGTTACGTATTGTTTTCGATGGATTTGATTCGACTGCAAGACCAATGAAAAAAATATTTATTGATTTGTATATAGGCAGTCGACAAAAGTACAATTAAGGAATTGAATTGTACTTCTGTCGACTGCCCATATACAAATTAATAAATATTTTTTATTGGTCTTACAGTCCAATCAATTTCAACCAAAAATAAAATAAAATAAAAATAAAAATAAAAATAAAATAAAAATAAAAACTAAAAAATAAAAAATAAAAATAACAATAAAAAATAAAAAATAAGAAATACAAATAATAAATAATAAAAATAAAAAATAAAAATTAAAAATAAAAATTAAATTAAAAATTAAATTAAAATGATAATGACAGTCAGACTGTCCTTGTTTATATTCACCCCCGTAGACTAATCTGAAAATAAAATATTAGCTGAAAAAATTCTTTGTTAGTAAAGTGCAGTCTGACTGTCCCCAACACCCTTACCTAATTGAAGACTTGTCCAACGTTTCGAGCTCGCTACGGCTCCTCATCAGGGACTAATCTAAACCTTATATTCTAATCTATATATACTCATCCCCACCACCAAATTTCGTAAATTAAATATAAATTCCCCCTCTACACAAATTGTCCAAAACCAATCAATTTAATAAGGAATGATAAACACTGTCCAATCTACCAGACTCTAACATTAAATTCACATTATTTCGATTCTTGGAAATGTGAATACTTTAAAATGTGAATACTTTAATATAAACGGGGGAGTCTTGAAAGTATTCACATTTCCAAGAATCGAAATAATGTGAATTTAATGTTAGAGTCTGGTAGATTGGACAGTGATTATCATTCCTTATTAAATTGATTGGTTTTGGACAATTTGTGTAGAGGGGGAATTTATATTTAATTTACGAAATTTGGTGGTGGGGATGAGTATATATAGATTAGAATATAAGGTTTAGATTAGTCCCTGATGAGGAGCCGTAGCGAGCTCGAAACGTTGGACAAGTCTTCAATTAGGTAAGGGTGTTGGGGACAGTCAGACTGCACTTTACTAACAAAGAATTTTTTCAGCTAATATTTTATTTTCAGATTAGTCTACGGGGGTGAATATAAACAAGGACAGTCTGACTGTCATTATCATTTTAATTTAATTTTTAATTTAATTTTTATTTTTAATTTTTATTTTTTATTTTTATTATTTATTATTTGTATTTCTTATTTTTTATTTTTTATTGTTATTTTTATTTTTTATTTTTTAGTTTTTATTTTTATTTTATTTTTATTTTTATTTTTATTTTATTTTATTTTTGGTTGAAATTGATTGGACTGTAAGACCAATAAAAAATATTTATTAATTTACAATTAAGGAATACTAAACATCATTTGAAAGGTCTTGACATAACGTACAAAACTAAATATTGGACCGTATCGTAAAAGGATGTAACATATGAGTCCACTGTGTCTTATTACGATCTGCGTCTTTGCTGTCCTGCGCTGCAAATTAGTTATGACTTTATTGTTTAGATGCCTGAAGTTTTTTTATAGGTTTCAAGCTTATCACAAGGGCTTGCAGAGTTTTCTATTTCGAGTACTGTGGTTAGTCTTGCGTCGTCATTTCATTTGAACAGACGTCTTTTTTTCCTCGTTTAAAACAAAGTTCATGTTAAAGATTATTTCGTGTATCTTTATTTTAACATTCCACCTATGATATTTAATAAAAATTTAATGGTCAACACCCACCAACATCGAGTAAACCATGTGGATTATTCCCCCCCTCTCTCTTCCTCTTTGTCTGTCTTCATACAAGGTAGTTATGTATCTAATATTAAGTTGTCAAATGTCTCCCTTCCGCCTTTTTATTTTATGAATTTCGCGGCTATGTACAAAGCGCTATAGAGCTCGTATCTGGCAATACTACAAATCATTTGAAAGGTTTTGACATAACGTACACAACGACGCTATGCATGATTAGTTTGGATATTGCGTTCAAAAGTTATAGACGTTTAAAGATGAAGATCACTAACGTCGAAATTCGAGCTATTTTAAAGCTTTCCTTGGTCAAAGACAAATCCGCTAGAGAAACATTCCGTAAGACTAATGGTGTTTCGACGATTCAGAGTCGGTGAAAACGACACCATTGACAAGCCAGCCGGTGGAAAACCTGTGACGATGAATACCGATCAAATCATGGAATTTATCGAGTTAGACCGGCATGTGGCATCTCGTGACATCGCCCAGAAGATGAGTGTTAGTCACCAAACCATTTTAAACCATCTGCAGAAGGTTGGATACAAAAAAAAGCTTGATGTTTGGGTGCTGCATGATTTGACGCAAAAAAACCTTCTGGACCGAATTAACGCCTGCGATGTGCTGCTGAAACGGAACAAACTCGACCCATTTTTGAAGCGAATGGTGACTGGCAACGAAAAATGGATCACACA
This sequence comes from Sycobia sp. Sy_11, assembly GCA_018907035.1. Taxonomy (NCBI): domain Eukaryota; kingdom Metazoa; phylum Arthropoda; class Insecta; order Hymenoptera; family Epichrysomallidae; genus Sycobia; species Sycobia sp. Sy_11. The sequence continues at coordinate 1,770,075 of JACCIC010000029.1, forward strand.
CGATAATATCAAGCGAAAACGGATGTGGTCCAAGGCCGGTGGACCATCCCAAACACTGGCAACGCGGGATTGACGGCCAGGAAGGTTTTGCTGTGTGTTTGGTGGGAGTGAAAGGGAATCATCCACTATGAGATGCTCCCATATGGCCAAATCTTAATTCTACCATCTACTGTGAACAACTGGACGGCTTGAAGTAGGCTATCGACAAGAAGCGTCTACAGTTGGCCAACAGGAAGGGTGTAGTGTTCCACCAGGACAACGACAGACTATAAACTTCGTTGATGACTCCTCAGAAGCTACGGGAGTTCGGATGCGAGGTTTTACCGCATCCACCATATAGCCCGGACATAGCACCAGGTGATTACCACCTGTTATGAAGTTGCCGTCTAGATGGAAACAGATTATCGAACAAAACGGCTCATATTTGAAGTAAATCCGGGCACTGTAACACTTTTTATAAGGCATTGAATGAAGAGCAAAAAAGCGGAAAGGAGAAATTTGACAATCTTATATGTGAAGTACGTAAACTATATTTATGTTCATAAATTTTCATTTTTAAATATCTACTTGTTTGTTAAATTTGGCATTCATTACAATCCATACAATTAATTTTGTAAACAACTCCAGATTTTAAACATAAATCATCTTTATCCTTGCAATGATTAAATAACTTACTTAAATTATTAGTATTTTTAAAGAATACTTGAATATTATATTTCCGAAAATTTCTTTTAATTCTTTTTGACAGTCCTCTAAAATATCGTAAAACAATCATTTTGCCCCTATTAACGTCAACTCTTACATTATGTCTATTTTCGGTATTATAAATGCCAAACATTCTCTCTGCAATTAATTTATGAATAAATTCAATTGTATATCCATTATTCATGAAAGTTTCCCTTACTATTTGCAAATTATTCTGTCTCAAATCCATATATTATAATACAATTTTATTGCTCTGTCAATGACACCTTTCAGTGTCCCAATTTTGTTTCCAAATTGGTGGTGTGAATTAAAATCTAAAAACCTACTTGACCAAGTAGGTTTTTTTATACCAATTAAGCTTCACTTTATTATTATTATAACTAATGATATTGATGTTCAAAAAACTCAACTGATTCTTGACTTCAATTAATTTTGTTAAAAGTAAATTTAATTATATCATGTACAGATTTCAAAATATCCACGAATTCATCCACTACAATTTCTGGAACAATTGTAAAGATATCATCAAGTTATCTCTTAAAGATAATTGGTTCAAAAATTAATTTTGACAAAGCAATACTTTCTAATTTTTCTTTAACTGAATTGGCTATAACTGGTAACAGAGATGACCCCATTTGACATCCGTTGTTTTGTTCATAAAAATTATTATCAAACGAAAAAATTGTGTTATTAAAAGCTAAATTAATTGCTTTAATAAACTCATTCACGGTTAATTATGTATGTAAATTGATTTAATTCCATTTTTCTTGTATAATATCATATCATTTAACAATTCTTAATGTATATTTGTAAACAAAGATACCATATCTAACGGAATCATCTTTTAGTTTTTCGAAAGAATAATATTTTACTTCATTGTAAAAACACCAACTATCTTTAATAACTATCTCAATAAGAACTAGTTTTTCCAACTATCTACACCAATACTTGAGATAAAAATCTGGCAATATTATAAGTTGGGAAATTAAAAAAGGTACTATTATTCTAATAGTTCATAATTCACCTTTTCCTTATGAAACTTGGCATGCCCCTAAAATTTTGCTACAGTACTATGTTCACATTTGGAATATTTATATGTTTTTTTGGATATCAATGTCATTAGATATAATAATAATAAACTGAAACTTAAAAAGGTATAGAAAGTCTACTTGGTCAGGTAAGTTTTTAGATTTTAATTCACATCAGCAATTCGGAAACAAAATTGAGACACTCAAAGGTGTCATTGACAGAGCAATAAAATTGTCACATAAGGATTTTAGACAGAATAAGTTTGCAGATAGAAAGGAAAACTTTCATGAATAATGAATATACAATTGAATTTATTAATAAATTAATTGCAGAGAGATTTTTGACATTTATAATACCGAAAATAGGCATAATGTAAGAGTTTATGTTAATAGAGGCAAAATGATTGTTTTACTATATTTTAGAGGATTGTAAAAAAGAATTAAAAGAAATTTTCGGAAATATAATATTCATGTTTTTTTTAAAAATAGTAATAATTTAAGTAAGTTATTTAATAATTGCAAGGATAAGGATGATTTATGTTTAAAATCTGGAGTTGTTTATAAAATTAATTGTATGGATTGTAATGAATGCTAAATTAGACAAACAAGCAGGTATATAAAAAAGAGTATTTATGAACATAAATATAGTTTACGTAGTTCACATATTACTGCTGGTTTAAAAGAACATTGAAATTTTTACATTCTTTTGATTTTGTGAATGTGGATATTTTGGAGCATGGTATTAATAATAAGTACAAAAGAGAGAGAGAGTCTTATAAGTATTCACATTTCAAAGAAACGAAATAATGTGATGTGAATATTAGAGTCAAGTAAATTAGATAACATTTATCATAATTTTATTGTGCTTATTATCAGTTTAGTTCCTGATGAGAAGACATAGCGAGTCCGAAACGTTATACAACCTTATTCATTTTTTAATTAGATAAAGGTGGTGGGAGCAGTCAAATTGCACTTTACTAATAAAGAATTTTTTTCAGGAAGAAGAGCCAGAAAAGGAAGGAAGCCACTGAGATCCCAAAGAAAGAAGGAGAAAGACAGAAAAGGAAGGAAAACAGCAAAGAGAAAGAGACCGAGAAACCAAAGGAAAGCAGTTCGGCACGGGCGGAAGCTATAGCGCAGCTCCGTCCCGGCAAGTAGCGTTATGTATTTATTTTAAGTAAAAGAGTACGCGTGTGCGAGTAAGCACGCCATGGTTGTACGGCAGCTTCGCGTTCCCGTATTCTAGGTTGTGCGCGTCGCGTCTTCCCCCCCTTCCCAGTCCCTGTCGCTGATATTCCCCTGCGTCCGCGGAATCCGCTCCCGATTTAGCATGTCATGAAACGGGAACGTGCAAATAAATGTTTAGTATGATCTACACATATCATCTATACTTGAGCACGTAAGTAAACGGTAACCTGTACTAAAGTACCAGATTACGATATATATATATATATATATATATATATATATATATATATATAGGGGAAGGCAAGGCATGCATGGACAGGCGGATGACTTGGCCCTCTAATTTTTTGTTGTTTAAAATAAATTTTTATTATTAAAACATCTATGAAATTGTTAAGAATGATGTAAATTTTTTGTATACCAAAAAATTTTAATGAAATATATTATTTGAATTCAGTTATTAATAAATTAAATATACATGCTCAAAATTTCGTTGGTAGCTATCCTTAAAAACACCAAATTGAACAAAAAAATTTCATTTTTAATATATAAAATTAATACCGCTCAAAAGCTGAGATTTTTTCCAATCAATTCATAAGTTTTTAAATTTCTAATATTGTTAAAAATGTGCAATTATTGACAAATTAGAAAAAGTTATTGAGCAGGGCATGGTGGGTACACGTGCTGAATGCTCCGATCCGATAATAATTGTTACTAAAAATTAAAATTTTATAAAATAAATCTATACTTACTCAGCTTTCCATTTACGTTGTTTGTTATCTAAAAAATTATATACATTTTTTTAAATGTGAATAAAAAAAGAGTGTCCAGCATACTGCGACTTCTCCTACACACACACACACACACACACACACATATATAGTAATGGGGTGCTTATCTCATAAATGCCCGGTAAAAGCAACCGTTAATAGAGCTGTAAAGAACCCCAAACGGATTAAATTGTTTTAAAAACAATTTCGGTAGACTGTAGGTTCATTACTATAGTTTTTCCTCGTACTTACCTCTTATCATTAAATTCATTTATTTGTTTAATCTATATTAATGATAAATTATATTAATAGATAATTAATGATCTAGGAAAGGACGGGTTAATTTTCAGGTATATATGAATAAAAAGCATAGATTTTGCATGTCGAAAATGTTGCTGTAACGGTAAAAAAATTAATTCTTTTTGTATTATATTGTCACTGGTGATAAAAAACGGATTTATTCTAATAATCTAAATGCAAAAAATTGAATCCAAAGCCCGGCGAGCCAGTCCAATCGACGCCGAAACCAAATATTCACGTAAATATGATCATTCGCTGCATATGGTGGGATCAAAAGATAGTCATTCACTATAAAATGCTTCCGAGTGATGAATCCATCAATCATTGTATCGAACCCAACTTATTCGTTTTAAGTGAGCATTGCAGGAAAAACGTTGAGAAATGAGATCAAGCATGAGTCCGTTATTCGTCATTATAATGATGCTCGGCCGTATGTTGCGGCTTCGGTCAAACATTATTTGGAAAATAGTGGATGGGAAATTCTGCCTCATCTGCTTGAAAGTACAGGCTTGGCGCAATCCGACTACTACTTGTTTCGATCCATGCTGAACACTCTTACAGGAATATGCTTCATTTCAGTAGTCTGAATTAAAAATTGGCTCGATACGTTCTTAGGCTCAAAAGACGTGAAATTTTTTTGTTCAGGAATTCATAAATTGTCAGAAAGATGCAAAAAATTATACCTTCTGATGCAAGATACTTTGAATAAAGTATATGTAACCACGATTTAATAATAAACCTCACATTATGGGGGAAAAAACGCTGGAAAGTTACACACTGAAATTGTACACCCAAAGCAAAATTTTTAACTTTAAATCTTGAAATATATTCATTGAATATTTTTGTTCAAACTGGAAATTCAATCATTATATCATAAAAATTAATAATGGAAAATGGATGTTGAAAATATCAAATCATGAAGTACTTGGTGGTTTCATCAACACTCTTTCTTTGATAAATTAAAACATTCTTTTGTGAATCTATGAGTGTTCATATATATCAGCAGTGAAACTAGTATTCAATGAAGACTGGACATACATTTTCTTACATACTATCTTCATTTCTATGATATGTACCCTTTAATATTTATTTTTTCAAACAAATTTTGAGAAAACTAGAAATAATATAAGATTTATAATTGTATAAGTGTACAAAGGGGATGGTATTTAAAATATATATTACAGATATATGCACATATATCTGTATGTCTCTCTTTCTCTCACGATGAATTGATCAGGTCAACTTCAAGTATGAGGGGAGGTCAATAAGTCCTTAGAAAATGTAAGAGATGGCGCTCGTAGCATCGCAAATGGTCTGTTTCTAGTAAGCATCATTCCTTACTAAATATCTGGCAAAGTAGCAGCCATATTCATCTAGTTTCGTCAGTTGAAGTAAATAACTTTAGCATTCTTAAAAAATTTGAAAAAAGTGAGTTTAGAGCAGTCATTAAACATTTCTATTTCAAACGCTTAACAGCAAAAGAAATATAAGCTGAGTTGGATTCAGTTCATGGCACATCTGTCCCTGTTTTTGCAACAGTTTACAATTGGATAAATAAATTTAAACGTGACCGTGCATCAACAGAAGATGAACATCGTTCAGGACGTCCCGTAGACGTAAGTACCCCGGAAATGATCGATAAAATCCACGATATGGTGTTCAGTGACCGAAGAATAAAATTGCGCAAAATAGTTAAGGCCACAGGGGTTTCAAAAGGTACTATCGTTTCAATTTTGTACGATAAGTTGACTATGAAACAAATATCTGCGAGATGGGTGCCGCGTTTGCTCTCAGCTGAGAACAAACGCAACCGCGTGGTCTCTTCTTAGGCTCTTTTGGAGCGCATGCATCGCAACCCAAATGAGATTCTGCGTAGATTAATCACTGTAGATGAAGCGTCGATACACCACTACACTCCAGAGACGAAAGAACAGTCTAAACAATGGATTATTAAAGGCGAACAAGCTGCAAAGAAGGCAAAGACGGTGAAATCAGCTGGAACGAATATGGCTACTCTGTTTTGGGGTGCACGTGGTATTATCCTTATTAACTATTTGGAAAAGAGACAGACGATTACAGGAAAGTATTATGCGTAATTATCAAGTCAGCTACATGAGAAAATAAAAGAAAATCGTCCTCATTTGGAGAAAAAAAATTACTCTTTCTCCATGATAATGCACGAGTGCATATGTGAGCAGTTGCGATGGCTAAAATTCAGGAATTGAAGTTTGAATTGATAGACCATCGACCGTACTCACCGGAGTTACCCCCGAGTGACTTCTTATTTCCAAATTTCAAAAAAAGCTCAGCGGATAACGGTTTACGTCAAATGAGGTCATCGCTCACACAAATTCTTATTTTGAAGAACTACAACAATCGTACTTTTCTGAAGGCTTAAAAAAATTGGAAATACGTCTGTCAAAGTCTATTGAACTAGAAGGAGATTATGTTGAAAAATAAAAGAACATTTACCCCCAAAAAAGTTGTATGTTAGCTACGCATCCCATTAAAAAAATAAACATTAACCAAAATTAAAGAAAAGTTAACATTGTCTACTTGATATATTATGTATATAATAATTTTGTTACCACCAAATCTAATAGCTACAAAAAAATATTATACACTAGCACGTATTGTAATTTGAATATCAGAAAAAATTTAAACTTGGGGAAGCAGAAAAACCTATTTGCTAACAAGCACTATCATTACTGCTTACAAATTCACATTTGTACTGTAGTCAAGCTGAGAAAGTTTATTTGCTTTGTAATAAAGAAACAAATAGAAAATATTTATAATATTTTATATGTTATAATAAGTAGCAAACGGTTTTAAAATTAATGAAAGGATACATTTTTAGAAAGATGATTAAATAAAAAATTTTTATTCCTTTTTTGATGCACTTTTGAAGTGAGTCATGTTAATTCAGTATAAATGACTTGAAAATAAAAATGAAACGATGACAGTAATCAATATCATTACATCTTTAGTGAATACTTCAAAATAATGGATGCTTAATAGAGTTAGTGCATTACTTAATAATTTAGTTTGTTTAATTCAATTATTTTATAGAAAGGGAATTATAATAATTTAGATATATTTCTAAGAATATATTTTCTCACTTGGGTGATTCCACAGATTAAACGATGTACAACATCGATAAATTTATTATAATTATAATATAATATTATATTATAATATTCTCTTAAATATATTTTTGATCTAATTATTATTCTAAAATATATTAAATCTAACTGGATATATATTTAAATATCGAGAAAGATAATAGGGTTCAAATTTCGAAAGTAGTTGACTTCTAGTATAAATCGTATGGTCAATAATAGAGAATTCTAAAAACATATAAGCAATCATTTTTCTCAATATTTATTTCTTGATGTATATTTGTAATAATTACCTCTCCATAATTAAAAAAGAAGTAAAGGACTTGCCACAAAAATATTAAAGGACAAAGCACAAAATTTGTTATACCAATCCATAATATATGTTTTGATAAAGATGTCGCAAGCTCATGACGCTTATTTATTTTTTTATAATCTTCTTGTAGGTGCCAATTATTTTCAAATGGAGACCACGGACCCCCTAAAATGCAAAAAATTGCGATAAATTTTACAATTATAGTAGTAACGTCTTTATGCAAATGAACTTGTGTATATATACTGAACAAATGCATACAAAAAAGTATCAACTCCAAATTATACTTCAGTCCCCGTGTCATGAAAATAATATCACCAATTAGTGGTAAATGAAGCTGTACAGGTAAAAGAGATTTATTAATCATTGCTACCGTGTAATTTTTAAATCTTAAAACTCTGTGATAAATATCAAGCTCAGTAAGTTCTCGCTTATGTATACACATTTCTTGCTCCTTTTGCACTTCTATAACTTTTTTTTGAATCTCATGCCAAGTTAAATTATCTAAATCTTGATCATTAACTTTTAATGCAATGTTATAAAATGACTTGATATCCCAAAATTGAAAAACATGGTATAAAACTTTAACAAAACGTAGCATCCAAAATATACTCGCTACAAGAATAGATATCCATGTAATCAAACCCATACTTTCTAAACATTTTTCTAGTGGTAATATGGCATCACTTATCGAAATATCGGATTTTTCTGTTGACTTTTCTCTAGAAATATAGAAAAATTTGAAATTTTATAATAGTAATAAATATTAATAGGTAAGTAATAAAAAAGATTACATGCAATTAGTATGAATTAAGATAATCACATAAGAGCATTATATATTAGAGTAATATTTGACCAACCTTACAATGTCACAGAAATATTACTGTGATATACTGCTCTGTACAAATATGATTCAGACTTTTCAATTCAAGCTCTCGGCTTTATCGATTTGGATAAATATTTTTATTAAGTTGGTCGTACTGTCAGAGTTACCTGTGCCAAATTTCACGAAATTATCTTTATTTGTCATATAGTTATGCTTGTGTTTTGTAAACAAAGAAAAGTTGTCTCTTCGATTTTTATAATGTCTGAAATTATTTAACAAAGAAGTAGCATTCAATTTTGTGTGAGTAATGAAATATCGGCTGCCGGAACGTTCAGAATGTTGCAGAAGGCCTTTGGCGAGAAGTGAATGCCAAGAGCAAGTATTATTAATCGATACAAATTGTTCAAAGGAGGTCGAGAACTCGTTGAAGACGAATCACATCAAAGACGACTAAGAATATCTACTGATGAAATACATGTCGACAAAATCAAAGAATTAGTTTTTCAAAATTGTCGATTGACTACTATAGCACTTGCTGATATTGTTGGAATTACAAATGTGTCAGTCAACACCATTTTGAAAGACATTTTGTGCCTGAAAAGAGTGAAATCTCGATTCATGCCAAAACAGTCCATTTTTTGGAAAAACAGCGTCGTATGGAAGTCTGTGAAACGATGCTTTGGGACTATCCGGACAAGATGGAACGTATAATAACTGGAGATGAGACTTGCGTCTACGCTTTCAATCCAAAAACAACCGGTCCATCATGCGAATATCGTGCCAAAGGATAGCGGAGACCAAAAGTTCACGCCAAAGTTGCTCGAAAATCAAGGTTATGCTTACTGTTTTATTTGATTGGTGTTTTATAACGATGTGCTGCATTATGAATTCCTTCCCATCTGCCAAACGGTTAACAAAGAATATCATTTGCGTGTTATGCGTCGTTTGCGTGAAGCTATTCGCGTCAAAAGGTCATATTAATGGAACGATAACTCTTGGTTTTTGCATCACGATAAAGTACCACCTAACACTGCATTGATTTTACGTGAATATTTGCCAAACATTCAACCAATATCGTTCCGCAACCATCGTATTTACCTGATTCAGCACCGTGTAACTTCTGGCCGTTAAGAAAACTCAAAAACACTTCGGGGACACGGTTGTGATTCGATTGAACAAATAAAAGCCGAATCAAAGAAGGAACTGGTGCCTATTCCGGAATACGAGTACAACAAAATGTTTTGAAAATGGGAAAAAGCGTTGGCATAGTTGTATTGCATCCGGGGGGAATTATTTTGCGGGATATGAATTAGATTTAGAAGAATAAATAAAGATTTCAAAAGTTATAAATAAAGTCCTACTCATATTTGTACACAGTAGTATAATGCTATGTCGGGTTTGATTAATATAATTTTAAACGTTGAAACTACTAGCATTTACTATTTTATTTACAATTGTAAAATTGTATATCTTACCGACAGATTTTTCATTTTATTTTCGAATTTAGAATAGAAATCCATGCAAAATATCATTTTGAACGCACTAAGTAGAACAGTATTCAAAAATATAGTATTACGAGGGTGGTCCCAGAAGTACCTGGCCTAACCTAGAGGTGGTTATAGTTGCTAAAAAAATACCACTGTATTAGACAGTACACAATCTATAAAGCATATGTCTCAAGTTTAAAGATTACATGATGTTTAGTATTTGTTTGACAGCCATCAATAGTGAAGTTTTAAATGAATTTATAAACATGGAAAAAATTGGTCATCGTTATGTGATACAATACTTTTATTGGAAAGGCCTCAGCCCAACCAATATAAAAGCTGAACTTGACTCTACTCTGGATGAGATTTCTCCAATGTGCAATAGTAGAATATTGGGTAGTAGAGTTGAAATGAAACCGTACGCACTGTCAAGACGAGTATCGCAGTGGTCGACCAAACGAGGTAACGACTCCAGAAATGTTGAAGAAAATCCACAGAGCGGTATTGGATGGTCGTCGACTGAAAGTGCGCGAGATAGCAGACATAGTGTGCATTTCAAAAAGTCCGGTACGTTGCATATTAACTGAAAATTTGGAGATAAGAAAGCTGTGCGTAAGATGGATACCGCGTTTGCTTACAATGAAACAAAAACAGCGTTGTGAAGAAGTTTCAGTTGAGTATTTGGCAATGTTTCACAAAAATAAAGTCGCATTTTTGCACTGTTTCATACCCGTGGATGAAACATGGGTCCATGACTTCACACCCGAAATCAAAGAACAATCAAAACAATGGATTCCAAAAGGAGAAGCGGCTCTAAAGAAGGCAGAAACGATTCCATCTGCAGGCAAGGTTATGGCGTCGAGTTTTTGGGATGCATGTGGGATAATTTTCATTGACTATCTTGAAAAAGGAAAAACTGTGAACGACGACTATTATATGTACTTATTGTAACGTTTGAGCGAAAAAATTAAGCGAAAACGGCCGCATTTGACTAAGAAAAAAGTGTTGTTCCATCAAGACAATGCATCAGATTCGCCAGAGTTAGTTCCCTCGGATTATTTTTTGTTTCCAGAATTGAAAAACTGGCTCGCTGGTCAAATATTTTTCAACAATGAAGAGGTGATGTAGGCAATTAATGGCTATTATGAGGAGCATGACAATTCTTATTATAAAAAGGGTATCAAACTTATGGAACATCGTTGGAAAAAATGTATAGAGCTGAAAGGAGATTATGTTTAAAAATAAATTCCAATATTCCAACATAAGTTCCAACATTTTTGAATTTTAGTTGGGCCAGGTACTTCTGGGATCACACTCGTATATTTATAGCGTGCACTTCAGTAAATGATCCAAAAAGATCGCAATGAAAATATTGTCTATCTTTACGAGACCAACCTGCTTCAAACAAATTAAAAAAATAACTGCACAATATAAATGTTTCCATTCTTTTTCTGATCCTTTACCTTATCCCTTAAAGAGATTCATGTCGAACCGTGTTTCTATTATTCGAACAAATACTAACAACAAACAATGGCGGTAGTTCTGTCGAAGGACAATCCTGCCGATAAAATCTCAAGAGGTCAAATGATTAGCAAATTATTAAGAAAATAAAAGGAGATTATGTTGACAAATAAATATATTTTTTACCAAAATTTTTAAGTGTTATTTGTTGGGCCAGGTACTTCTGAACCACGCTCGTAGCATAAGTTTTTCTTGTAATCGGATGCATAAATAATGAGTAATAAGAATATATTTTAATTTAACTTTACTATAAACAATTCTAGAAAAGAAACTGATAAATACAAGATTACTAAAATTAAATGTTCTAAATTTATTAATTCAAATTAACTGTGACGTAGGAATTACTCTAACCCACACCTGTTCATTTCATTTTAAGGAAAGGAGTTAGATTCCAGCTCGACACTTGGCTTCTCTGAGGGATGGGGCTGGTTAGGTCCTCAATATTAGAGAAATGAGGAAGATGATTATTGTATTTTTCATAATTTACTATCATTTGTATATATATGCTTTAGCTTCCTGTAATATCCATGGGCCAGTGAGAGAGAGAGAGAGAGAGAGAGAGAGAGAGAGAGAGAGAGAGAACGTAGCCTTCTAGCAGAGGTAGGTCGCCGAGTTAGAGGTGGAAATAGCTTGGATTCTTTCGCTCTCTCTCACTTTCTTTAACAGCAAAGTTTTCCAAATTGTACAATTTATGTTATTATAAATTGTGATATTTTTCTTTTTCAAATTAATGTAACAAATTTAATATTTAGTTCTTACTTAATATCGGTTCTATCCCTTTTTTTGATGTTCGATTATTATAATCTAATATTTTAATTATTATTGTAAGAATTACGTTTCGTAATATTATACATTTACCTAGATGTATATATATATATATATATATATATATATATATATATATATTTATATAAATACATATATACATATTTATATATATATATATATATTTATATATATATATTTATATATATATATACGAGTACGCAAGCGAAAGACGTGCGCGCGCGGAACGAGCAGCGAGTACGAGGATGCTGGTGTCGTTTGAGAAGAAGAGGCCAGAGCAAATGAGCGGAGACGGCAAGCTGACACGTATGTGTTTGTGAGAGAGAGTGTTAGAGTGCGTGTGCCGTGAGACGGAGTGCGGGTGTCAGAGAGAACCGAACAGCGAGAGCCGGGAATGCGGGTGAGTGAGAGAGAGAGAGAGAGGTAAAGTGTGTCTGCATCGCGTAGCTGAGGTGCGTGTACACTACGAGCCCGAGAGAGAGAGAGAGAGAGAGAGAGAGAGAGAGAGAAAGAAAGAGAAAGAGAGAAAGAGAGAGTAAGGTCAGAAAGCATTATACTTTATTCTTTATAATAAATGAAGTGATTCACGGTGATCGAGATCTATTTATTAAGTGCCGCTACTCCCTTTTTTGTTTCTTTAGCGTTGTTCGGCTTTTATCAGAGGACACCCTAGTGGAGAGAGGACGGGTCATCAGCAGCCGGAGAAGCCAGCAGCCAGCAGATAGGTGCTGCGTTTGTTTAAATATTCTGTGTCGGTGGTCAGGGCAAAGTCGACCACGTCACAGTGACGCCCAACGTGGGGCAGCGCTGAACGGGGAGGACGAGCAGGTTAAATGCGCGTGCACTTAACCTATTTCAGCCACGTGGCGCGGGAATTCCGCCATTGTTGTGGGCGTGCGGGCGAAAGTGCGTCACCGAGCAGACGCCACGTGAATCGCACGAGGCGATCGCCGCCGTTTTGCTTAGGCTCTTAATAATTTGTGTTTGCTGATAACTTCTTTTGCTTTCTTTAAAGGAAATTATACTGATAATACAATATCATTCAATAATATATACTATTCACAAAAACGGTTAAATTAAATTATTTAAATTACTATCGAGAATACTTTATCTAAATATTATTGTATTTGTTCACATATAAGATATAACATGATCACATATAAGATTTCTAGCGCTGGATGTTCATTGGAACGGGTATTCAGGTAAATTATTGGAGTTGTATAAATATATTTATATAATTTTCGCTAAATACGCTTCATTCGGTCGGCCCGAGGGTAAATAGAAGAGGTGTCCAAAGAAAAAGCCGTGGTCGATATATTTCCTGTTTCTTTGTTTTGTCACTTTCGCAAGATTAATTATTCGTGACACATTAAAAAGTTTAGACGAGTGAGGAGAACATTTTAAATTATTTTAATCAATTCAACATTAAGCTAATAAATTGTACGCGGGCCAAGATGGGACGATCAGGTAGTAAAGTAACACAATCGGAGCAATACCAGAGATTGATGCGACAAATGCTCACAGGTGAAAGGGATATGCAGCATAGGCTAAGGAACTTAAGAGCTGAGAGAACTCAGGCTACGAGAGCTACGCCTTAGCCCGAGAGGAGATGTATCGGTCTTAGTAGAGCGGCTGCTACGGTACGCGTACAAAGCGCTCAGAACTTAAGAAAACGTACCGTGGTACCCAGATTGGGACGAGAACACAGAAAAGAATACAGCTGAGGAACTGTTGTCAGCCTTGAAGACGTCCGACATTGAGGAGGTAGAGGAGACGCAGCTATTGGGAGCAAGGTCGTCGACAACCATCGCCGAAGCCGTGGACGCACCAGCAGTCATGTTTGGTCGGACGAAGGTAATCACAATGATTACCACATCAATCTCAACAGTATTCAGTGAAATGCCGTTTAATACGATCACCCGGCCCATCATGTCATCGGTGACAGGAGCAATCTCTAGCATGACGCAGAGAGGGTATTATAGAAAAGTCCGCGAGTGACTGGTATAGTGTACCTGTGATAGTCAACAAGTCAAACGGAAGTTATAGGTTCAGTATAGACTACAGAGACCTAAACAGAGACCTAAAGAAGGATGCCTATCCAATACCGAGCATCGATACGATTCTGGACAAGCTACGGAAAGGACGGTACATCTCGACCGTCCAATTGAAACAGGCGTATTTTCAAGTACCGATGGTTGAAAGCAGTAAACGCTACACTGCCTTTGCCGTACCAGGCTCGGGTACGGCAAAGAGAATGCCGTTCGAGCTAACGAACGCGCTCATGACATTTTAGCGACACATGGATGCGTTGTTCGGGCCCGAATACGAGCCTTGGGTGTTCGCGTACCTAGAACGCGGAAAATGGTTAATGCGGGACTGCAAATCAACTGCGAGAAGTGTGAGTTCGACTGCACCAGAATCGCGTACTTTGATATGGAGCGAGAATCAGGAGGAGGCATTTCAGACGCTGAAGATAGTCTTGACACGAGCACCTATGTTAGCGCGACCTGATTTTGCACGAGAGTTCACCATCCAGAGTAATGTGAATGGGGCCGTGCTCAAGCAAGAGTTTGAGGACGGAGAGCACGCCATTTTGTACGTCAGCAGAGTATTAACGACAGCGGAGAGGAACTGTACGACGTCCGAGAAGGAGTGTTTAGCACTCATATGGGTTATGAAGAAACTGCGTCCATACCTTGAGGGTTACCACTTCAAGGCCATAACGGATCACAGCGCTTGGCGATGACTCCAGAACTTAAGAAAGTCAATGGGACGGCTAGCAAGATGGGCACTAGCGATGCAACAATGGAGCTTCCAAATATTTTATCGTAAAGGAGTCATGCACCACGTTTCTGACGCCTTATCACGAGGAGTAGGTGAAGAGGACGAAATTGCAGCCTTCGAGAAGATTGACGACCCCTGGTACCTGCAGAGAGTGCAGGAGGTGGAAAGTAACCCCAGCAAGTTCGCCAGCTGGCGGGTCGAGAATGGACTACTCTACAAGTGCCGGAACGATCGGCTACTCAATCCCATCCAAGGGCGTGCCACAGTCGATTCCCATGTGGCAGCCATTGCCCCGGGAGACGAGGGACGTCCCAGACGCTGAAAATTTTCACAGGATCAGGGGTTCAAACGGTCGGTGGCGACGCTACAACCCGAATCAACACCTGGAAGAAGGGGACTACGAGACGCCACGGATGGCACTGGAAGAACCTCCGGAGTCACCCGCCTGGGAGCCTCGTAGTGAGGCAGGCCAACGATGAGCAAACCCGTTCGCCGGCGAGACATCGCGCCCGGAGGCGTGCCCAGGAAGAAGAAGCCGTTTATACCAGTACGGCTACGAGGGGCCATGTTAGGGGGGCTTCTGCCGATGCTGACTGACCCGTAGGTGGACCCGCCGCTGTTCACCTGTTTAACTGTTGGCAAGGGTGGCACTACAGCAGCCATTGCCCTGGGACACCCCAAGCCTACTGCGCGAACTGCGGTTGGAGGGGTGCTCTGATGGATGCGTGTCGGATGTTTACCGCGTGCGAACGGGGCGGACGAAACGCGACCCACCTGACCGATTCAGCAGCCTGCTAGAGTATCTGGGATGAACGAAGAAGACCGAGGACAGCCATCCAAACACCAAGGCCCATGAGAGGAGCCCGCAACGGGACCGTTGGTGGAAAAACAGTGAAGACTGCTGCGCAGCACCAGGCATCTTCCAGCGTCACTCCGCTGTCGTCTCGGAGGTCGACCGAATGGTAACTGTGGCCCAATGACAGAGGCTAATAGAGGCATGACGGTAACTGGACGACCTGCAAACTGAGTTACAGAGCGTGATGATGGAGGCCAGCCTGGCTGAACTTTTGGCGCGGCATCAGTAGACCGCCATCAATTAGTCCGTAGAGCAGGAAGTGTAGCCCATGAGAGAAGACGAAACAGCTCGTGACTAAAGACAGAACAGAGCGTATAGATGACCTTACCCGAGAGCGAAAGCAGGTAAGGACCAAATGAAGTAGGGGTTGTATTTGGAAAGCTCATGATTGGGTAAGAGAAAATAGTTGATATTAAATTGTTCAATTTAGGGTAGAAACGAAAAATATATATATAACGATAAGGGAAACAATAACGCGAATAGTCCGGGAACGGTAGAGGTTCCGGCAGCGTGATTCGGGGCGAGACGACCAACGAGTGGCGAGTATTACGGTAACTAGACAGTAGATTTAATTGTTGTGCTTGTAATTTATTAGCATTATTACGATTTATTATTATTAATTTTTTCGTTGTACTTTAGTTCCGAGAGACCAGGAAATTTACTTTTATTTGTATATGTATGTTTTAGCTTCCTGTAATATCCGTGGGCCACTGAGAGAGAGAGAGACAGAGAGTGAGAACGTAGCCTTGAAGCAAATTAACATTGTAGCAGAGGTAGGTCGCGGAGGTAGAGGTGGAAATGACTCGGATTCTTTCGCTCACTCTCACTTTCTTTAACAGGAAAGCTTTCCAAATTGTACCATTTCTATTATTACAAATTGTGAGTATATTTTTTCTTTTTCATATTAATGTAACAAATTTAATATTTAGTTTTTACTTAATATCAGTTCTATCCCTTTTTTGATCGTCGATTATTATAATCAAAAATTTTAATTATTATTGAAATAATTACGTTTCTTAATATTATATATTTACCTAAATTTATATATATATATATATATATATATATATACTGTGACGGAATTCACAACGAACGATGGCCTCTGCCCCGGGTACTTCGGAAGAAGGTGTACGAATTAGTCATTAATCGACATCTTTGCTTTTTCTAGGTGCCGTCAAGTGAAGACGCAGCGAGAAGATAGAAGCTACGAATGCCAGCCCGAACCGATGCGCGCGCACGCGATGCGACGAGAGCAAGACGCGTATGCCACCGCCGCGCGAAAGAGCGAGAGAGAGGAGAGGGCCCAGTGAAGATAGGGGGAAGGGGAAGGGGAAGAGCAGAGATGATTATTGCACGTTCGACCACCGAGCAAAACTGACAGTTCGCTAGACTTTTCTTCGACTTTCCGAATTCGTTGAGAGATTATTCTGTTGTTATCGCGAGAGTCTTCGACGTGGTTAGAGCACTCGAGAGTCCGCGGATTCCGAGGATACAGTGTTCCGGAACCAGTGAGTGGAGCGCGAGCGTTGTATTACGCAGACGTCGTTGTATTACGACATTACTACGCCATTTACGTTGCAGACCGGCCGCCAGCGCGTACGCGGATACGGGGACGTGCGCGCGCGTGGTTGGGAGCTGCTCCCGGAGAAGAGCTAACAGCCTGGAGACGACGACAGCGAACGAGCGAGTGTACGTGCCGCGTAGACGAGGTGATGTGCACCCCGTGCCCGAGGGAGTGTGTGCGCGATACCGAGAGTGCGCGAGAGTGAGAGAGAGAAGAGGATGATAAGCCGCGTGAATAAGGCAGCGATAGGTTTAAATAGCCGGTATAAATAGTACTAAGCGCTTAAATGTAAGGCCCCATTTCCATCTTGCCAGGCATACAATCTTGTTAAACAAATCCACACATTTGGATTGTGTCGCTTTCTATTGAATTTTTATTAAATATAGTAGGTGGAATGTTAAAATAAAGATACACGAAATAATCTTTTAACATGAACTTTATTTCCAACAAGGAAGGAAAAGACGTCTGTTCAAACGAAAGGACAACGCAAGACTAACTGCAGTACTCGAAATTGAAAACTCTTCAAGCTTTGTGAGAAACTTAAAAGCTATAAAAACACATCAGGCATCTAAACAATAAACTCATAAATCATTTGCCGCGGAGGGCATCAAAGACGCAGATCGTAATAAGACCCAGTGGACACATATGTTTACATTCCTTTACGACACTGTCCAATATTTAGTTTCAAGTATTGTTTGCTTTATTATTTATAGAAGGCTAAAATAATCTAACACGCCCCCTCAAAAATTACTTGAGTAAATACAATAATATTAGGAGTGTGAATAAGTCTTTCCCGTTTTTTGTAAGAGATGGCGCCACCAATACTGCGCGAGTATTCAATGGTTACATATGTCATAATCAAAGCTTATTCATATGTCAACAATTCCATACTAACACATTAGTTAAAATTTTTTCGCATCATAAATTTTTGATATCGTGAAAATGTCGAAATTTGAGCCGAGTCGACGTCATTTGCGGAAAGTTTCACTTTATTGGTTCAATTTGAAGAAATCTGCTGCCGAGACGCATCGATTGCTTCAGGAGGCTTATGGAGAAGGTTGTGTCGATGATTCAAGTGTTCGCGGATGGTTTCGACGCTTCAAAAGCGGTGATTTCGACGTGGAAGACAAGGAGCGTTCCGGGCGGCCGCAAATCTTTGAAGATCGAGAATTGGTGACTTTGCTTGATGAAGATTTTTGTCAAACGCAAGAAAAACTTGCTGAAGCATTGGGAGTTGACCGAACAACCATTTCCAAACGTTTGAAAGCCATGGGAATGATCCAAAAGCAAGGAAATTGGGTGCCGTACGAACTGAAGCTGAGAGACGTCGAACGGCGTTTTTTCACTTGCGAACAGCTGCTTCAGCGACATAAAAGAAAGGGTTTTCTGCATCGTATCGTGACTGGCGATGAAAAGTGGATACGTAACGATAATCCGAAGCGAAGAAAATCATGGGGACTACCCGGCCATGCATCATCATCGACGGCCAAGCCAAATATTCATGGCGCCAAGCTCATGCTCTGTATATGGTGGGACCAGCTAGGTGTGGTTTACTATGAGCTTCTGAAACCGAATGAAAGGATCACAGGCGAGGTCTATCGACGACAATTGATGCGTTTGAGCCGCGCACTGCGAGAAAAACGGCCACAATACTCCGACAGGCACGACAAAGTTATTTTGCAACATGACAATGCTCGCCCACATGTTGCACCGCCGGTGAAAACATACTTAGAAACGCTCAAATGGGAAGCCCTACCCCACCCGCCGTATAGTCCAGACGTTGCTCCGTCTGATCACCATCTCTTCAGATCGATGACGCATGGCCTGGCTGACCAGCACTTCCATTCCTACGAGGAAGCCAAAAAATGGGTGGATGACTGGATAGAGACCAAACCGGTCAAATTTTTTCGCAACGGGATTCGTATGTTACCAGAAAGATGGGAAAAAGTTGTAGCTAGCGATGGCCAATACTTTCAATAATTCATTTGTAACCATTTTTTCACAATAAAGGCTCAAAATTTGAAATAAAACGGGAAAGACTTATTCACATACCTGATATATAATGAAATAAAACTTAATATTAGATATACAATAGTTCCTTTCAGTCTATATTCTTTCATCGTTCTGGGAAATTACACACGGTCCAATATTTGTTGCAAGGAATAGGGAAACCCAGCAAAACCTATTCAAACAGTCTCCATTACTAATATAAAATATATTTATGAAAACAATATGAATTATATTTTATTATTCCTCCATGCTCATTCCTTTTCTGAATTCAAGGAATTTCACAGTTGGCAATGGCTTTGTTAGTGCATCAGCAATTTGCTCCCCTGTGGAAATATGTTATAATATTATTACATTTTTCTCTATTTGCTCTCTCGAGAAATGATATTTAATATCTATATGTTTTGATCGCTTATGAATACTTGGGTTATTCGCTATACTTATACAACCGTAATTGTCTTCGTAAATCACAATCGGTTTCATGATTTTAATTTCTATACTATTTATTTAAGACTTTAGCCATAATGCTTCTTTAACACCTTCAAGTAAAGTCATATATTGCTGCTACAGATGCTTGTCTTTTAGTATTCCAGCAAATTGTGTATTTTTCAAATAACTTAAATAAGTAGCCTGTAGTACTTTTTCTATCAGTATCTTCATGACCACCCCAATAAGATTTAAGATAACCGCTTAAAATATTTTCACTGTTGCCTTTTATATAAGTTAATTTTAAATTCATCGAAGCTTTCAAATATCTTAAAACTCTTTCTAGGCATTTCCATAGTTCTGTATTAATTTTATTTGAATATCTACTTGGAAAATTTTTTTTCTGTACTCAAATCTAGACGCGTACAAATCATTACATACATTAAGCATCCGATAAGATTTTGAAAAAGGGCGTCTATTTGCTATCTGAATTTAATTCAATATAATTTATATTATTTTCAAGTGGTGTGCTTACAGCATCACAATTACTGATGTTAAATTAATTTAAAATCATTTTTATAGATGAATTCTAATTAAGAAAAAGTACATTATTATGTCATTATTTCATAATTTCATTATATACATCGTAATTACATCTTATTATAATTTTTTATTCCATGAAATAGTTTAATTTCTTTTAAATCTGTCATTCTAAATTTATTCATTAAATAATTTTTAAAATTATTCATTGTGTGAATATCGGTTGTAACGATTACTAAATCATGTACGTAGAGTACAACATATATATTCTTAGATATTTCTCCTTTATTTAAATATATATGCAACGATCAACTAATGAATTTTGAAAACCATTTGCTATTAATGTTTTATCAAAAGTTTTAAAGCAACACCTTACTGCTCGTTTCAATCCATATATATATATATATATATATATATATATATATATATATATATATATATACATAGCTTTATTTAAATTACAAACTTGATTTGTTTTGTATTTAATTCCTCCAGAAATTTTCATGTAAATTTCTTTCTGCAATGAACCATTTAAAAATGCAGTTTTTACATCCACATGGTGAATAAGCAAATTATATTGATTTGCAAACGCTATAATTAATCTAAAGCTTGTAATTCTTGCTACAGAAGCAAAAATCTCATTATAATCAATTAAATATTTTTGATTGAAACTACAAGCAACAAGACACGCTTTATATTTAGATGGATGGATTTCCATGTTCATTCTTTTTAATAGCGAATACCCATTTGCAATCTATAACATTTTTGTTTCGTGGCTTTGATACTAGTATCCAAGTTTTATTAATAAAATGTGAATTTAATTCATCTTTAATTGCTTGTTCCCATTTTTCTTTATGGATATTATTTTGAATATCATTGAAATTATTAGGAATTTCACAATTTACTGATTGTGCCCACAAAACATAATTTATTTTCTCATAAGAAATTCTTAGTTTATATTTGACTCTATTACTCCTTCTTAGATTTGTAATTATTTTCTTTGTATTATATTTATCATTTTGAAATTCTGACTGATTGCAATGATCTATTTCTATCATAGATTTAATAGACTTGTTCAAATTTTCATTTGAATTTCTGTCTATTTTCAAATCTTGTTTATCTGATTCATTTTTCTCAGATCAGTCTTCCAGAAATTTTTCTGATTTTTCATTATCAGATTTCTGAAGTTCTACTGATTTGTTACGAACATCAGATTCATCAGTTTTCTTGGAATTTTCTATAACAACTCCTTCCAGAAATTTTTCTGATTTTCCATTATCAGATTTCTGAGGCTCTACTGATTTGTTACGAACATTACGTTCATCAGTTTTCTTGTAATTTTTATTACAATTCCTTCAAGCCTCATTTCTGGTCTTGAATTCAAAAAATTTATTTTATCAGCTATCACATCCCTTGCTACAATAAATTTTTCTGAGTCTACATCCCATATTTTATAGTAAAATTAAAATTAAAACATAACCAACTAAAATACCTTTCCAAGATTTATCATCAAAATTTTACTTTTTCTTTTTCTTATTTTATTATTCACATATATTGTGCTATCCAAAACTTGTAAATATTTTACTATAGGGTTTTTACCATACCATAATTGATATGGTATTTTATACTGTTTTGAAGTATTAGTAAGGGTTCAATTTATTAAATACATAGCAGTTAAAACTGCTTCACCCCGAAATACTTTGTTTAGTTTAGCCCCACTTATCAACGTACGTGCTTTTTCAATAATTGTTCTAATCATTCTTTCTGAAACACCATTTAATGATGAACTATGAGGAACTGTTAAATGATAGCTGATTCCATTATCTTTACAATAGTCCTTAATTTCATTCGATAAATACTCTCCATCATAATGACAATATAAATTTACTATTTTTAAATTAAAATGTGTTTGGCTTTTTTTTTATAAAGTCTTTAAAACAGAAAATACATCTGCCTTGAATGCTATTAAATATGTAATGCAGTAGTGCGTAAATTCATCTACAAACAATACAAAATAATTTTTACCATCTAATGGCGAAGGAGTGATTGGTCCGCAAACGTCAGAATGAATAATAAAAAAATGGTCTTTATATATGATTTTTATTTTTTATTTTCTTCTGAAAAGGCACTCTTGCTTGTTTGCCAAAAATACAAGCTTCACAAATATAATCATTTAGTAAAAATTATTAATTAATTTAATACCATTGACCATCTTATTATTTTTCATTTCAATAATTTTCCATTTGCCCATATGTCCAAGTCTTTGATGCCATCAACTATAATTACTGTTTATCGCATTACAGACTTTTTATTATATAATTTATTAATAAGGAATTCTGTATGAATCAAATTATTTATGGGCTTATTGCCAAAAATTATTTTATCATCTTTGGTAACTTCAATCGCATTTGGATTGAAGTGAATACTCATGTGTGCTTTCTGCATGTTGCTGACAAATAGTAAATTTTGCGGCATCTTCGAACAACATAAGATGTCCTCCAGAACACCTTTAATCCTTCCTTGCTGGTAATATTCAGGATACTTCTTTTAAGTGTAACTGTCAAGTTTTATCATCTCCTGAATATTACTGTTTATTTTTCGTATAGAATCTGCGATTCTTTATAAGATGATTATCTTTGCCATATTGGAAAACCATATGAAGACTGCAAAACTGTTTTCTCCGTATCATGGGCTTTCACGAAACCCAAAAAAGAATCCGACAGATACTCCACTATTACACCTTTTGCAATTCGTTCACACTTTTTCCATTCTTCTGTCATTACTGCAGGGACTTGCTCATCAAGAACGTGCAATAGATCAAGTTCAGGTAGAAGAGATCGAATTCTAAACTTCCACACGCTATATTTTTCACCGTTCAAATGTTTATTAGAAAAAATCTACTAGAAAAAAACTTTTTTTTGTTGTTGTGTATTTGACACAGTTTTATTTTATTACTAGATTACACTATACACAAAATCACGGAAAGTTTACTCGCGAAATCTGGGCCGATAACCTATTAAATTTTTATTAAATATAGTAGGTGGAATGCTAAAATAAAGATACACGAAATAATCTTTTAACATGAACTTTATTCCAAACAAGGAAGGAAAAGACGTCTGTTCAAACGAAAGGACAACGCAAGACTAACTGCAGTACTCGAAATTGAAAACTCTTCAAGCTTTGTGAGAAACTTAAAACCTATAAAAACACATCAGGCATCTAAACAATAAACTCATAAATCATTTGCCGCGCAGGGCAGCAAAGACGCAGATCGTAATAAGACCCAGTGGACACATATGTTTACATCCCTTTACGATACTGTCCAATATTTAGTTTCAAGTATTGTTTGCTTTATTATTTATAGAAGGCTAAAATAATCTAACACTTTCAAATAGCAGCCGATTTTAAGATGTTCGCCGAAGTGGATTTCAAGGTATCGTATGCTTTTTAATCTCTTCATCCTCGAGCTGCCAATCTTAATCAGAGGGAACATTCGGGTGAAGGTGGCCTCTCAAAATGAACATCCCACACTTTTGAGAGGCCAGCCTCATGTTATTTAGGGGACACCAGTATTCAACTTCCTCAATGTAACTCTGTCCTATCATTTAGAAATCTCTACGCGAGTCTCCCTCCATAACGAGCACGATATCGTCTGCAGAAGTAATGATTTCGCACCCTAGTCTTGACAGCTGCCAAAGAAGAGGATAAAGGACAAGGTTTCCCAGAGTTAGGCCCAGTACGGATCTCTGCGGGCATTCCATACTAATCCCAAGTTGTACTTCCTCAATGCCATCTCGAATGAGGACTCGACGTCCCTTCAAGTAATTTCTTATGAATTTATAGAGACCCCTGGGGTAAGCTTTGCTTTTCAATGCTGTTAGTACAGCAGGCCACCATACGTGGTCGATGGCGTCCTTGATGTCCAGAAAGATTGCTACAACATATGTTCTACTCGATTCACTCACAGATCTACGCAAGTGAACTATGACGTCCTCGGCGAATCCCCCTCTTCTAAAGCCATATTGTTTAGGACATAAACTTATGTCAATCATCTTACTTAATTTATTCAGTATTAGAGCTTCAAAGACTTTGCCGAGTATTGGCAATAGGCAAATGGGCCTGTAGGACGCAGGGTCCTCAAGTTATTTGTCTTCGCCCTTTCGGATTGTGACGACTTGATCGATCTTTTTAGAAAAGTTTTTTAGATATTAGAAAATTTTTTAGAAAAAATTTATACTTTTTTACTTTTTCATCTAAAAGTTACGATTTATAAAAATTAAAATTGTCTGTACAAATTAGGAAATAATGTTTAAAAGTATCTCAAAAAAAGTAAGTAAAGATGGTTGGATTTTTGAATCACGAGCACAATCGAAGTAGAATTTCCATACTTAAAAGTTTATTTGGTTAAAAAAATATTTTTCTGAGCATATTGTAATATATAGAGAAAAGGCCTCGCCCCCGAAAACGTACCCAATCCCTCAACATTATAATAGATAAAGGATGATGGAGGTGGGGAACGATTCTTTTCATCCTTTCCATTCATTATATGTGTGACAAGAGGCAAATACCATTGATGGTTAAGAATATCTATTGTTACAACAAACACGTGCCGCTATACTGTATTCGGAAAGCCAGTTAAATTTTTTTCTTCGCCGGTCCCACGCCTTGCATTTTCTCAATTTCGGCTGAGTATAATATCCTTGTGATTTGAGAATGGTGTGACTGCGGGAAAACCAGAGTATAAATGTTCTATTTTGAATGAGATTCACTTCTCGGAAATAACATGAAATAGGATCCGTCTAAAGGCAAACACTTATACAGCTGAGACGGACCTAATCAATTCGCATAATCCGCTTACCCTTGATGGTTATGAATGTATATTGTTATAGCAAAGACGTACTCCTATACTGTATACCGAAAGCGAGTTATTTTTCTTTGTCGGTCTCACGACTTGCATCCCCTCAATTTCGTGACATCGCCCAGGGGATGAGAGTTAGTCACCAAACCATTTTAAACCATCTGCAGAAGGCTGGATACAAAAAAAGCTTGATGTTTGGGTGCCGCATGATTTGGCGAAAAAAAAACTTCTGGACCGAATCAACGCCTGCGATGTGCTGCTGAAACGGAATGAACTCGACCGATTTTTGAAGCGGATAGTGACTGGCGACGAAAAATGAATCACATACGAGAGTATCAAGCAAAAACGGTCAGGGTTCAAGGCCGGTGGATCGTCTCAAACAATGGCCAAGACGGGATTGACGGCCAGGAAGGTTTTGCTGTGTGTTTAGTGGGATTGGAAGGGAATCATCCACTATAAGCTGCTCCTATATGGCGAGATGCTTAATTCTACCATCTACTGTGAATAACTGGACCGATTGAAGCAGGCTATCGACCAGAAGCGTCCACAATTGGCCAACAGATAGGGAGCAGTGTTCCACCAGGAAAACACCAGACCACACACTTTGTTGATGACTCGTCAGAAGCTACGGGAGTTCAGATGGGAGGTTTTATCGAAACCACCCTATAGTCCGGACATAGCGCCAAGTAATTACCACCTATTCCTGTCCATGTCCAACGCCCTTGGTGATGTAAAGTTGAACTCAAAAGAGGCTTGTGAAAAGTAGTTGTCTGAGTTCTTCGCAAATAAGGAGAGGGGTTCCTACGAGAGAGTATTATGAAATTTCCGTCTAGATGGAAAGAGATTATCGCAAAAAATGGCGCATATTTGAAGTAAATCCGACCACTGTAACACTTTTTATAAAGTATTGAATGAAGAGCAAAAAAGCGGAAGGGAAATATTTGACAACCTAATATTATAATGTAAAGATTGTAAGACCGATAAAAATATTTATTAATTTAATTCAAAATAATTGACATAACTACAATCTTCATTTTTAGAATCCTTGAGCTTTTGAAAATTCGCTGAAGGAAATATTGGAATAATAAATAAATAGTTTTTGATAAATAAAAACCTGTCGTAATTTTACAAGATGCATATTTATTAATGTTTGTTTGTATGAGTTGGTAACCATCCAAGATACTTTTCAGATTAATATTTAATATTGTAACAGATACTTACTTGAATAAGATAGAATAATCCACACAATGGAATAGAAATATAGAAAACGATACCACAAAAATGAATTGACCAAGTTCAAAAACTTCTTGAAGCATCATACAAGTAAATCCATGATTTTGGTGGTAGTGATACATTCTCGTAAAAAAAGAGTCTAAATCTTCCACATGATTCCATCGAGATATTTCATTTTCAGGTACCACTTGAATCATAACACCAGAGTCACGTGGAGTTTCTTCGTGTTCATCTTTTTCTTCATCGTATTCAGACATTTGATCGAACTCTTGATATTTGCCATCAATCACCATGGTAACCTAAACATGTATATTGGACATAAATTAGTTGTATATTTATATTGCACATATTCGCACCAATTTATTCTTATATATTATGATATATATAATATTATATTATAACTTATATCCAATCAGGGCAATAAAAAAGATTCCTTTATTCCATCACGTACATATATCTTAAGTATATTTTATCAAACAACTCATTTATAAAGATGAAAATTGACTTATATATTTGATGGTGAAATCGTTTCATGCTTTTCCACTACTTATGATTAATTATTTTAGTCTTCTATTTTTAATAATGAATAAGAAAACATGTTTTTCTGTTGTAAAATTTAGAATGATTGCATATATGAGAAATATTAACTAGATTTCGCCTTTTCTTATCCTATATCCTATATCGTATTTCAAGACCGAAATAAGGCTATTCGGTGATATTTTTTATCAGTAATTTTTTTTGTTATTTATTAATAATTATCGTTATATTTACTAATTCATACGTTTTTATATATAATTGTTTTTATAATTAATTTTTAAAGAGAGAAATTATCTTTTAGTACAAGAAACCCAATGTTCTCCTCGGTACATTACGCCAATTAAATTTGATTATTTTTTCTTCACGAGAATATAATTAATGTATTTATTCTTTGATTTTTAATACTTTCACGGTTGGTATTAAATCTGAATTACGGAGGTAGTAGGAGGATTTATATATTTTATTACGTTTCCGAGGTTGAGAATAACTTAATTTAATATTGAAATATCGGGATGAAACTAGTTGAGCATCAGCTATAGTATATTTCTCTAATTGTGAAAAGGTGATAGAAAAGGGTACGTTTAGTAGCCTAAATGTTTATTTCACAATCCGACTATCCTGTTCCAATGATACATAAACTATCTGCATATGGCATACTATTTAGTATGTTATTTCAAACGTTTCTAACTACTATATATGAGAAAATACTATGTAAGAAAAAACAACTACTATTATCCTATTAAAAAATATGTAACATATTAGTTTGGAGCAACGTAATACGAGGTCAGACAATTAAGTAATGTGACGAATTTAAAAAATGGAACATATTTACAAATTATGGTACATCGCTGTGATCCCCTTCAAAGTATCCCCTGTCGATCTATAAACTTATTCCACCGAATTTTACAGTTTTCGTAGCAATTCTGGAACACTTCTTGTTGGACCTCTCCGAGTACCCTCGTCACAGATTCTGTTTTCAACGGAGTGAAATTGTCGACAAGTGACGAATTTTCCCAAATGGGAGAATAGGAAAAAGTTGCAGGGTTACATATCCGGTGAATAAGGCGATAGTGGTAATGTTACGATAGTAATCTTTAGACGCCAAAAACTGAGAGACAATGAGGGAGCATTGTAGAGGATGCAGAACCCAATTTTTCGCGATTTCTGGACACACTCTGAGCATTTTTTTCATAATCTTTCAAGCACATTGCGGTAGAATACTTGATATACGGTATGTTCAGGTGGTACAAACTCTTTGTAAACGACCTTTGGACTTGCTCATTTTCGCTCACTCTCCAGGGGACAGTCACTGTTCGCTTTGTCACTTAGTTTTGGGATCATATTGAAAGAATCAGGTATTGCTGTGCATTCGGTGGGACCAACAGGGTGTGCTGCAATACAAGCTGCTAAAACCGAATGAAACAGTCACTGCAATAATTTCCAACAGAAATTGTTTGAACATGGAACCTAGATGCTGGTATATCGCTATAATAGTGTTCTACTCAACATACCGTGTACGTTTC
This sequence comes from Sycobia sp. Sy_11, assembly GCA_018907035.1. Taxonomy (NCBI): domain Eukaryota; kingdom Metazoa; phylum Arthropoda; class Insecta; order Hymenoptera; family Epichrysomallidae; genus Sycobia; species Sycobia sp. Sy_11. The sequence goes on from JACCIC010000029.1 coordinate 1,798,440, forward strand.
AGAATACCACTGCGTCAGATATGCCGCTAATACTTTCTCTGAGACATTGCTTTTCGTCGTAAAAAAAGTTTGGAACCAATAGGCTCATGATATCTCCTCTGCTTATCCTCCCTTAAAAATGTAGTTGCATTAGCCCTATGCAAGCCTTGCAGCGGTGGAGGAGGAATTACGACTTTTCCGAAGCATATGAGGGACGAGTACAGTGCGAGCTCGTACACATTAGATTTTCCAGTCCGATTTTCCGTTATGTGATAAAAAAATATATTCGCATATTTATCATGAATATGTTATATAGTTCATCTTGTTCGTTGAGAAATATGCTTAAATTATGTTTTTGAATCGTAAATATATTTTAAAAAATCAAGCAAATTACAACGTCTACTTATAACGTACTTATGTTTTACAATGTTTAACATTAATTTAGTTTATAGGCGTTTATATATATTTGTTTAAATATTTATTTCGAATAATATTTTCAATTATAATTACGATATTCTTATATAATTATAGTCATAAGTTAGTTAGCATATATTGTTTAAGTATTTTAAATATATTATTGTTAGTAATTTAGATTCGTATAATAATTAATTGATGAATCTAATTTTTAACGATAACAAGCTTAAAATTTGTAATTATTGGAAAATAGTAATTATGTAAAATAATTATTAATAATCGTAATATAAAACTAATAGGTTGTTTATTTATATTAGGTTTTTAGATTTTCATTAAACAACTCTTTCGATTATTAGTTAACCATAATAAGAATTCGTAATAGTATTAAAAATCATTATAAGAATAACGAGGATAATAATGACAATAATTATATGTATTATTATTAATATAAATGATGATGAATTATTATATTATTCATATTTCAATAATATTCCTTTTTATTTTCCTTTTGGAATCATACTAATTTATAAAAACAAAGCGTGTTTTTGTTTGTACGCGATAACCGAAAAAACTACTGAACCGATTGTTCTGAAATATGACATATAGATTCTATATTATCTTGGGAAGGAGATAGGCTATGTTTTTTCTTGAAAATCATTTTACTTTTAACAATAAATTAAGTTAACAGTTTTAGTGGTCAGTTTCACGAGCTACCACTAGGTGGCGTCTTGAATCACGAACATCAACTCAATGTAGTCGGCTTAAAATATTAATATCAGGCCAGATCAAGTGAATGTTCATATCAAACTTTGGGATTCGTATACTAAAGAAGGTGTGGCGTTAATTGGTATAACCTTTTTTATTCTTCAGGTTAATCTGACACTACTCTCGAACTTTATGGATATCTTTTGATTTTTGTAAATTTTATTTTCTTTTACGTAGGAAAATCTCTCTCTCTCTCTCTCTCTCTCTCTCTCTCTCTCTCTCTCTCTCTCTCTCTGTCTGTCTGTCTGTCTGTCTGTCTGTCTGTCTGTCTGTCTGTCTGCCTTTTTCCTTCTCTTATAAAATAGTTCTTCATGCCAAATCATACTGAATATATTTTGTGACGACAAAATATAGTTTTGTTTTTATAAATTATATTAACTTCATAATTGTGGGAAGAAACTGTTTTTTTTTTAGTTTGAACAAAAGAAATGATGTCAAAATAGGATTCTTTAGTAACAACCTTCAAACTATGAATATATATATATATATATATATATATATATATATATATATATATATAAAATATATCGTCGCTTCTGCATAAAAGAGCAATATTATCCATCGTCTGCTTAAAAAATATGCTATTCGGATACTAACATTTTCCTTATATTTCAGTTGGTATCACTACGAAAAAAATTCACCGTATTTAATTGAAAAAACGGAAATATACAATATATATATATATATATATATATATATATATATATATATATATATAGTATTTATATTATATTATACATATGATATATACACATTTTAAATACGGATTCTATTGAAAAATATTGTATTGGCGTGTACGGGCGGTTGATTACGATACCCTGTTGCCTCAAGACAATTTCTATAGGGAATTGTGTATTCGAATGATAGAATGGAATGCCCAGGTGTCCCTGGGCGATTTCTATGGGGAATATCGTCTTTAATTGATATAAAACGCGATCCAGGTATGAAAAAATCCATTTCTATGGGAAGATTCGTGTTGTGACGGTGAAATACGGTATCTAGGTCTTTCCAAACTTCTTCTACAGGGAGTATTGTGTTTAGTCGTTAGGAAGCAATGTCTAGCTTTCTCGAGACGACTTATACTGGGACTATCGTGTTTAGTTGATCGACAACTTCTACAGGGAGTTTCGCGTTCGGATGATAGAATGCGATTTTCAGGTGTTATGGAACGACTTCTACGGGGAATTTCGTTTTCGGTCGGTAGAAGACGATGTTCAGGTATGGCGCAATGATTTCTACGGGGTGTATCGTGTTTAGTTGATAGAAAACGATGTTCAGGTATGTCAGTACGATTTCTGTGAAGAGATTCGTATTCTATCATTCCAACACGCACACTCCCAGCAAGAATCGTTCCGGGACACCTGGACATTGTATTCTACCTCCTCAAAACAAAACTCTCTATAGCAGTCGTCACCAGACATTTTCTATAGTCCGGACATGATATTTTCCCCGAGACACTTGGAAATCTTTTTCTACCGCTCGAACTCGAAAGTATAATTTTCTCCATCGAAACTGTATTGAATATGCATATATATATTGTATAAAATGGTCGGCAAAATATGAATTTTTTGAAGTGGACGCTACATTGAAACCGCTTTTTATACAGAAGCGACGATAGGTAAATTACGGTCAATTATTTATAGAAATATAGATTTATATATATAGAGTACTTTTTTACTTGGATATTATTGAATTGTTTATGAAATCGGTTAAATTAATATCTCGGGCAAAGCCGAGACGGGGGATGCTAGTATAATATAAAGCTATATGAATATATACTCGTATACCGATATATACACACATACACATACATAACCATACACACATATACATATATATAGTATATGTATATATATATATATATATATATATATATATATACATATTATTTGTGCGGGCAATTGTACGTATACAAGTGCTGGTACATTATTTTCTTAATATTCGTATACGCTTAGGAGAAAGTAAGAAAAGGAAACGTGTCAAGGGCTTCTAGCGTGCACGTATGTATATATATATGTATATATATATATATATATATATATATTTACGACTTGCACATGTGTCCTCACTCGGAACCGCGCTCTCACTTTTCCTGTAAACGGAGTGCGCGTACTACGCGGTTCGTCACAAGTGAGTAAAAATTCATATCTGCTAAATTACTATTTATATATATACCTGACGCGTCGCTTATACATCCTCTCTCTCTCTCTCTCTCTCTCTCTCTCTCTCTCTCTCTCTCTCTCTTTCTCTCTGTCTCTGGTATATAGGTAGATTGAATCCCATATATATATTCGATCCTTTGATAAAACTATTGAATTGTTCACATAAATGATTTTTTCAATAAAAAAAAAAGTTTTAATTTCAATTTTAAATTAAACAGAATTTTTTAAATTTAAATAGAAATTTTATAGTTTTTATTATTTATTTATTTAAATTCAATATTCAAATCATTTTGTTTTGTTTAATACAATTAAAGAAATGTTCATCAGTTTTTAACAACTGGCTGGAAATAATCAAAAAAATTCATTCTATCCTTTGATAAAACTATTTAGTTATTTCAAGTAAATGGTTGTTTCAAAAATCGAATATTATATAATATTTCAATATAAATATAGCATTTTCGGATATCTAGTAAAATATAGTAAAATTCAAAATATATTTTTTTCAATAATGGATTCTGTTTAATGTGATAAATATTTTTTGCTATTTAAACAAACCTAATTGTTTATTTCACATCCAGGGTTTCAAAATTACAAAATATTCTTTCGTTTTAAATATATATGTTTTTGTTTCAAATAATTAAAATTTAAATAGATATTTGTTGTATTATGACGTCCCGCACTATATATACATACTCATATATAATGACGAGTGCCCACCCGGTTCTATGCGCGACGATTTGCTTCCGCGAAAGACCAGTCAGTAATTCGCCCCTATTTTTGGCCTAGTCTCTCGACTACTAGCCAGGGATGTGGGGCCGGTGAGCCAAGGTGTACGCGTTTTAGATGGTTACCGAACCTAGGCAGTCTTGGCTGATCTGTAAATCGCGAGTTACTACCTAATTCGTAACTTGACTTCGTCTATATGCTCCCGTACTAAGATTCCTTTCCCCAGCCTTGTCTACTACGATGAAAGGAGTGACTTCCGTGTACAGGACTGCTAGAGTCCCACCCGTTTAGCCTGCTCAGAGAATTAGTGGAGTGGCTTCCGTGTACAGGACTGCTAGTGTCCCACCCGTTTAGCCTACTCAGAAAAATATAGGAGTGGCTTCCGTGTACAGGACTGCTAGCGCCCCACCCGTTTAGCCTACTCAGAAAAGTTAGTGGAGTGGCTTCTGTGTACAGGACTGCTAGAGTCCCACCCGTTTAGCCTACTCAGAAAAATCAACGGAGTGGCTTCCGTGTACAGGACTGCTAGAGTCCCACCCGTTTAGCCTACTCAGAAAGATCAGTGGAGTGGCTTCCGTGTACAGGACTGCTAGAGTCCCACCCGTTTAGCCTACTCAGAAGAGTTAGTGGAGTGGCTTCTGTGTACAGGACTGCTAGAGTCCCACCCGTTTAGCCTACTCAGAAAAGTTAGTGGAGTGACTTCCGTGTACAGGACTGCTAAAGTCCCACCCGTTTAGCCTACTCAGAAAGATTAGTGGAGTGGCTTCCGTGTACAGGACTGCAAGAGTCCCACCCATTTAGCCTACTCAGAAAAATCAGCGGAGTGGCTTCCGTGTACAGGACTGCTAGAGTCCCACCCGTTTAGCCTATTCAGAGAAGATACAGATAACAGATATAAATATAAAGCGCGATTAAGTTTAGTGGAGATTACGGACAAATAATGTTAATAAGGATAAACATTAAATATTGTTGATTACTTACTATTTATTTACTTTTCTGAAGTACTTCTTATACAACCGTATAATATATAAAAATAAACTAGATATAAGTCGGGTATACAAAGTTAGTTAACAGGTATAAGATGAAGTTCGAGAAACACGAAAATTTCAAAGTCTGAAAAATACAAAATGTTTCAAAAGTTAAAAATCGCAAGAAAAAAAATATCTAGGTCAGAATAATCCTAAGTCCGAAAATGTCGAAAAATTTTAAAGTCCGAAAATGACCAAAAAATTCTAAGTCCGAAAACGTTGAAAAAATTCTAAATCCGAAAATTACGAAAAAATTCTAAGTTCGAAAATCACGAAAAAATTCTAAGTCCGAAAAGGTCGCAAAAATTCTAAGGGTTATAACTACCGGATCGATCTGATCTAGTTGAAATCCCGACCGGCAGTGATTTTTCCCTTCGTCCGACTCCTATTTATATGTGGTCTGGACAAAGTAAAAAAAGGCTGTCCAAAATTTTCGTGGAAATTCATCTGAGCGGTCGTAGGGAAAGCCAATGAAGGGGTCAAATTTCGTTTATAATATAAACTCCTTCGTTCGCTTTCTTACAATATTTAATTTTTAAATATAACGCATCTGCTATGATCATGAACAACAAACTTATAGCGACATTATAAAATACGATCTTTAATGAATACCTTAACCGTTTCTTACGTTTATAATTATTAATTTTACATAATCTCTTATTTTATTAGCTAAACTAATCTTTATACCATAAGTTAGAACTCTTACTCTATTATTTAATTTATTTTACGTATCTTATAAAGTATATAACTACTAACATTCTGAACTAATATTATAAATCTTAATGTTTCGGTTTTCCTCTACGTTATAATTATTTACGTAATCTTTTATTATTATCCAAACTAATTTTTATACTATAAGTTAGAAATCACTTAGTCTATTATTCGATTTATTTTATATATTTTACAAGTATATTGTTATTAACATTCTATTAGCATAATACCGTAATTGGACTAACATTATTAATCTAAATTGTTTGGTTTGTTCTACATTTTACAATTATTAAACTGATCATACATTATATCATACTCATATATATATTTAAAAGTTTGTTAATCCATCATTCTACTTATAATAATTAATATATTATTAATCATACTTAACATAGTAACTAGTCTATCAAAACAAAAGTACGTGCACATGCATATGTATCGATGGCATACCATCCTTTAATTTATGATTTAGTCTCTACGTTCTTTTTTTAATTTTAAAAATTACAAATTTAATATTAACGTCGATTGTAATGAGAAATTTCGACAGTTAATATTCGGCGTTGATTCGGGAACTTCCCTCCGAGGTCAGCGTCGACGCTCAGTTTCCGACAACAGGGTGTCCGGTTACCCCATGAAAATTAGTTCAACATACGTGTGTATATATATACTTATATATATATATTGTTCATAACGTCGCAGGACGCGACAGTATACTAATCAATATTATTCAAAAAATATAAATATTTTTCTTGGGTAACAATTCCTTGGGTACAAAATTCCTTCATGACAGATAAGACGTCTCTTTTTTTGTATTAAATATCTACGCGCAACCAAGTTATTTCCTGATATTGTTCTTGTAAGTTTGAAATGCCGATTCATATGCTATGGCATTGACTTATTGTGAACATCTTTGGGTGGCTTATATTAGTCTATACAACTTCGAGACCATCTCCTTACAAGAATAGTATATTCTTTCTATAATACATACTCGACCTTCTGAGTCTAACATAACAGTTAAATCTACATAAGCTTTGACTTAAACAGTTTAAACACGAAAATTTTTTATTCTTCGAGCCAGATTCTTATAAATTGCCACTTCAATATTTAACTGGCATTGTCATTATTACACGTAGTAACTTTACTATATTTCTGGGCCTACGTTATATTATTACCTTTCTAAAAGAAGCATGGTAGACGTAATCATCGCTCTTCAGTTTAAAGAGAGCAAACAGCTAGACCGAGCGATTTCAAATTTAATGAAAAAGGCAGGCCAAAAATCACAAACACCACTCAGGCATTCTTAGAAGCTCTGAATAAAAAATGTAAAAGGATTAAAGATTGTCATGACAAATTCTTAAAGCTAAAAACAGCAGCTCATGACGATATTCTTTAGTTGAAGTATAATGTAAAAGTTACCTTTTCTACCGAGAAAGAAAATTCTTTTAATCACCTAGATTTCAACTGCCACTACAGACCATATTGTGCTTTCTGTCAGCAAGCTCATCATCTGCAACAGTGTAAGAAATTGAAATCGGTTTCAATGGAAGATCAGTATTGAATAGTTACAAAAAAATTTCTGTACTATTATTGTTTGAGATGACATTACAGTAAAGCAGTATCGATCATCTTATAATTGCGACAAATACGAAGGTCGGCAGTATACCCTGCTATATATGGGCACAACAAAGAAACAACTTTTTCCATTTTATCTATAAAAGTATATTCAGTAAAGAAAAACAATCCTAATTTAGAAGTTCCTTCTTATTCAACACAACTTGTTAACTATTAAAGGTTTATTTTACTAGCAACAACACGAGGTGTTATCAAAACCGAAAATCAACGTCAGGTAACTGTCCCTGCACTCATACATCATGTTCGGAAGCATTTTCAGACTGAAAAATTAATTAATATTAATTTTAATCACTGGTGTAAGGTCACTTTTACTCCACATTTTGATTCCAACGATTAATGCAAGCTAGAAGCTGTAATACTACTACAACTGGCAGAATATTTACCAAATTCACGTATAACGAATAACATTGAGTTCGTTCATAATCTTTTTTTGGGAGATCATACTTTCTATACTCAAGAGAAGATTGAAATGATTTTTGTGGCTCACGTTTTTCCTAATATCGTTCATGAAGGTTTGTTGTGTAGCTTAGAAGGAGACTTTGTTGCTCAAACATGTGATCATAAGAAACAACCATTGTGAAAACAATTAATAAAAAAAATTTCATATGTTAATCAAATTATGGAGGGTAGAGAGAAGTGAAAACTCTTGTCAAATTCGACGGTAGGACTTTACACCAGAATTGGCCGTAAAACGACACCATATAAGGTTGCTCGTTGTATATTACGCTTTTAAGAGTAATGAATACCTCGATCGCAGTGTCACGCTAAAGTACCAGAATGGAAGCAAATCTACTTCACCATCTCATTCTTTCAATTTTGATTGTAGAAAGTTAAAAAAATGTATAAATCATTAGACATTCCTACAAGTGGTGAAACTTTCTTAGAGTTCATAAAATTTTCCAAATATGGTAAAAAAAGAAAATTCGTACAAATTTGTCTTCTGCTCCACGTCGTGCTAGTATTTTCAAAGAAAGTAATTATTATAAATTTTAGGTATCATTTACATACATAATTCGAGTGTCGCTATTTGTAGGACAAAATAATAAATCAAATAAAATTTCCTTCACCGCTCTACGTATAATATAAACAAAATGAGACGTCGAAGTAAATTTATAATGCCCCTAAATCAAATAACAGGATATTTAGCCTGGCAACGTCCAACAAGAAGTTTTGACTTATTCTTCGTTAAATAACAAAAATAAACTAAAGTAGAAATATTAATAATATAATAAAAATAATTTTTTTATTTATGAGATGGAAACAAGTGCTTAATGCTAGTGTAAGAAGCAGCTACCATAGGTATTTGCACTTACAGTGTGTATTTGTAATTGGAATTTTTACAACGCATATTTGTCTATGGAGAAGCTAGAAGAAACTATAAGCAGCTTGGATATACAAGACGCGGATATCCTTAAATTAATCTCAGGAAAACTGATCAGATCAGCTGGTATCTGGGCAAGACCTCCGTACAAAAGTTGGCGCTCCCTAAGTGATTTTAAAACAGCGCTGCATCGTCAACTTCGGCCAATCGACTACACTCTTAGACTTAAGAAAGAGCTGCGGGACAGAATGCAAGGCTCGAAAGAGACCATAGGCTCCTATCTCATGGGTATGCTTCTACTAACTGACAAAATGGTACCTGCACTGATCCTTGAAGCTCACTCGGCTTACATCGACAAAATAAATAGAAACGACTTTAACTCAATCGATGAGCCGCAGCTCATTGGAGAACAAATACAATTGAAGCTGGACCTGACACGCCGCTATAAAGAGCCGTCACCTGCAAAAAAGAACACGATGAGCACTGCGGCCTGTTGCTCATCAGAGGGAACAAATAAGTGCTCGAGAACAGCGGCTATGAAGAATGAGAAGTCACCGATTATGAAGAAGACAGTACAAATACAGAACTGTCAGCATCAATAAAGACTAAACATGACAACAATACACCGCGCTCCCGCAAAAGGAAAGATTAGGAAAGGGGCCACAGCCCAGCACCTCAGCGCTCGAGGTGAAGAAGATGAGCTGAAGAAGACTCATGGACTCACCGGAACGAATCACCAGGATATCGTTAGCCTTCGCTGAGATACCTTAACACACACCATCCCAAGATTTAGAACACAATCGCCCTTTCGCAATATAAGTTAACCACCCCTACCGTATGAAACTTTCACTCAATATTCATTCCAAAGTCCCTCACGCAGCCGACGAGATCAAAGCGACTACGACCGAAGGAGCCAGCCAAACCTCCAAACCCCACCCAAACTTATCGATACCGTAAAGATAGAAGAGTTAGAACATTACGCTCATGAAAAGAGTGAGCATTCAGAACAACGTAAAACTACCGAAAACATCGAAGAAAACAAAGGAAAGCGTTCGGAAAGACGTGAAACTATCACACCAAGAACGGAAGAAGGCGACGCTCAGGATAAGCGCGAACGTCCGCAAGGACATGAAACTATGGAAACCATAGAAATCAACATCAGCTTTGACCATCCGCAAATACGTAAAACTACGACGGGTCGAAGCAAGAAACGACCAAAGAAACGGATCTTATTTATTATCCGAACGCACAAGAGTACGAGGACCTCGGGGACAAAATCGCAGATTACCATATCTCTAACGGTGAAGCTTCTCACAAGACAGCACTGTTGGAGACGTTCTGTCGGCAGATAATAGTGCACAGAAATCCAAGGTACACTATCCTGTATAGATTAGGATCGCAGATAAGATCAATAAGTCCCCTACCATGTCGGCCAGGACCGAATATCAACCGGAGGGCACCTCACAAGAAGCAGCACGCAAAGGAGCCAGCTGTACCAATCGTGTACGTAAGTACACCCGAGGATGACGACGTCGTCTGTACCGCGGTGACCGATGTGCGTTTATGCGGTCCATCGTAGCACAGAAGACGAAACAATGGAAGACATACCTAAAAACATGGGGTGTTCACGACACACAGGAGGGCGCTAAAATAATAGTACCGTCAAAGTACAAGGCCCCCGGTGACGACAGTACCTACGCCGAAAATAGAGAATCCCATAACCTATCACGCCCTAACAATCCTGACTCTAGTCACCACAACTCCTACCGCTTAAAATATAATATATTAGATGTACAAATAAGTTTCCGCCCCTTTTTTATAGAGAAATAAGAAAATTTTTTGTAAAAAAAGGTACAAATAATGTCATTCAAAATATTCCCCGTCACTTTCTACTATTTTTTACCATCTTTCGGGCAGCAAGTGGATGCCCCGTCTAAAAAATTGCTCGTCTTTTGAAGCAATCCACGAATCGACCCATTTTTCAATTTCTCGTAAGAAGTGAAGTACTGTTCAGCTAGACCATGAGTCATCGACCAGAATAGGTGGTAGTCTGAAGAAGCAATGTCCGGTGAATGCGGCGGGTGGAGTAGGACATCCCAATTCAGTGCTTCTAACGTTTCCTCTACGATTTTGGCAAAATGTGGCCGAGCGTTATCATACTGAAAAATGACTTTTGTGGACGTTTAATCTCAAGTGAAATCTAGGCCGATTACAACATTTACAGTGCCTGATACGAGATTATTTTAATTCCGGAGAATGCCGTTTGTGCGCACTCTGTGTCCGCCTCTTAGAAATCGCTCCATTCCCGCGTACTGTTGCCCTAGCGTTGAACGCGCAAGAACGTCTCCACGTAAACGACGTGTAGTGAAATTTCGTTTCCCTTCTGCATCGCGGATCCCGCGAGGAGTAGGTAGTGCACAAACTACTACACATGTAAATAGTCCTTCAATAAATGCCGTGTTGTTAATTATCCAAAACGCTCGTGTAGTTATTTATTTATTATTTATTGCATTTCTCCCGCTAACATTTATAACTTCAAACCAGTCAATAGTCACAATATAGTAGATGTTTCAAATCTCTAAAATTAAAAGAAATAAGAAATCACAGTCTTAAATATATATTATTACTAAAATAAGCATTAAAATAAATAACTATTTGATAGTAAGATTTAACATGTTTAATGTTTCCAAAAAATTTTAATAATAAATTAAGCAAAAAAAAAAACATAAATATGAAGTAAAAATAGTGAAGGAGATTGTAATTTATCGATGATTTTTGTAATTTATAGAAATTTGCACAGACTCCAAAAAGTTAAATTAACTA